>CM076582.1:1550619427-1550977245 GCA_034641835.2 Pinus albicaulis
CACCACTGGACCAGAAAAACCAGCCCAACAGGAAGAGGAGGGTTTTGTGCAGGTGCCGACAAGAAAAAGACGCACAGGGAAAACAGGGTCGAGGCCAACAACAAAACAGCAACCTTCAGACTCGACAACAACCGGTAACCGCTATGAAGTATTGCAAGAGGGAGAAGAACCGTCAGGACCAGAGATAATTGTGGAGATACCAGTGAAAGGGAATCTGGAGGAAGGCTCCAAACAACAATCATTCAAGAGGAAAGCAGGGAAGGAAATGGAAGATAATCCTCAACCGGAACTTACCCCGATGGAGGTGGAACATTCTAAAGATGACCTAAGTGCAGAGGAGAAATTACTAAAAAGGCTGCTGTTTGAATGGAGGAACCTAGATGATCGTTTTATTCCACCAGATCAAAAACAACTGTACAAGGACACTTTCGAACATTACTTAACAGCTCAGGCCCAACAAGAGACGCAAGAGCAGGAACAGGCCGGAGGTAAGAAAGTACTGACCCCATCTAAACCAGCCAAGAAGAGAGGAAGACCGACTATTAAAGACTAAATACAGTTAGTAGGAGAAATGCTGATCAACACTGGAAAGATTATACCGTTAACAACGGTATTTCAACACCTACCAAATTTTTTTTAATGAAGGTGCTCTCCTGGAATATAAGGGGCCTGAATAGTAAAGGTAAACAGCGTCATTTGAAAGAAAAACTACAGATGGAAAAACCCCAGATTATGCTAGTACAAGAAACCAAAGTTACAGGGCAAAAGCTTCAATCAATTGTACAATCCTTTAAGATGCCCTATGCGGTAATGGCGATAGATTCAGTGGGCGCAGCGGGAGGACTAGCCATAATTTGGAATGAAGCGGAGGTTATAGCAGAAGGATGGATGGGAGCCCCCAGAATCTTAACAGCGACATTTCGCCAGCTAGGAGCAGAGGACAGAATCCTTATTTCAGCGGTTTACGGGCCTTCAATTCCAGGAGAGCGAGCGGCATTCCTGCAAGATATAAGAAAGGTAAGTACTCTACATAATGAAAAATACTGGCTTCTAGGGGGTGATTTTAACATGATTTTAAACCTATCTGAAAAAAAAGGTGGAACAAGAAGGGAGGAACCAAAAATGGCTTTATTCCAAGAGGTTATACAAGATCTGAGATTGGTAGATGTTCCAACAGTTAATGGAAGATATACGTGGAATAATCGCAGAGGAGAAAGGCACCAGATCGCATCCAGACTTGATCGGTTTTTAGTGATAGAGGCACTGGTGAGCCTAGATATTCATTATGAGGTGGCCATACTTCCTACTTTGGGATCTGATCATTGGCCAATCAGGATGGAGATAGATGTGAAAGCAAGCAGAAAAAACCAGCCTTTCAGATTTGAATTATTTTGGCTTAGGGATCCTGGCTTTATAGAAAAAGTTAAAAACTGGTGGCATGCAAACCCAATCCGTGGTCATAATAAAATGCATTCCTTCCAACTGAGGTTGAAGCAATTAAAACTAGAAATAAAACGCTGGAATCAGGATGAATTCGGAAATATTCATCAGGATCAAATAAGGTTGAAAGAGAAAATGAAGGAAATTCAACAGAGAATAATCCTACAGGGGTGCACAGAAGAGCTGGTGTTAGAAGAAGGTCAAACTCTTATCCAACAGGAGGAACGAAGAAAACAGGAGGAGATCTTGTGGAAACAGAAAGCTAGAGTTCAATGGCTGAAAGAAGGGGACCGGAATACTAAATTCTTTCATCGAGCAATGATACAGAGGCGTCAACTAAACAAAATATTATCTATTAAAGCAGCAAATGGAGATAGGCTAGTGAAACATGAAGATGTTGAAAAAGAAATGACCAGTCATTTTCAGAATCTTCTAACTGAACCTAATCCAAATCGTCAAGAAGCCATTCAGAAAATCACCAACCATATTCCCCAATTGATCACCAGAGAAAAAAATCTGGCTTTATTACGAGCAGTAACGATAAAAGAAGTAAAAGAGGTGGTCCTGCAATTACCCATAAATAAGGCCCCGGGCCCTGATGGTTTTACCAGCGAATTTTTCAAAGCAGCATGGTCTTTCCTTGGACAAGATATTTTAGAAGTAGTTGAAGAATCCCGAATACAGAAAAAGATGTCACCAACACTGAATGCTACGTTTTTTACTCTTATCCCCAAACAACAGCATGCTGATACCCCGGCAGGTTTCCGACCAATAGCCCTCTACAATGTCATTTATAAAATCCTCTCTACTATCATGGTCAACCGTTTAAAACCATTACTGACGAAGATAATTTCCCCAGAACAAACAGGATTTGTTAAAGGTCGACAAATTCTGGATGGAATAGTGGTTGCACAGGAAGTAATACATACACTCAAGAAGGAAAAAAATAGAGGTTTATTAATAAAATTAGATCTCTCCAAAGCGTATGACCGTATAAGCTGGCATTATTTGGCAGAGGTGCTGAGAGCGTTCGGGTTTGAGGAACGATGGATCCATTGGGTACACTTTTTTATATCTTCCCCGACTTTCTCCATACTATTGAATGGAAGCCCTTCAACTTCGTTCAACAGTTCGCGGGTGCTTAGACAAGGAGACCCCCTATCACCATTCGTCTTCATTATAGCAGCAGAGGGTCTAGGTCGATTAATTAAAGCCCATGTAGCAGAAGGCAAGCTAAAAGGTTTGAAATTGTGGGGACCTCAACTGTCTCTGACACACCAGCAATTCGTAGATGATATTTTGCATGGCCTCTCTGAAAGAGTGTAAGAGCATCCTTAAAATTCTGGAAATGTTTATGCAAGCCTCGGGAACAGAAATTAATAAGGATAAGTCTAATGTTTATTTCTTCAACTACCCTGTTCTGATGCAGCATCATCTAACTAGAGCTTTGGGCTTCCAGCAAGGATCTTTTCCACTAAAATATCTTGGTATGTTCCTAAACCCAGGCCCTACGCGGATAGCAGACTGGAAGGATATTGTAGTCAGAGTGGAGAAAAGAATACAAAATTGGGCGTTTAGAACACTGAATGCGCCAAGCCGTCTTATTCTCTTAAAATCAGTACTGCAAGCCTTACCGATTTACCAGCTCTCGGGAAGAGCTTTCCCTAAAGGAATATGTGAACAGCTGGTAAACATATTCAAAAGGTTTTTATGGCAGGGGAGTCAATCAAATAGGAAGTGGGCTCTACTATATTGGGATAAGTTAATTAAACCAAAGGCAGAAGGAGGTTTGGGTCTGAGAGATCCTTTCAGCCTAAACAATGTACTGGGGGCAAAACTCTGGTGGCGCTGGCTCGTAGGAGGACAGGATTTCTGGAAGAGAATATGGCTAATCAAGTACGAGATGCCAGAGACAGTTGCAGGCCGAATAAAAGTCGATAGAACCCCAAAAGGGTCATCAATATGGAATCTAGCAGCGATGAACAGATTTTTAATTCGGAATCATAGCTTCTGGGAAGTTAGGGAAGGAAAAATAGCGCTCTTCTGGGAGGACTCGTAGCAGCAAAGGGACAAACTATTTAGTAGACTTGAATTAGGAGAAATCTTCTTATTTACCAATACCCCAAATAACAGGCTAGTAAAGCAATATTGGTGCACTAATAGTGATGGTATGTGGAGGAAGTGGAAAGACAAACAAGGGTGGCAGGCAGCACCTGAAACGGAACAGTGGAATAACTTTGCAAGGGAGCTAAATACTCGCAAACTCAGAATCACAACAGGCCCGGACATTCTGAGATGGGGTCATCAAACAAGAGGTCTTTTCACTATCAAGGAGGGATACTGTATCCATACTCAACAAGGGGCTGGGAATGGAAGGCCAATTTGGAAAAGGATTTGGGAAATGAAGCATTGGCCAAAGATCACTTATTTTATTTGGCTAGTAGGCCACCAGAGAATATTAACCTGGGAAAACCTTAGAAAAAGAGGTATGTTTGGGCCATCATGCTGTCCCTTTTGTCGAAGTGACGAAGAAACCATAGATCATTTGCTCGGCTACTGTACTAAAGTTCAGCCCATGTGGGAGACTCTATCACAGCTATTTAGGCAGACGATAAATAACAATGAAACTGTGACAGACATCATAGAAAGATGGGGAAAAGGTAAATTTAACTGTCAAGTCCTAAATAGAGCGTGGACCCTCGCATTAGGATTCTTATTGTGGAATATGTGGAAGGAAAGAAACCTGAGGGTATTCCAAAATTTGGAACAACCAATGATTACAATATGGCAGCGTTCCAAAGAAAATATCCGGGAAACCATTTTAACGGAAAAATGGACAGACGAAGATTGGAAAGCAGTGGGAATTGAAGCCATCATTTTGGAACAACTGAATCTTAAACCTCAGATGCTAAGCCAAGGGCTTTGGAAATTTAGACTGCCTAGACAATCAATAGAAGAACAATGGAGACCTCCCCAACCCGGATTTTTGAAACTAAACTATGATGGGGCGTCCAGAGGGAATCCTGGCCAAGCAGGATCAGGAGGGATATTTAGAAACTCACGAGGGACTGTCTACAGATTCTATGCTCTAGATCTAGGCCACACAACCAATAACGAAGCAAAATTAATGGCGGTTAAACAAGGCCTACAGATAGCAATTCGCGAACAATACCAAAGGATTATTGTTGAAGGGGACTCAGCTATGGGCACAGGGATCCTCCAAAAACTTCATTAGGGAACGCAATGGGAAAAAAAATTGCAAAGTTGGAGAACAGCCGCTCTTATAGAGGAATTGAGCCAATTGGTGAAACGCATACAATACCTGATCCCTCACCATATCAGAAGGAAAGGAAATTCAGCAGCAGACTACTTAGCAAATTGGGGATGTGAGAATGTGGAGAGCCATATGGAGGGACGCCCAAACGATCTCATATGGACAGTGGAGCTTCAATCACTCCAGTTGATAGTGGAAAAAGATCTCCAACCCCCCGATCGGGGTGAACACTTGCCATCATGACAAGGGAAGGCTGAAACGTGGCAAGCGCTTCCGTAAACATCACTCAAGATCATTTAAATGACCTGTCAGAACAGCGAAGTGGATGGTGCGACCGCCGGCAAAGGTTTGATGGCGCATGATGGCTAGGGTGGTTGTCACACAACCGGAATGGCAAGAGAAAACTTGGTAAGTTTATTAAACCCACCCCTTCATTCTAGCATGCATTATCCCTGGCATGCGAAAGATTGGAGGCATCAAAGGCAAAATACAGCTCTGCAACCTGGATATCGCGTGAATTTGTCCGGGTATGTTTTGATAATAACCTTAAAGCTTTTGATATTAAATGCGGCAGATATGGTTTGCAGTGAGGAAGATAGTTTAGGATTTCTGTCGTTTTTGTTGTTTGGCAAATATCTGGAACCTGAACTGAATCAGGTCCCTCCCTGCTTCCGCGATCCTTGTTATTTCCAAGTTCTGATATTATTTGTGGCTGATGCACTCTATAGTGATGGGGATAGTTTAGCTTTGAGTTTGTTTCTGTTCTTTCCGTCGTTTGTTAATTGTTGGGAACCAGAATGGAATCCGGTCACCCCTTCCCTCTGCGACCATGGCAACTCCCAAGCACCTGAAACAAATTTTGTGCGAAAGTATGGGAGTAAAACCCCCAGTTATCTGTGTAATCCCTGTGGTAGCCAGGTTCGTATAGGGCGTCAAATTCTAAATAGGAAAAGTTGGCTTAAGTTTCTCAGTCATAGTCCTGGCTGTAACTCCTTAATTGTCGACAACCTCAGTCATAAAATGTTACCTTCTTATCTGGGTGCTGCAAAAATAATCCATTTTTCTTTTTACTCGCAAGATAACCCCCAGAGTCAAACCATTGATATCAAGTGCAAGAAGTTGGTCGAGCTTCCGTTTCGACGAAGGTCTGAAGGCACCGCGAGGTGCATGCTGTGTTTTAAAACCTTTTCTCATTTTGTTTCTTCATGCATGCCAGTGTTAGTTAAAACCTCACCTCCAGCAATGGGAAAGCGCCACTATAGGGCAGCGAATAAGGGAAAGCAACCAGATCAGCCAGATCCAGTACCAAAGAAAAGGGGGCGGAAAACGTATCTGGAACACCTGGAAGAATTGGCAGTTAAATATGTCATGAGTAATCCCTCGGCTTCCAGAAATGAAATTCGTGGTCGGGAACAGGAAATCCACCAGGAACCAGAGGAAACTGAGACAGAGGCAGAGATACTGGATTTTATAACTGATCCAGGGCATACAAGAGGCAGGCTTACTTTGTTTAACCAGACAGTCCATACATATTGGATTGTAAAATTCCTGCTAGCAAAAGCAATCCAGAGTAATCACCCAGTCCAAGTAAAGACAGAAGCAATGCAACCAGACCTACGCACCCAGGCTCTACTCTTGGAGATTCAGGACAACCAGCAGCATCTAAAGATCACTCAATACCAAACTGCAGATAGGGTTAGCAGATTAGATGAAAAAGTGGGACGTATGGAGAAAACTCTTCAGAAGATTCTTCAGCAATTGAACCAAGTAGAAATGCCAGGGTCTAATGTCAAAGAACCTGCCCCAGTCTCCTCATCTGAGGTTTAAATGATGTCTGATTTCATGGTCTTTTGTTAATTTTGAATTTTAAAGTACTGTTATGTTTGTAAATATTAAAGTAGAAACTCAGGTAGTACAAGCAAGTCATAGACGTAAGAGACAATTCCAATTTTGGGATGCAAACCATGTTTTTAGAAGGCCAATAAACCTGGTTTCCCTCCTGGGCAGGTTGAGGCCAAGAACGACTTTATATTTTGTAATCTGTTTTAAAATATAAATAGAAATGGCATGGACACACCGAACTTACAAAAAAAAATAAAAAATTTCAATTTGATAATATGTACTTTGGGGGAGATTTGTAGGTGTTATAAGATCCCAGAGAAACAATAATGATTAGATGATCACAAATACCAGTGAAGTACATTCAATCTGAAGCCAACAAATAACAAAAATATTTCTATGATGGGGGGATTTTGACTTCTAGGTAATGAATATATTAGGGTCAAAATTTTTATTAGGATTCTTGATAAATCCAAGGTTAAGATAAATCTTGGTTGGTTATTAATAACACTATATAAATTTCAAGTTGCACTAAATATCCAACAAATAAAAGGAAAAAATAATACATTTATTAAAACTTAAATAGAACTAAGATGGACATTTTAATAACCTTAAAAATAAGGTAAAAATATAAAATACAACTCCCAAAATTTGCATATACAATTTCTATATAAAATTGTATAGGAAAAATATAAAATACTAGTAAAAAAATAAATTAAATAACAATAAAAAAACACTAATTATACATATTAGTTATCGAAATTATAATTATATTTATAAACACAAAAAAATGATTACTTCATTAGATAGTATTTTCATATACAATGCAAGGAGAAACAGAATCTTACTGTCGTGACGACGAGTATTAATTTGTTCCATTTAGCTATATGGCTATGTTTTTATTTTTCACACTTGCTTGTTTACAAAGATAATCGATTTCCTATTTATTGATCTCGTTCCGGTATGCTCACTATGCACATGATAGCTCTTGGCTAACTACACCTAGGGTTTTTCGATGAACCCTGACTAGCCTTACCACTCATCCTCGTCGGTGCTCTCGCCAGCCGTTTTGTGGTTTGAATAAAATATCTAGCTTACCGAAAATGGTTTACCTTAATGTGGTAATTTCTACTTTCTTTGAATGAGGAATTTAATACAATGAGTTGAAATGATCTGAATTTAATTTCCTTCTCTAATTTGTTAATTACAATTAAAAAAAAGTACACAAACCAAGCAAAGGGGAGGGAGCATATTATAAGAAAGACCCAAGCCAAGTTTGGAGAGGGAGCCTATAATCTCAATTCAAAATTTGCATTCTAATTTACATCTGCAATCTTTGCATCCTTCTATTGTCTAGTTGCATTCATCATTGATTGTGATTATCAAAACAAAGAGGGCCTTAGTTTTACATACCTCCCATTACAATCCAAAATTTGCATTCTAAGTTACATATGCATTCTTTGCATCCTTATATTGTCTAGTTGCATCCCTCATTGAGCATGATTATCAAAACAAAAAGGGCCTGAGTTTTGCATACCTCCCACTTTGTATTCATGCTGTGAACAATTTAATAAATCTTTAAGGTCGAATATATGGAACTGGACCTAGTTAATCAAATAGAAGTTGTGTGTACCTATTTACCAGTAAATCTATTATATACCATTCAATCTATGAAAGTTAAGAAATTTCACTGCAATTTTGGAAAAAACTAATGAACCAAAAAATTGCAATGACATATCAAATTGAAACTTGTGAAGAAATAATAAACATGCACAATAGATCATGTTTATGAAATAAGAAATGAAACTTGCACCATGTCTCAATTTGTTCGATTTATTTTTAAATAAAATTCTTTTCTTTTTGTATTGAATTTGTTTTATGTAATTTGAATGAGATTCGTTTCAATTGAAAGAAGTGTATTAAGTAAATAATATGGAAAGAAGTGTATTAAGTAAATAATATGGAAGATGAGGCACGCACACCGAGAATGGTGGCACTCCATTGCATGCCATAATTTTAATTGTAACCTACATAATAAATTGTAAGTTACATGATGTAAAGTACACTTTAATAATACAATTATATTTTAAATTTAGAGTATTAGATTTATATAAAATTATTTAATATTTTTTTTTATTTATGATTATTTTTAAGAAATACAAAAGAGAACTATTAATAAAAATGCAAAAGAAAATTTTTAGCCTTCATCTAGACAATTTCTACTATGTGAATCATTTAGATATAAATTTTGCATTCTATTTTAAGCAGATTTCACATAATTAAATATCATTATGATAATAATAAAAATAATTATTAAATATAATAATTATTATTAATCATATTTTACATAATTATAATAATGTACACTTTGAAATAATTAATATATATTATTTTATGTCCAAAAAAATAAAATTGTATTTATCTTATTTTAGCTTACTTTATATAATATTACTTTATTTTTATCTTTATATAAACACACTGATTTATACTAATATGGAACAAGCTGAACAACTATGGCATTATGAAGATGGTCATTACAATGATGGATGCCAATCTATTTGGCATGAGTAGAGCCAAAATGTTATATTATAAATTAAATAAAAAACAAATTAAAATTTAATATTATCACTACTATTTTCATTGTTTTTATGTTTATATAAATATAAATGTTTCTGTTTTACTTTATCTAATTATAAAAATAAAGCTATTTATGTCATTGTGATCATAAAGCTTCATGTTAAACCTAAAAATTTATTAAAAAAATTAAAAAATAAAAAATAATCTCTATAATGCATACTGGTAATCATTATATACTTGGAAAATGGATAATGTGAAATAGTATAAGAGGAAATTAGTAATCAATTGTAGTAGGTGTTACCTTAAAACACTTGGTAAATAATTGATTATGCATATGTTTCAGGATGAGAAAATTGTTACATTAAAACACTTGAAAAATAGTTGACTAGGTATACGTTTCACAATGCGAAAAGGTGTTTCAGAATGCGAAAAGGTGTATGTTTCAAAATAAATTCACATTATACTTTTTAATTCATTTCTCATTAATGATCATACGTGGTTAAAACTGTCGTCCTCTTACTGCTGGGATGAGATGTCATGGTGAGGACCGCTCGGCTCTCGTTTCATTGGTTTTCACTTCAACCTCTGTGGCCCAGTCCATTCTACCCAGAGCGACCACAAAACACAAAAACTCGGAAAGGTGCTACGGACTAAGTTCCCGCGTAGGGTCTAATGTAGTGGTTTGAGATCTAGGGACGTGACAAAATAAAATAGTCACATAGGCTCTTGGAAAAAAATAATCATTTTTCATTGTTCGACGATTTTTTCATGAAGAAACAAAGGAGCGACTAAGTGCTAGCTCTTTTGCTCATTTCGGTTAGAAACAAGGCATATGGGAAGAGCCATTTATAAAATAAAATTTTCCCAAAGAGGGCCAAAAAGGGCTCAACGCAAAACTGGTTGGCCAATGGTCATAGGACCCAGTCTTGTCGCTGAAAAGCATAAAGGATTGTAGAAAAAAGGATCTTAAGGGCATTTGAAAAATATGGCAGATTTTTTCATTTTAAATTAAGAATACCACGGAGGCCTTTTGGGCTACAACAAAGTGTTGCGTATGGAAAGAATGATTTCGAAGCATGATTTTGGTGCAAGCAACGTGGATGGATGAGTAGGCATCATTTTAATAAAGTCGTGAAGGTTGATGCATGAACAATCGAAAACTTTGGAAAGTGACAGCTACTTGTTGTTTGGTAGTTAAGCCAAACTTAAACAACCCAAAAAAATCCTAAATAGTATGAACGAGTTGGAATTTTAGAGTGTCAAGAGAAGTAGACGGGTAAGAGGTATATTTAACAGATTTTCCCGAAATAAAAAGTCAATAGGCAGTCTAACAATGTGTTAGCACAACTCCTTTCTAAGAGGCAGTTTTGTAAAATTAAGCCAAGTATAGGGGGGCTCGAAAACTTAGCAAATCCCACCTAAAACATGTTAAATTTCCAGAACAACATATTTGAGCAGAAAACCTAGAGGTCGAGTTTTGAACAGTAGTATTGTAATCAAGGACTTGAAGAGTAGAATTAGAAAACTCAAACTAAGAGGAAAAAGGTAAAATTAAAGACTTATGCAAATATCAAAGGAAAGATAACTAAAGATCAATTAACTATCAGTCGAGAATTCCTCTAGAGGAAAAATTGGAATAAGAAAATTTTGGGTTGAATAAGTTGTAAGAGTTGCTGATTGTTGCATAGGCGTGCACAACAAAATTATGAGGGAAGAAAAATGTTGTTGGAGTGATGTATGAGAGAGGGTTGCTGAGATGTTATTCAAGTTGCAGTAAAAGGTACGTTGTGTGCGAGGTGAGTAGCAACAGGTGTTTGCATGGGATGTAGGAATTGTGGATAAAATCATATTATGTAAGAGTGGTTGGCTGTTGCATATGTGTGCATAGAAAAGAGTTTCTGAAGCTACTAGTGGATGTATGAGGTGTGGATCATAGAAAAATCTGAGTATCAACAAAATGTTGCTGAGTTTTTGATGTTTTTCATAAAAAGAGCATGGTTTTTTTTATCAACAAGCAGAAATTGTTGAAGGTGATGGTATTTATGGTGGCTTCGGTGAGAAGTAGCAATAAGAAAAAATTAGTTGGTCGTTACATAATTTTCCGATTGACATGAGTATGAAAATGGATGAAGGATGGATGAGTAAGGTTGGAAAGTGGCAACTTGTAGAACAAGGGTAGCAACTCCTTCCAATGGGTTCTAGAAAATATTTGCGGGCAAGAGTCCCTTTCAACAAAGACTAATAAATGAGTAGGGGCAAGTGTCCCTTCCATTGGGTATTGGTAAATGAGCACGGGTCGAAGTTAATTTCAGTGGTAGATGATAAAAGAGTATGGATGAGGTTCCTTTCAGTAGCAATTGATAAGATTATAAGTGATAGCTTGTGGGGCCATGATGTAATCAAGTTGAAGGTTGTAATAAAAATAAGTTTAGTGCCTTGTTTATATGTGTTTCTCATGTGTTGTATTTTACATGATTGTGCTATGTAACTAATTCATTAATGATTTCTCAAATGGTTGAAAAGTATAGTTCATGAAGAATTCATCCCCCTCTTAGTAGTGTCATGGTTTCCATTATTTCTAAAAATTAGTATAAAGGCCAATGTCCTTCAAGGTAAATTTAAGAGCTAAAAGGAATATTAGGGATAATGGAGAAACAGGACTAGATTAACTTAGAAAAAGATCCATTTTTGAATGGATTAAATTATACAACCTGAAAGGTAAATATGAGAGTCTATTTTCAATCTCTTGATTAGGGTGTGGTCATATACAACTCCCTTGTTTGCAAGGAGATCCAAAATCTTGTTTCCAGAGTGTTTGACATGCTTGAATGATATAGCCCAGTGAGACTTGAGCCAGTGTTCAATATATTCAAATCTAGCAGCAAGACACCAACTTTTGAGGACCTTGGAAGCTGAGGCACCCATGAGGATATGAGTTGTCACGTTGATGAGAATTTCAGAGTCCCCTTCCACTTCTAGAGGGAAGAAGTGTTGAGTCTGAGCCAAAAGAAGACCCTGCCAAAGACCTTCTAGTTCTGCCAAATTATTAGAGTCCCACCCTATTGATCCAAAGAAGACCTCGAGGGGAGTTCCTACTAAGTATCTGAATATGCCACCAAAGCCCACTACTCCCGGATCGCCTTTAGATTCTCCATCAAAATTTAGCTTGATCAGCCCTTCAGAAGCGGGAATCCAAGTGTTGGGTGAATTTGGATGATTTGAGGGAGAGCGAGTGATGAAAGAGAGGGTGGGAATGAAGAGATGCCAATTCGCCTAGATGATGCTCTCTGGAGCCTAATTTGGGATATCAGAATGCTGCCAATGTTGCAGTGCCAAAATTTCTTGAAGATTGATGCACAGATTGGTCCAAGACCATTCCAGAGGAGTGGCTTGATTTTAAAGATTCTTTTTTTCCGTTCCTTCCATACTGACCAGAGCAAGAATCCAGGGAGGAGTATCCAGAGAGAATTTAATAGCTTGCTATTGTAAGGTTCAATTGGCTAGCTTCTGATGGTGCTGATGATGTCACCTTTAATTCTGCTAGATCTTTTGCATCTGATGTTTATTTTTTCCCACAAGTCGTTGGTCAATTTGAATGTGTCCATTAAATGAGGGATATTTTTGGCATGATCTAGACAATTGGGGCATATTGAAGGACCTATAAATCCTCTCTTCAGAATATTGTCTCATGTGAGGATTCCTTTTTTTCCTAGGAGCCAATGGAATGTGGACACCTTGGGCTAGATGTCGGGTCTCCATATTTGGGTTCAAGTCATATCCTTAGGATCCTGAGTGGTGGGATAGAGCAGATGATACACTTCCTTGGTGGAGAAGGTTCCCTGAGGAGTGTAGCCCCATCTAAGTATGTCCTCCTTTTCTGAGCATCTGATTTTTCTATTGTTTAGCTCTTTATCAATCTCCTCATAAGTTTCCTCCTGCCAATTCTCTTGCCATTGAGCAGTTGGAAGCCATTGATGGTAACCCAGAATGGATGTGGGTTTCTAGAATTTTTTGACATGGTTGTCCATTTGTGCTTGAAGAGTTGCTTTCCAAGGAGGTTGTTGGAATAGAGATGCAAATTTCGGAATTTGTTGCCATGAATCCTCCCAAAAACGAGTTGTACCTCCTAATCTCACCTCCCAGAAGTTGTTCTCTTGGATGAAGGTTCTGTGTTGTTTGACAACATTCCAAATAAGAGAGCTAGTGTCCGCAGTAATGAGTCTTATCAGATCAGCATGTGGTCTGTTGTTTTCATATTTAGCTGCCTGCATGTGGGCCCAAGGTGTGTGTGGCTTAGAAAGACACTTCCACCAAATGCGTGCACCCATAACTGTGTTGCTATGATGTAGATCTCTCAATCCCAGACCACCATCCAATTTTGGAGTGCAAACTGTTGACCATTACTAAAGCCCACTTTTGATTTTTCCCTGATGTGCCCCATAGGAAGTTGTGCTATAGATTCTTGATTTGTTTGAGTACCCATTTTGGTGCTGCCAAAACTGAAAAGAGATACAGAGACATGGATTGCAAGATTTCTTTGATTAAGACAAGTCTACTGGAAATATTGAGTGAACGATAGGTCCAGGAGGAGAGGCGAGCCTCAAGTTTTTCTAAAAGCTCTTGCCAGGAGGAATGCTTAATCACAGATTCAATTAAAGGAGCTCCGAGTTACTTGGCAGGCAACATGGAGATGGAGAAGCTGAGGATTCTAGCAATGTTGGGTTGAGTTAGGGTAGGAGTATTAAAAAGGAATATTTGAGATTTTCCAGCATTGATGGAGGTGCCAGAGGCTTTAGAGAAAGTGTCCAACAGAGCTTTGAAGGTACTAGCTTCTTGAATGGAAGGATGACCAAACAACATATTATCATTGACAAATTGTGGGTGCATGGTAGGTGGAGTGTTATGTATGGAGATACCTTGAAGGGAATGATTAGAGATATCATTCTGAATAAGACACCCTAGACCCTCTTCCATGAGGACAAAAAGGAAAGGAGAAAGAGGATCACCTTGATGAATTCCTTGGAAGGGGGTGAAAGGGGGGGAGGGGACCCCATTGACAAGAATGGAGTAGTAGGGGTAGGAGATGAGGTTCATTATCCAGCGAGTCCATGAGTGGCAGAATCTAAAGGCTAAGAGCATCTGGCTAATGTAATCCTAACTTAATCCTAACTCATCCGGACTTCAAGAGCATATATTCTTTCTTTGTGTGCTTCAAGGAGTGAATGAATTCATGAGTGAGAATGCTCCCATCCAGGATTTGATGACCTTTTACGTAGCTTGTCTGTTCCGGAGAGATAAGGAGAGGAAGAAGGGGTTTAACCCTATTGGAAATGACTTTGTAAATCTCCTTGTAGATGATGTTGCACAAACCTATTGGCCTGTACTTGTCAGGGGTGATAGAGTGTTCTTCTTTTGGGACGAGGGCTAAAAAAGTAGCATTGAGAGAAGGAAGAATCCAATGCATTTTTCTAGATTCCTATACTAGGTCCCAGACTTCCAATTTGATATGTTCCTAGAAGTGATGAAAGAATTTGGAGGTGAAGCCATTCAGGCCAGGAGCTTTGCCATATTTGAGTTGAGCCATGGCCTATTCCACTTCTTGGAGGGAAGTAGGTTTGAGAAGAATTTGATCATGGTATTCATTTATGAGCTTGGGGATGTGTTGTGTAACCTTATTGATAGCTTGCTTCCTACCTCTAGGAGGCTCCTGTAGAATATGATTGAAGTGTCGAAGGAGATCCTTTTCTATTTCCTCATGTTCATCTAAATGATCCCCTTTCCTACTGTTTAGAAGGAAAATTTGGTTGTGCATGAGTCTTTGAATGGTTGAGCGATGAAAGAATTTAGTTTTCTTCTCCCCTTCTTTGAGCTAGCAGATTCGTGACTTTTGCTTCCATAGGATTTCCTCTTGCAGTCTTCTCTCTTCCATTTTGGTGAGGAGACTATGTTCCTAGTCTGCAAGTGGGTCTGATATGACTTCTTTGATGATGTGCAGCTGTAGTTCATACATCTGCTACTCCAGTTCCTTCCGATGATGGAAGATATTCCCAAAGGTGGAATGGTTCGATTGCATGAGCTTATACTTAAGATTTTTTAGGTTTTTCTTAAATTGATACATTTTGGACCCCACATATTGAGTAAAGCTATTCTAGCAGTTGATTACCAAATCTTTGAAGTCCGGATGAGTTAACCAGAAGGGTTCAAACCGGAAAGGTTGTTTATTAGTAGCTCCTAGGTGCAGCCATTGCAGAAGGATGGGAAAGTGATCTGAACTAGCTAGGTGGAGAATTGATGGGTGTAAGTCACCTCCCATCAATTTGAAGCTATTTTCTGAGAGCCTGATCTTTTGTTTTTCTAGGTGTGCATTCCATTGGAGAAAGGAAGGTCAAGAAGACAGTTGCTTTGAATAAATTCCTTAGAGAAAAGACTATCCATTTCGAATTTTACTCTGCCTCCCTTTTTTTCTTTGATCTTGGTGATGATGTTGATGTCACCACCTAAAATGCAAAGTGGATGGCACCTAGCGGTATTGAGGATTTCCAAGGTATATAGCAGGGAAAATTTGTGAAGCAGATCTTGAGGGAAGTATACATTCGAAATATTTCCATGGATGTTGGAGCCTATCGAGTGGAAAGATGCTTGAATGAGGTTATGAGAGGCATGAAAGTCAGAGAGGGAGATGATCTAGGGATCCCAAGCTATGGCTAGGTCTCCAAAGGCTCCTAATGTATCTACTGATACGGTGCTGCAACCAAACCAAATCTTCTAAGCAAGGATGGAGTTGAGGGTATTGCTAGTGCATTTAGTTTCCTGCATAAAGAAAATAGAAGGTATTTCTTGTTGTATCATATTTTTTATCATTCGGTGCTTGGAGGGGCTATTAAGCCCTCGAATCATCCAAGAGGTGAGTTTCAATGAGAAATTTTGGTGGTTGGTCAGTAGAACTTGCTCAGCTTGGTATATCTCCCAGATTCAACAAGAATTTATCCTACAATGATCATTCTTTGTAGATATGTTCTTCGCCCTCTTTTCTTTGTTTCTTTGAATTTCTTTTTTCCATCCCAATGGCTTCCTGTTTGGATACCTAAGGACCTTTTTTGCTGCACTCGAAAGAGTATTACTTCTAGGCTGTAAATTTGTCTAGAAGGTATTTTTTCATACTCGTTTTGCTTGCATGCCTGTTGTAGACTTAATATATCCAGATCTCGTAGATAAATAATTTCTAGTTCGTCATCCATATGTGTGGGTTGGCTCCCATCTGTCGCAGACCCTACTTTCTGAAAGGCTGATTGTGAGTTTCCATCTATCTCAATTTGATTGGGTTGCCAGATTACAAGGTCCAAGTCTTTGCTGGGTTGAGGGGTAGAACCCTGACGGTCTGATTGAGATTGGGGGGGAGTGGGGCTGATGAGAAGATTGATAGAGGTTTCTAGGGTGGAGGGTTTAGGCTTCTCTGCTATTTCATGAGAGGATTCTCCTTCTAGGAATGGTTGTTTGGCTAGGATATAAAAGTTGTTGCTCGTGGGAGGGGTTGGGGGAAATTTGTGGGTGGATTTGCTTTTCTTGGTATGATTTATGGGGTTGGGGACTTTGGTGAAGCCCTCAGCATCATTATTTTCAGGGCTAGGGGTAGGTTTAGGTGGTTTATTTAGGGGAGAGTCCCTGAAAATATGGCCATGTTCATGGCATTTTTAACAACGAAAAGGAACATGCTCATAGTCGATAGTTTGCAGCCATTCAAAATCATCATGAAAGATACTTACTGAGTCAATGAGGGCTTTGGCGAGATGCATGTATACACATATTCTGGCATAGGACGTGTATCTTTTGGGTTTGGTTTCTTCAGCAACTTTTATGAACTCTCCTAGTCCATTGCCGATGTCCTTTAAGGATTCCTCATCCCAGTATTCCAGTGGTAAGGAGAACATTATAATCCATACAGGTTCCCAATTGAAGCCCTCCTTATCTGGTTTGAATCTTTTGATCCAATCCCTAAGATACAATCTTGCAGAGCTAAACAAATAAGGGCCTCCATCCAAGATGCGATTTCTATCCTCGATGTAGTTGAAGATAGCGTTGAAAAGCCTTTTGGCCGTAAATGTAGGGTAATATGCCCCTTTTATTTCCATTTCGAGGCAATCCAGCCCCAGAGGGCTTTCTCTTTAGGCCAAAATCCTATAAATTTTCCAATGTGTGCATGATCTTTCATGTACTATATCTGACCATTGATGCGATGGCCTAGAAGTTCAATCTTTGGTAGTTTTATAGTGATCGGAAAACAAGTGGCAGAGGAGGCTTTCTTCTGCTCCGAATTTGCTTTATGATCAGTTGGTTTGTCATTTTGCGATGGGTTTGGTTCCGTTTGCATTCCTGTAGAGTCAGAGGGTGAGATCTGAGTTTGTGTAGCCGTATTGGCAGAGTCAGAGTTGCCAGGAGGGGGAGGGGTGTTTGTCCCTCCCATGGTGGAAGCCATTAACCATGAGTAGGTTCAGAAGGTGTTGCAGTGCTGTGAGATGTATGTGAAGCCACCGTGAGGGAAAGGTAGAACCCTAACGGCTTCCGTTGCAGGGTTTTAGAAACCCTAGTATTCCATGGGCGAAGCTTTTATCGAGAGCTCGATGAGGCTATATGAACCAAGGGTTTAATATTATAAACCAAAGGGATAAATATTGAAAATCTAAAGGATGAATAAGGCCAAGGGATCAATATTAAAAATAATAGAGATTAGTAAACCCTGAGAATTAATATTTTAAACTCAAAAACCTAATAAATTAATAAAGCCTAAGAATTATTATTTTAAACTCAAGAGATTAATAAACCTAAGGGATTATTAATATTACAAACCAAAAGAACTAGTAAACCCAAGGGTTTAATATTATAAACCAAAGAAATTGGTGAACACATGGGATAAATATTAAAAAACTAAGGGATCAATAAGGCCAAGGGATCCATATTAAAAACAATACAGATTAATAAAACCTAAGAATTAATATTTTAAACTAAAAAACCTAAGAACTTAATAAAGCCTAAGAATTAATATTTTAAGCTCAAGAGATTAATAAACCCAAGTGGTTATTAATATTATAAACCAAAATAACTAGTAAACCCAAGGGTTTAATATTATAAATCAAAGGAATTGGTGAGCCCAAGGATAAATATTAAAAACCTAAGGGATGAATAAGGCCAACAAATCAATATTAAAAACAAAAGAGATTAATAAACCGTCAGAATTAATATTCGAAACTAAAAAGCCTAAGAAATTAATAAACCCTAAGAATTAATATTTTAAACTCAAGAGATTAATAAACTCAATGGATTATTAATGTTGTAAACCGAAAAAATTTAGAAGATCAAGTGTTTAATATTATAAACCAAAGGAATTTTTAAAATTATAAAGGTAAGGAACAAATAAACACAAGCATTTAGTATTATAAACCTAAGAAATTAGTATACCCAACGAAAAAACATTATAAACATAAGGGATAAATATTAGTATTATAAACCCAGAAATTAATAAACCCTAAGAATTAATATTTTAAACTCCATAGATTAATATATCCTAAGAATTAATAGTTTGTACCGAAAAACCTAAGAATTTAATAAACCATAGTATTTAATATTTTAAACTGAAGAGATTAATAAACCCAAGGGATTATTAATAATATAAACCAAAAGAAATAATAAACCCAAGGGTTTAATATTATAAACCAAAGGAATTGGTGAACCCAAGGTGAAATTACCAAAAACTTAAGGGATCAATAAGGCCAATGGATCAATATTAAAAACACAAGAGATTAACAAACCCCAAGAATAAATATTTTAAACTAAAAAACATAAGAAATTAATAAACCATAAGAATAAATATTTAAAATCAACTAATTGATAAACCCAAGGGATTATTAATATTACAAACCAAAAGAACTAATTAAACCAAGAGTTTAATATTACAAGCCAAAGGAATTAGGGAACCCAAGGGAAAAATATTAAAAACATAAGAGATCAACAAGGCCAAGAGATCCATATAAAAAACAAAAACAATTAGTGAAGCGTAGGAATAAATATTTTAAATACAAATGAATGAGAAACTCACATGATTAATAAATCTTAGGAATCAAATTTTTAAATAAAAATGTTTGATAAAGTCACATGATTATTAATATTACAAACCAAGGGGAATAATATTAAACCAAAGAAATTAATATTATAAACCAGAAGTATATAAAATCCCTTTTAAAAATACTATAAACTCTGAAATAAACATGGTTTACCATGCTTGATTTAAACATTGAGACAATGGTTTTCACAACGCGTCGTTGGACCCACTATGACCATGGTTTGTTTCTCATATTGATACAATCTTTGTCACAATGTGACATTTTACCATGGAAGACATTGACCGACTATTGCTAACGCTAAGTAAAAATGGTTTCCCATGGTTGATTTTCATATTGAGACAATGTTTTTTATAATGTGACATTGGACCATGCATTAGTATTAAACTATAAGACTAATATTTAACCCCTAATATTTGGATTTAATAAATTGAAGGGACTAATATTACGAACTGAAAGAATTCAAAAACTTAAGGGATGAATGTTATAAACCCAATGGATCAACAAATACAGGGAAATATTAATATTATAAACATAAACATCAATAAAACAAAGGGATTATTAATATTATAAATAAAAAACATCAATAAACAGAAGCGATTTTTAATATTATAAACCCAACATATTAATATTAGAAATAAAAATTATCAATACACTCAATTGATTAATAAATTTGAAGGATCAATAAAATTAATAAAAAAATATAAAAGCCAAAGAGATTAATAAACACTAGGAATTAACCCAAGGGATTATTCGTATTATAAACCAAAAGAACTCATAAAACCAAGGGTTTAATATTATAAACCAAAGGAATTGGTGAACCCAAGGGATAAATATCAATAACCTAAGGGATAAATAAGGCCAAGGGAACAATCTTAAAAGCAAAAGAGCTTAATAAAGCCCATGACTCAGTATTTTAAACACAAGATTTTTAAAGTCACATGATTATTAATATTATAAACCCCAAGTGATAAATCAACCTTACTGATTGTTAATATTATAAACCGACTGAATTAATAAACTAATTTGATATTCAATTCCGCCATCAGTGAAACGAAAGAAATAACATTGAAATTAACATATATTTTTTGTTGTCTTTACATAAATAAATACCACTACAAAAATGGACTCGACACTCTCCATCAAAAGTCATTTATCAAATAGCCTCTTCCAGAACACAACCATATTGACCACAAAAGGAATACCAATTCAAACCAATAGGATAATGATCATGATGCTTAACACTTTCCAACCAATCCCTTCTTGTTTTTCTCCCAACCTCCCTCATGTGCACATGAAACAAGTATTTTGTTGGAAAAATACTAAGAGGGGGGGGGGGGGGGGGGTTGTAGGGGGAATCGGTATTTAGAGTTAACTCAGTATTTAGAGTTAACTCATAAATTATACTTTTTCTTTGTTGAATTCCATACACGAATTTAATGAAACAAACTCGCATATACACGCGCATATACCAAAAGAAACTTGCGTACACTCATATGAATTTATTCTTAGAACATTTTTATAAACACACTTTTAACTCAACTTATCAGTTTATGCATCTGTTAGTTCAACAATAAATATGTGCAATAACAGAAAAATAAATAGTCACAAGAGAATCACACATGAACACCAAGATTTAAGGTGGAAACCCAATTTCAGAGAAAACCACCACTGGTGTCATCTTTGTCTTCAATATTTATTATATGGAAAACTACTAACAATATTGTATTGATGCAGACTCATATCAGTAAGCAGGTATCTACCTGCAGAAGGCTGCAACCTTCTCTCGTTTTCAAGCTACTACTGGAAGGGGGCTCCAACCCCCTGATCTGGTTTACCAGTCACTACTGGAAGGGGGCTTCAACCTCCTGAATAGAACAACAACTTCTATTGAAAGGAAGCTTATACTTCCCTACTGGAGGCTTCAACCCTCAAAACCATTTCCAACCATGCTTCATCAATTTTCATACTAGATCCCACAGCTTCAACTCAACTCATCATAAAGATCATCATTAATAAACTTAACCTAAAATTCAATCAGTATAGTGAGAACACTATAAACAGAACATAGAAATAACCCAGACTTCAAAATAAATATGTAGAATAAAACTCAACTCTGAACATTCATCATCTTAAAATGCATACGCTACTTTGCTTCACTGAACCCGTGTGTATACGCACTTTCCTTCATGACAACCTGCATATATATCTGTGAATACTGTTTTTCAAAATATGATATGTCTTAGATTTAGATCTCAGTCATTCAGACATGTATCTTTTCAAAATTGCGGGACCCTTGATCAGTCAGTCATCGTAACACATATTTTCTCACTCATTGATCATATTTGTTCATAATCATCTTAACAACATATACAAAAATTAAGCAACCCCATTCTACATGAATACTTCATTGACATACAAAATAAAAATAGCAGGAATAACATAAAAACCTCTACAATAATCTTTAGAAACCCTAACTTCCATACGCGCCTTTTCTGAAGGAAACCCACGTATATACGCGCTTTTACTGAGATGAACTAGCGTATAGATATGTAAATATTAACTTTGCAGAATGTACCAGATCTATAGATCTTACCCAAATTTCTTCAGTTCACTTCAGCAAACTTGTGCCAGGTCACAGATCTAATCATATCTTTAATGGATCATACAAGAGAATTATCATTTCAGGTCTAGAGATCTTGATCCATCATTGTATTCATGGGTGCATCATAGATTTGGATCTATCAATAAAAAAGAGTTCATGCCATGCAGACATACCTCAAAGAAGATTATTCAGTAACAACCCTTACATTTGCACTCATTTCACTATGATCTTCTTCTCCTTATATAGATTTAGCCTTTACTAATACCATGAGTCTAAACCACAAAATAGCTGATGCTATTCTTGGAAAAAATCAAATAGACGACACAACACTTAATATTGTGGGCTAATACCATGGTAATGCCCCCTAGTATCTTCTTTTTAGAGTGAAAAAAGGCATACACGACTTGGTCTGAACAAACCCGCATAGAGAATCTTCAATATGAAATTTATCAATTATTCTTCTAGATATTACACATTTCTTTTGGTAGACTCCTGAGCTTCTGCTAAATACATATACTCCATATTTTACCAGAGAGTCGCCATCAAGGACAACATATTAAGACATAGGAATCATATTGCCAACAATCTCCCCCTTTGGACTTGATGGCAACCATTACTACCATCCCATTCAAACACCCAAGATACTCTCTCCCTTTCACATCAAGGGCAAAGGGCACTATTTTGACCATGCTCCCCTTGAGTACATGATGAATCTTGAGATATATTTTTTAATTAAGTACATGACTTATATAAGTCAACCAAGTATGAATTTTTCTATCACCAATGATTTATACTTACAACAAAGATCCAACCAAGTGGAATTACATATTTGAATCAACTTCCCAACCAAGTGGGTTTACAAATTTGAACTCAACTACCCAACCAAGTGGGTTTACAAATTTGAGCAGGTCATTACATGAATGAATATAACAATTTTACATCATGACCTTTTCATCAAATTACATATATGACTTTTTATAACCAAAAACCAAAGAATCTCAAACATGAGATCATAACCCAACAAACAATCAGAATGCCAACAATGCATCTTTTTCCACAAGGCAAGTGCTCCCCCTAAGCTTGTGCATCCTGAACACATTCAACAATCAGATCATCAAAGCATCTTAATCAAGGAGATAAATATCAGAGAATGATACAGAAAGATCAATACTGGAACAACAAAAAAGACTATGCAACAACACCACAACAACATTCTGAACACTGACCCAGATAATTTCTGTCAGCGAAACCCATACGCCGTTTTATGCACAGAAACTCACGTATATACGCGATTCGCCTTTATGAAACTCGCGTACTAAAATTAATCTTCTAAAATTAAGCAGATCTGATCTGAGAGGAAGAGACCACTCCCAGATTATGTCTGAGATATTCAAATTCTTCCCTAGGAAGAGGTTTAGAAAATATATCAGGAACTTTTTCTTTGGAGGGAACATACTCCAATTTAACCTTTTGTTCAAGCACTTGTTCACGTAGAAAGTGATACTTGATAGGAAAGTGATTTTTCTTGGAATGCATAACATGAATTTTTGAGATACTAATGGAACTTGTATTATAACATAAGATTGATATGGGAGGTGAGAATTTGATTTGAATGTATTGTAAAGTTTGCATCATCTAAAGTAGTTGTCTGCAACATGATGCGACAGCTACATATTCTGCTTCTGTTGTAGATAAAGCAATATAAATTTGTTTCTTGCTGAACCACGATACTAATCGGGGCCCCATATAGAATGCACCACCACTAGTGCTCTTTCGATCATCAATATTTCTAGCCCAATCTACATATGTGTAAGCATGAAGAGTGAGATCAACATTCTATGGATACCATAGACCAAAGTCTTCATTCCCTTGTAGATATTTGAATATTATTTTTACAGCCTGGAGGTGAGACTCTTTTGGATTAGCTTGGAATCGTCCAACAATCCCAACTACATCCATGATGTCAGGTCTTGTCCTGGTTGCATAAAGCAGACTTCCAATCATGGATCTATATT
This sequence comes from Pinus albicaulis, assembly GCA_034641835.2. Lineage (NCBI taxonomy): Eukaryota > Viridiplantae > Streptophyta > Pinopsida > Pinales > Pinaceae > Pinus > Pinus albicaulis. The sequence goes on from CM076582.1 coordinate 1,550,643,290, forward strand.
CTGGTTGACTCGCCGTGGGAGAATCATCATGAGAACTGAGGTTACACCCAATTATCATTGTTGTACTTACAGGTTTGCATTCTTCCATTCCATACTTCTTCAGAATTCTCTTAAGATATTTTTCTTGTGACAAGAATATGCCATCTATTGCATGTTGCACTTGTAAGCCAATAAAAAATGTTAGTTCTCCAAGTAAAGACATTTCAAATTATTTCTTCAGAATAGATGCAAATTTTTGACTCATGGACTCTTCATTACTCCCAAAAATGATGTCATCAACATATACAACTATAATCAATAGTTTATCATTCTCAATTTTTGTGTATAAGTTGCTATCAGCAGATCCTTTTGAAAAACCTTCTTGATGAAGATATTTGTCAAGATGATAGTACCATGCCCTTGGAGCTATTTTGAGACCATATAAAGCCTTTTTAAGTTTTTTTGTGGAGGTAAATCCCCTCTACGGACAGAGGCGATCCCTACTAGCCCAGACCAGGTCTAGCAACAATTGTCACATGCTATAGTGCAGGTTCCTAATTACAAATAAACCAACTAGCGATGAAGGCTTACCTGGAATCCAACGTTGTCGCTTGTAGAGAAAGTAGCGCTCTCGTTCCTTAGCTCTGGCATATCACGATCCCTCACGATCTCCGTGACCGGACACCTGCACATGCAAGAAACACAACAAACACAAGCGTAAAATCTAGTATATGCAACTATATGTCAGTTAGAGAAGACATAACTCATCATCATAATCAACAACAGGAGTGGAACCATAACCAATAGTTGCTTATCATTAATCAATCAAAGGAGGATACAACCTGGCTCTGACACTGAATTTTCCTTCGGAAGGTCACTAGTGGAACATGTCTCGAAAAAGCCTGTCGAGGATGGGATCCCTATAATCATGGGATTGGCCCTATCCTCAAGGAAGCTTCCATGAGAGGTGGCAAACTATTTCCTCTACATGGAGATCCAGAGCCAAACCACCCAACTCAAATTACATACCAGTTTATGAATTGTTTAGGATGAAACTTCTGCCCTTTATTTTAAAAAAAAACTCCTTAAAATGGCTGGCACGAGTGAGAATCTGAGACAGAGCGCCAATTGGCGTGCCCTATTTGAACGATTTCCCCCATTCGCGTGGGTACTGAACTGGCTTCCCGCGCTAATGCAAAAAGGGGTGTTTTTAGGGTTTTTCACAAGGAGTTGTCTTCAGGGAAATTGAAGCTCATGTTCAGAGGGATGTCATGAAAGTGGTTTCAAGTCATGTCACTGCTCATAGGTCACGAAATGAGCCCTCCAATTGTTCTGGATGGGGAATTTCAGGGATGGTGACAAATTGATGTGTAACAGATGCCCCCTAAAGCATGAGGCCTGAAAGAGAGAGAGGGGTGAAATGCTTTACGAGAATGTGTCAAACTGAAAACACCGCTGTCGGAAAACCTGCGTAGAGAAGTACAACTGATATCTCAGATACATGATATATACGTGGTATGGGCATAGCCATCCATAACAGAGTATACAATAATCCAGATCCAGGGCATGGACGCAACCATCTAGTGAGGATCGATAAATAGACTCAGGCATGGTCACAGCCATCCAATCAGTGAGTCATGTAACTAATCATAAGAATCCACAAAATGGTAGCCTGGATTATAACATATAGGAATATAGGGTCTTGTGCTCCATCTCGACCCGAACAAAGCACAAGTTCAAGCATGCGAATATGTGAGCTGAAGTCGAACATGTGAGACCATCGTTTGATTACCAGCCAATGATGAAAGCTGTTAACAGACGCGATAGGTATCACCAATGATGAAAATTTCCCTCAAGGTACTATAGGTACAATCTATGGCATGTGAATCAATGAAATGGCATCAAACACCCATAGAATCACTCGATTGGAGGCCAATAATGAAAACCTCATGTTGAACGCGAAGAACCTGCCATTGAGGCATGCAGGCTCCAAGGTACCGGAAGGGAGTCTCTAGATTAGCTTCCTGGATAATGAGCTGAAGTCGACAGGAAGTGACCTTGATTGAAGTTGTGTCATAGTGTTTCCCACATCATCGACACAAGACAGAGGAACATAATGTCTTTTTGAATCACGCTCATATGAGAATCAGAGGAAGGTGGAAATTTGCAGAGGTCAACTTCTCTTGAAAATATCGGCGGCACGATACTGGATTTGGCAATATTTGACATCAAAATATTAGTGGTCATGATGACAGGACAAAGAGAAGATGAGAGGTCAAAAGGGATCACCCAAACCCACGGAGGCAAGTCGAAAAACGAGGTGAGATGTGCCCAACCTGACACAAATGCAAAAAAGTACCATTTTCAAGAGTGACATATTGCCGACACGACAATGATGCTAGTTCCATTTTCCCCACCATTTCTGGTGAGTACCTCTTTATTTTTACACAAGCTTGAAGAGGATACCATATGCTCACTATAGAATTCCGTCCTAATACATTTAATGAGCCCTAGGAAGGAGGAACTCGAATACCGTCATTACGACTGAATCCAATGTCATCATGGTTTAACGAGTCTGACAAAGGAAGAACTCGACGTTTTTTCATGTTTACAGAGTTTGTAAAGACAGAAAAAAAGTAAAATCCGACGGTGCCTTTTCAGAAATAGTCGCCCAGACCTGAAAAGGTAGAAAACAAAATCTGAGAGAACCTCCTAGCCGCGATAGGCTAGGGTATTCCTTTTTCATAAATAATCTATCCCAACCCAAAAATGGGGTAAACATATACTGGGTAGATGTTGTTTCATGGCCACTTTAACGAGATTGAAACGACAAGGGCCTCGACAATCTTTTCATGTTTAGAGAGTTAGAAAAGAGCTGAAAGATGACTCCAAAATGACTTTTTCATGTATTTACCGAGTCCGAAAAAGTATAAAATACAACTCGTGTCACTGTTTAAGTTGCGTAAAAACCTATTGCTGCACATAAAGGCAAGTGTAAAATCCATTTTTGACAAAATATATTAAAATATTAATAAAAATGACTTTTAAAACCTAATTAGATTTCAAAAAGTTATAAATAAGTCTCCAATGGTAAAAACAAAATTACTTTTACTATTTACCTCATTGGAGAGCAACAGTGGTCCATTTGTGTGCAAACTTTTGATGGCGACTGCGACTGATCCAGGCTATCATTCAGATTCCTGTTTGTTCCAAGTAAGGGGCACTTCATTGAATTCCATTTTGATCCATTTTTTAGATATTTCCATTACGGATTAGACTTATGTGGAAAATTTTTAAAATTTTAGGGCTCCGCCCATTGGCGCGGGTATTGGACATGGACTCGTGCCAATGGCCTTTTGCTTACAAAGGGGCCGTGCCAACGACGTAACTCAATTTTCTGCTTTATATTTTTGAATTGCGAACGATCCAAATGAAATTTCAAGCATAACAGAGATCTATTCGAGCCTTTTTTATCATGTTGATGCAGGTTACTCAGGCATAATGGTTATTGAATGGAAGGAGAGGGATCATGGGGAAGAGGATGAACTGGCTATGGAAAATGAGGCTTGTATGAATGCACTTAAGAACTGTGGACTCAAAAATTTCTTCTTGATGCCCTGCTTACGAGCTCAACCGGAGCTACTACAATACTTGTTCAGTATATGGGATGAAAATAAAGAAGTGTTTAAGCTTCAGAACCAAGTGTTGGAACTTGAGGTTTCCAAAGTATATTTCATAACCGGACTATCACGCAGAGGTCTGGTGCCAATCTTGACAGGCAGCAGACCTTTTGGTGAAAATATGGAACAAGTAATGGCGAGGGTGTGCCCAAGGGCATGGACCAGATCAGGAAGCGAGAAGGTGGACATCCACACTGTCGAGGATCTAGCACTCAAAGTAGTGCTACACACCATTACACGAGCTGCGGGATCGCAAGCTCCACACGAGGCAACCAAAGCCCAACTCATACTAGCCTCTGAGTGTATGAGTCCTACACTGTTTGATTTGGCTACAATGGTGACAACCAATATCAAGAGGTAGCTGACGAGATGCAAGCAAGTCAAACTAAAGCAGTTTGGCTATGGTTCCATTTTGGTGTCGTTCATCCTGGAACAACTACCTATCTTCCAAAGCCAAGGGGCCATAGTTGCTGAGCCGATACCACAAGAATCGAGGATGGCTCGCTGGGCAGCACTTATGCCCAGGTCAGGAGGAGGCCAACAGATGTCTTGGAGACCTGAGTTTTTTGGATGGTTATGGCGTCAATTTATCGTGGTCGAGGACTGTCCCTACGCTGGGACCGATTTCACCGGAGATCCCGATCTTCCGCTCCCAGAGGGGGAGGATTGGGATGAGGAGTTGGGTATGATACTCTCTTTTTGTTTTGATTTTTATGTTTTATGGATTTTTGGTAATACATGTCCGTTCTAACAACAGTTTTGTATGTATGCAGATATCGGCCTAGAGAGACCTGTCAGTATGTCTCCTATTCCATGGAGAACTCAGCCCACAGCTGATCCTCAGGCAGAGGGTGCCGAGGGAGGAGAGTTGATCCAGAACCTTGAGGGGATCACCTGGGGGATTCTAGACTACGCTCGGCTGGCAGATGTCCCGATGGCGTATCAGAGACATAAGGTGGGAGTTCCTAGTCACCTCCACTGACTTTTCAGACGCTTAGTGCGTGCGGTAGCATGTTACCATGAGCACCATGCAGATTAGACACCTAGGGCTTCTTTCATGCATATATTTTTTGAGAGACATGTCGTCTCCGGATGTATTAAGATGAACATGTATATTTTTTTATTTTATGTGATACACATTGTGTAAACATTTCGACACATGTATATATACACACCTATTTCTGGATGAATATTTTTACATGTGATAATTTTTGTTTATAAATTGCGCAAATTTCTATCAAGAACCAAATTATATACTGCATCTGTTAATGTATTCATATGTCTGGGTATGTGTTGATATGTAATATAGTCAAAATTTCTTTCCAACAGACGAATATGCAGGTACAGACGTGAAATGGATGGATTTCTTACTGAATAATTTCCGTTAAGTTTTAATACTACAAGTTGCGAGTCTAGATACACAAGTAATTCACGAATTTCAAGGTTCACTACCTCGGTTAATAATTCCAATACAGCACTATATTCCGCGATATTATTTGTAGCAAGACCCAAACACACACATTGTAGGTTAACCAACTCACCAGCAGGATCATAGATTACCCAGGCTGCCGAAGACAGATTCTTGGTACTGCGAGAGGCACCATCTGCGAAACCCACAAACAGAGTAATAGACATCTACACAATTAGGAAGACCCGATCAACAGAAATATGCTTACATGCACACCACACCACACATGCACACAAATGAATATACACACCTATGTACACACACCACACCAAAAATGACTTCAAGCGTAGTATTTTTTAAGGTACAACCCATTTCTAGGCTGCGCCAACGGAACTCCTTCATAATCAATGAGCTCATAAGCCCCATTTTTCAATACTCATTTTACTATGTAGGGCCCATGCCACATGGGTTGGAGCTTTCCTATCCCGAGTTTGTCGTGCGCTTGGTCGTATAGGAGGACAAGGTCCCCTTCGACAAAGGAATGTGGAGAGACTGATTGATCCAAGTGTGCTTTGACCTACTTTTTCTATGTCTCAATGACTAAGGCAGCCAAGCAGTGGGTTTCATCCAACCATTCCAAATACAAGAGACACTCTTCTTTAGGATAAGTGTCGAGTAAAAGTTCCACAACAATCTTTAAGGAAGGAATTTCGCACTCAACCGGAAGAGGTGCTTCCAGACCATACACCAATTGGAATGGTGTGAATCTGGTCACACTCTTTGCTGACGTCTGGTATGCCCATAGAGCTGAGAACAATTGGAGGTGCCAATTGGACTTATGAATTCCAACTATTCGTTGAAGCATTGTGACCAAAACCTTGTTCACAGCCTCAACCTGGCCATTTGCCTGGGAGTAATATGGCGTTGAGCTATTGTCTCGTAAGCCCAATATTGATGTCAGCTCGGCCATCATGTAATCTCGAAAGTGAGTACCATGATCAGTTTTAATGGCCTGAGGGACCTCAAAACGTGCAATAATATGGTTGAAAATGAACTGGGCAGCTGTCTTACCGTCGGCGGCTAGTGTAGGCATCGCTTCGGCCCACTTAGTAAAGTAGTCGACAACGACGATTATATATGCATGCCCCCTGGCCGAACGAGGGTTGCACGACATGAAATCTATGCCCCATTTTGCAAAAGGGCCGACAGTAATGACATGATGAAATGGGAGAGGTGGCGCGTGCATCTTGCGCTGAAAAACCTGGGACGAATGACATTTGCGGACTACGACAATACAATCTTTAAATATTGACGACCAGAAGTAACTCTCACGCAGAATCTTCTGGGAGGTGGCATATCTAGACATGTGACCACCACAGGTGCCACTATGAAAGTCATTTAAGACTCGTTCAGCCTCTTCCAGTGTCAAGCACCGACGAAGCACTGAATATACTCCAACGCGGTATAAAGTATCTCCTACAATGCGGTAGGGTTGAGATTGATGCCGAATCCGACGTCGAGCATCTTTGGTCAACTCAGACCGGAATGTTGAAGTTTGAAGATACACAATAATATTGCCATACCACGGGTCACGGGTGCTGATAAGGAAGAGGGTTTCGTATGGGATATGATCTTCAGAGTGAGAAGGTGTGGAGTCTGTCGGGAGGGAGCAAATGAGATCCGCAAAAACCAGTGATTTGGTCGACTTAGCAGTGGTAAAATATAAGTCAAAATCCTGAAGGATAACGATCCATTTGGAGTATTTACCCCCCAATAATTTTCGAGATAGAATGTATGTCATGGGGTTGCAATCCAAAATCATGGTTGTTGTATGCAGCAGGATGTAGTGGCGAAAACGCTGTACAGCTTGTACGACTGCTAATGCCAGCTTCTCGACATGAGCGTAACGTGTCTCTGTGTCAAGAAGGTTCCATGATAGATAATAGAAAACATGTTCATTTCCATCATTGTCGTAGTGCTAAACGCGGCGGCCAAATATAGAGTGAAATCACGGTGATAGTTTGGAGGCCGAAGCAATGGAACATTAACAAGTAACGTCTTAAGCTTCTCAAAGGATTGTTGAGCAATGTCGTCCCAATGAAAGGGAACGTTCTGCTTTAAAAGACGCGTGAATCCTTTGGCCACTTCCGCATAGTTCGGTATAAAGCGTTGAAGGAAATTAGCTTTTCCCTGCAGACTCTGCAATTGATATAACGAGGATGGTGATGGGAGATTGACAATGGCCTCGACCTTTAGGGGGTTGAGTCGGATCCCGTCCTTGGAGACTATGAACCCCAAAAGAAAGCCAGAATCCACGCAAAAGATGCATTTATGATGGTTAAGTTAGATATTATAGCGTTGACAGTGAAGGAAAATCTGGCGGAGGTGTTCAGGGTGGTCCTCCCACCGAGCTGAGTGAGCTGGAAAATCGTCCAGGTAAGGCTGAACGATATGGCGTATGTCATGGAATGCATAAGACATCGCACACTGGAAAGTAGCTCCAGCGTTCTTCAAGCCGAACAGGAGCTTTTTATAAGCAAAGGTACCCCACGGACAGATGAATGCAGTCTTGTGTTGATCAGTAGGTAGAATATTTATCTGATTATACTCGGAAAAGCCGTCCATTGGGGAATAAATCTCACTCCCGGCACATTCGTCAATTATTTGATCTATGAATGGAGTAGGATAGTTGTCCTTAGGACAGGCGCAATGAATATCATGATAATCAACGAAGACCCTTATATTGCCCTGTTTCTTATCTACAGGGACAATATTTGAAACCCAGTCCGTGAGGGGAATTGGGTAGATGAAGCCCACGTTCAAAATTTTTTCAACTTCTACTTTAATGGTAGCGACTTTGCGAGGATGCATCGAGCATAGGCGTTGGCGCATGAGTTTCGCACCAGGATAGGTAGGAATCTCGTGCACTACTATGCTAGGATCAATCCCAGGCATTTCCTCATAGAACCAAGCGAACACGTCTATGAATTCTTGAAAAAGATCAGTATAAACTCGTATCTCATCAGGAGAACAAGTTACTCCCACATGTATGTTCTCAACTATCCCCGGTTTAATGGAGATGTCGATCGAAATAGTTTGAGTAATGTTGCTCAGGTTTCCCTCTCAGAAGACCTCATGTGTCAATATAGGCATCTGTAGAGGTGGAGTGGGAACCTGAGATGAAAAATTATCTAGACAATCTAACATTGCCCCCAGGCTAGGCATAAAGGAGGAACAATGATGCATATTGCTCCAAGGCAACTCCTCAAGAGACATGGTTTCAACAATGGCTTCATCAGAAGGAAAAGTCTCTTTAAGAGGATCAGGCGAGTCAGCCTCACCGAGCCAGGGGGATTGAGAGTAGACATCTAAAGCCATGGTCGACGGAGCATGCTGAGGAGGGTTAGGATCAGATGCGGCAACGATTTCATAGTAATTAATCTCTACTGGAGTTAAGGGCATCGATTCTCAAAAATCAAACACCTGCTCAGGTGAAAGGATGAGCCATGGATCGTCAGACATAGAGATAATATTAACTTGAGTGGTGTGTGGTGGCGGTGCGAGAAAAATACCCATGAGGACGGGGTCTTTGAAGAGGCCGGGTCCTACACTATCAGGGGGATTTGGGATCTGATCCACGTAAGGAACATTTTTCTCGGAGGTGGAGGTGAAAAAGACAACTGATCCACCGTAACGATATTTCCCTCATGAGGGAACTGAAGAAGTCGAAAGAGGGTGGATGGCATGCATAGCATGGTGTGAGTCCAATTGCGGTTGAGAAGTATATTGTAGTTAATCTTGGCGTCAACCAATTCTACTTCTACGTTGACTATCTTCCCATGTAAAGTAATCGATAAACTCTCGAGAACACCTAGGGCTTTCGATTCCCAACGATCGAATGCCTCTAAGACATTGGGAGAAGATGAAAGGGCTTGAGAGCCAATGGCCTTCCAGCAAGCGGATGATATGACACAGGTAGAAGCACCTTCATCCACAATGGCCCTATGTATGTTAAGACCATTGATCCCAACTTGAATAAAAAGAGCGATCTGATGTGGGAGTTGGGGGGTGAAGTTTTCTGAGTCGAAGATGAGAAGATTAGAATCAGTGGGATCGATCCCACCGATTGCAGACAATAAAGCTTTCTATTGTGACGGGCAACTTTGAAGAACTTCCAATGCAGACATAGCAGAAGGCGCCTGTGCCAAATCCTCAACAATACTGTAGTGCTGAGCGGCACGGGCATTTGGGTTGTAGGAAGATCTTCATAGAACACCTTTATAAGGCAGCTTCACAACAGGTTCAGCAGTAGGCTTCTCAATTTCCAATGGACTGCAGACAGGCGGGCGAGGTGGGTCATCCACAACTTCCTTCCCAGCTGCCTGGCATGATCCAGCATAATCCTTCGAATGAGTAGCAATGGAGATAGGTGCAGCACCATTCATCATAAAGACTTGGGACCCAAATGGTGCAGATGGTGAAGGCTGTTCAACCATATGGGTCTGCTAAGACGGGAATGGTTCTTTTAGAACTGTCGGAGTCCCTTTGGAGCCTTTGAGAAGTTGACTAATTTCGTACCCTTGGGGACAATCCTTGGTATAGTGATCTCCTTCACAAATAAGGTAGGGGTACTTCGGTTTACGTTGAGAATCGTCCTCAGTTCGAGTTTTGGAAGACTCTGGCTTCAGAGCATTGGATTTGGATTTACCTTTGCTCTTCTTTTTACCTTTGGAGGTATTTTCCGTGGGATTGGCCTGAACGGCATTAACCTCTGCAGTTTTTCCAGAATCTGGAGGGGCGGGAAGAGCAGAATTATTGGAAGAATTTGACTTCTGCTTCCCATTCGAATATTTTTGAGAATTCTGCAATACAAAACCAATAACACCATCCACCGCAGGGGTAGGTGGAGCTTTAGAGGTTCCTGGGTGTGGAGCATCAGTCAAAATATCATACAACGTGCCAGACTGAGAGTATACCAGATCAAGATACTGAGCACGTGCTATGGCTTGTTCTTCAGTCGCACATGCCCCCATAGAAATATCTTGAGTGATTTGGTTAACGAAGGATGTGGTGAACCAATGAGTTGGTAGTTGATCAGGTATATCAAACTTGATCAGTCTACGATGATGACACCACTCATGAATGTGATCCGAGATGTGGGTGGCTTTATCCTGCTTCAATGAAGTCAGGACATGCGTCCTGGCTTCATAGTGAACCAGTAACTGAAAGTGAGTTAGAAAAGCCATCGCTAGCATATTGAAATATTGAAATATGCCACGGGGTAATTCGATATACCACTTGGCAGCAGTGCCAATAAGAGTACGCTGGAAGACACGTAGATGAATGGAATCGTCTACCTAACAGTTGGATGAACACCAAAGATGGTAAGTCATTATGTGAGCTTGGGGGTCCTCTCCATCTTTACCCTCAAATTTTGGGCAATCGCCAGGTACCTTGGTCAGAACCGGAGGCCAATAAGGATTGTGGATAATCAGATCATTAGTTAATTTCGAAACATCCGGTAATTCCAAGGTAGCCAAGAACAAAAATTGCCGATTGAACGACATTCCTGGCCCTCGATAAGTACCAGTACCTGTAATCCATGCTGGTAGAGAATATCCTTGCCCCCATGGATTCTGTCCAATAGGATTCTGACTGTAGGGGGTATAGGGTGTATAACTAGTCTGATTTGGTTGCTAGTAACCAACGTACGGGGCTTGATAACTGGAGTATGGACCTTGATTATATGTCAGCCCCGTATGAGCAATATGTGGATTTGTCTACTGAGAATAAGTGTAACTGGGTTATTGAGAGTAATAGTTAGAACCTTGGGGCTGGCTATAATTCGATCGATGTTGACCATGAGAGTAGTAACCGGCTTGAGGTTGAGTGGGTTGCTGATAGGTGGGACCCTACTGAGCCTGATAATTAGGGTGCAGTGGTTGATTTGGCTGCGGCATGGAATAAGTTGGCTGTTGGGCAGGGTTGACAGGATGTGCAGGCTGGCCTGGTTGGACAGGTTGACCTAGTTGAATGGGCTGCCCTGGTTGAACAGGTTGACCCGGATAAACAGGTTGTGCCAGTTGTGCAGGTTGACCTAGCTGTTGAGGAGCACCAGGTTGTGCCGATTGGCCGGTTGGCCTGGTGGAGGAACACCAGGTTGTGCTAAATTGGCCGATTGGCCTGGGGGTGGAATGGAGCCAGGTGGTGGCTAATAACTGGTTTGACCTGCAACAGGACCATAAGATGGTCCTGGCTGATGTGCAACGTTGGGACCAAGAGGATACTGAGGTTGCACGGGTTGAGAAGGTTGGACTTGCCCCCCAGGACCATGTACTGGCCCTGCTTGGTACCCCGGTTCACCTGTGAGTCCTTGAGGTTTCCCAGGTTGGACTCCAGGGAGAGGCTGCACGAGTTGACCTGAAGGGTTGTAATACTATCCTTGTGGATCGTATAATGGCCCTTGCTGGCCCGAACGGTAGCCTTGTATGGGGTGTCCCTGCTAGTCATAAGGATAGCCAGGCTGGCCCGCAGGTTGGCCTTGAAACGTTTTTCCTTGCAGGTTATAAGGCTGTCCAACCTGGTTATATGGTAAAACCTGAGCATGAAGTTGAGCCTCAGGAGCGGGTAAATGCAAAGGGTTTCCGTGCTCATCGTACCGATATGGAAAAACGTACACAGGTGTACCATCCTGTGCATAGTGCGAAAAATATGAGCGGTTGGGATCTTGAGAGGACTGTCTGACCTCGGGGTTCAATTGTTGCAGGGAAAATCGATACTCCTCTGGAGAGATGTTCTCCAACATATCATATGCTATATAGATTTCTTCGGGAAGCGATGTGGTCCTTACGGACTGAGTGGTAACAACAGGTGTAGATGAAGCAAGACAAACAGTGGGCCTGACAGGTACAGAAGTGACCTGAGGGGATGACGTGACAGGTGTCCATGGAGACATCCCCAATGAAGGAAAAACTGGCCTCATAGAAGGAGCTGATACCCCATAGAGGCAGCGGTGGCAATAACTTTACCCAAGGATCTATACCCTTCTAGTAATGAGGGACTGCGTGATGACATAACAGATGGTTCAGGGTTGTCTTCTGGGAATAACTGTCGAGGGAATAACTGGTAATATTCACCAGATGTGGGGATTTCATTGCTAGGAGAATCACTCATATTTGAATCTGCCGCTAGATCTCGTAACAGACGGTGAGGACTAGGAGGAATGACAACAGCTATAAAAGGTGAACCCAATGTAAGAGGAGGGAAATATTCCCCTAATCCAAATCCAAACCAAGGGTCAGAAAAGGGCCAATTGAACTCAACTGGTCCTCCAAAGGGAAGCTCAAACAAAACTGGTCCCCCATCTAGAAACTCGGAAACGATGGGCTGCGGAGGTTCAGCAGAGGATTGAGAAGCCTCTGATGAATCATCCATATATGGACTACCAGTAGACGAAACGGACGGTTCCGCCACTGTGACAACAATGATAAAAGATCAAGCACAACACACACGGGCTGAAAAATATTCAAGACACACAATAAAACGGCCAACAAGAAAAATCTAACAGGGCATGTGATCGCGGGTATTTTATTTTACCACATTGAAACTTAGAAACTTCATCGTTTCATGTTTTAAGAGTCGAGAAACGGATGAAAGCTGACTCTATCTGTTTCAGTTTTGAAGCAAGCGTGAAAGGACAAGCGCTTAGTGATCCTTTCAAGTTTAAAGAGTCAGAAAAGATCAAATGACTACTCAGGAATACTAGGCAAAGGGTGTACCAAATAACCATGAACTGCAATATACACCTTGGTTTCAAAATGAAAGAGAAATCAACCAAGGACTTAGCGTACGTGCAGAAAATCTCCCCGAATGTTGTGTCCGGTGTATCACGAGTATAGGGCGGGAGACTCAGCTTCCTATGGATAAAGGATAGAAACCTAGTGGGATCTCCCTTTATATACTCGACGGTATGGAGAGCACAAGTCCATACTAATGCTATCTAAAGCCAAGAGGCGAACGATAGCTACTAGGTTTAAAGACGCCGGAACACATCTCTAGCCTAGACCACTAAATGTTGTGTTAATGTTTCAATGCTGCGTTAGTGTAAATTGAATAAATTTTAATGTTTATCTTCAATTACATTTCAGTTTTCAGGCCCTAGCGAGTGTTATGTCTTGAAATCTCCTAAATGCACACTATATGCCACAGTATATCATTTTATTCGATGAAAGCTAATTACAAAAAGAGTTAAGAGATTTTCACACAATAATAAAATGATCAGAGAACAACCAACAAAGTCTCTAATGCAGCTAATGGAAACCAAAAAAAATTCTCTCAAAGTCACTAATCACTAATAACACCGAAAATATTTTAATTTGCACTAACTAATCAAAAGCAAAAGATATTTTTTGTATTTTCAATGTTTAATAGCAAAGTGTACTAAACAAAATGAAAACTAATGAAAAGAGCAATTTGAGAAGTGATGAGGAAAGAGCAAAACAACCAAATTTCACTCAATGCAAACACACAATCAGATATCCAAACTGAAAAAACAGTCCCGCAAAACCAAAAGAATCCCAAAGAATCAAACGGACCATGTAATCTAGGCCCGAAGCGAGACAAAGCGAGACTCGAATGAAGAAGAGAAAAATCACTCAAATAACACAATAAAATGATAAACAACTGCCAAACTAATGTAGAGGAGAAATCAGAAGATTGACTGAACAAATGGAAACCAAAAACTCCTAAGGGAGGCTCGACCCACAAGAGAACCTAGATGCCTTAGGGCTAGAATGTGAAATCGATGGAAATGGGCAAACAACCAAAGGAAAAAGGTCACAACCAGTCAAACAAGGCTGCAGAACACTCAAGCAGTCAAAAAAACAAGACCGAACACACTGATCAAGCTCAGGAAGCCTCAGAACAGAGCAAACCCTAGTACCTCACACGATTGGCGCGACTGTGAGGCTGAAACTAGTGCCAGAAATGAATTGGCGCGGGTAATACACAAGAAAAAAGCGCCAATGGGTGCGACTGTCAGGCTGTAAAGAGCACCAGTCGAGTTTGCTATGGAAAAATAAAAATAGGCGACCCTACAAGTAGAACAGTGATGATCAAGCTGACCCAAAGCCAAAATCATGAAAAGAGCCAGCCAAAAGAGCCGATCAAGCAAGAAGAATCAAGAAACAACCGAAAATACAAGACAATACTCCAAGTTTTCAGTTCATAAACTAAACCGGAGATTGACTGAAGCAGCTTTGATCTACTTCGCTAATGCAAAGCAATAACATTTCGAAGGCTATCTGGCTAACTTCAGGCTCCGTCTGTAGCTTAAAAAGTAGAACAACAAGAAGGTCCCCAGTGGAGTCGCCAATTTTTTGTGGAGGTAAATCCCCTCTGCGGATAGAGGCGATCCCTACTAGCCCAGACCGGGTCTAGCAAAAATCGTCACACGCTATAGTGCAGGTTCCTAATTAAAAATAAACCAACTAGCGATGAAGGCTTACCTGGAATCCAACGTTGTCGCTTGTAGAGAAAGTAGCGCTCCCGTTCCTTAGCTCTGGCAGATCACGATCCCTCACAATCTTCGTGACCGGACACCTGCACACGTAAGAAACACAAAACACACAAGCGTAAAATCCAGTATATGCAACTATATGTCAGTCAGAGAAGACATAACTCATCATCATAATCAACAATAGGAGTGGAACCATAACCAATAGTCGCTTATCATTAATCAATCAAAGGAGGATACAACATGGCTCTAACACTAAATTCTCCTTCGGAAGGTCGCCAGCGGAACACGTCTCGAAAAAGCCTGTCGGGGATGGGACAAGCCTCTCTCTTCAGATGTCTCGACAATAATCTCCTTGCATGGATTTGGCCTTAAGGGAATGAATCAAGGCTCTTGCAGCATAAGGTTCTGATGGCTCTTGGGAACTAGCTTGCAAAAGAGATGCGCAAGCTTTTATAGATGGAGGAAGGGGAGTTGGGATCCCTATAATCATGGGATTGGCCCTATCCTCAAGGAATCTTCCATGAGAGGTGGCAAACTAATTCCTCTACATGGAGATCTAGAGCCAAACCACCCAACTCAAATTAGATACCAGTTTATGAATTGGTTAGGACGAAACTTCTGCCATTTATTTTTAAAAAACACTCCTTAAAATGGCTGGCGTGAGTGAGACTCTGAGACAGAGTGCCAATTGGCATGCCCTATTTGAAGGATTTGCCCCATTGGCCGGGTACTGAACTGGCTTCCCACGCCAATGCAAAAAGGGGTGTTTTTAGGGTTTTTCACAAGGAGTTGTTTTCGGGGCAATGAAAGCTCATGTTCAGAGGGATTTCATGAAAGCAGTTTCAAGTCATGTCACTGCTCACAGGTCACGGAATGAGCCCTCCAATTGTGCGGGATGGGGAATTGCAGGGAATTGTTGTGTAACAAGTTTGCAAACAAGTTTTTCATCGTTTTCCAAAATGAATCCTTCTAGTTGTTCTATATAAACTTCTTCTTCTAGATCACCATTTAGGAAAAAATATTTAACATCCATTTGATAAACTTTGAATTGTTGAGAGCTTCAAAATGCAAGAAAAATTCTTATGGCTTCAAGTCTAGCTATAGGAGAAAATGTTTCTTCAAAGTCTATACCTTCTTGTTGAGCATGCCACTTATAGACAAATCTTTCTTTGTTTATAATAACATCTCCATTTTCATTTAACTTATTTTTGAATATCCATTTTGTTCCAATAACATTTTTATCATTAGGTCTTGGAACCAATTCCCAAGTATGATTATTTTCAATCTAATCAATCTCTTCATTCATGGCTTGAATCCAACATGCGTCCTTACTAGATTGATTTACATTTTGTGATTCAATAGTGGATAATAATTCTAGATAGCTAGGAGATCCTACAAGAGTTCTTCTTGTTTGGACACTTGATCACTTTTCACCCAAAATTTGAGATTCTGGATGATTTTTTGAACATACATGGATGGAGTCTTTTTAGATAGATCTTCTTCTGCTGCTTCATTTGGTTCACCTTCAATATTTTTTCTATTTGATGTAGGAAGACATACATCATCATCATCTTCATTTGTTGTTGGGATTTCCCTTTTTGAGCTGAGAGAGACTCATCAATTACAACATCAATGCATTCAATAATCTTTCGAAGTCTTTTATTGTAACATTTATATGCTTTAATTCTAGAGGAATATCCCAGAAATATTCCTTCATCTGCTCTAGGTTTAAACTTACCAATTTTTTCATCATTATCCTTGATAAAGAAATTTCTTCCAAAAACTCTAAAATGCTTTACAGTTGGAAGATTACCATACCAAATCTCATAACAAGTTTTATCATTGTTTACACAAACATGAGCCTTGTTAAGAATATTTACTGCGGTATATGGAGCTTCTCCCCAAAAGGTATCAGGTGTTCCAGAATCATCAAGCATAGCATGAGCCATTTGTTGAATTGTTTTATTCATTATTTCTGCCACACCATTTTTTTGTGGGGTTCCTGCTACAAATTTTTTTCTTTTTATGCCATGTTGTTCACAGAATCAAAGAATTCCTATGATATATATTCCCCTCCTTAGTCATATCTAAGAAATTTGATTTTTAGATCTAATTCATTTTCAACCATGGCTTTGAAGATCTAAAAATTTTCAAATGCGTCATCTTTGTGTTTTAGTAATCCAATCCAACACATTCTAGAGAAGTCATCAATAAATAGAATATAGTATTGTTCTCCACGAGGTGAATTTTTACTCATAGGTCCACATAATTCTGTATGTATGAGTTCAAGAGGCTTACATATTGATCCTTCTTTGGCATTGAATTGCATCCTGGTTTTCTTACTGAACTGACAAGATTTGCATATGGTATTTTTAGCCACAGTGATGCTGGGAAGATCACGAATAGCTCTGAGTCTGTTAGATTTGCTGATTTGAGAGAAGCTCAAGTGTCGCAATAATATGTGCCATAACCAATTTTCTAAATATTTACCCAGGTAACATTGTTCTTTGCAACATTTCAATACATACAGATTGCTTGGTGTTTTAGTTCCTTTTATTACTATTTTTCCTGTTTCAAGTTCATGTACCACACATTATTTTGAACTAAAGACAACTTCATTTCCTTGATCACACATTTGACTCACACTTAACAGGTTATGTTTTAATCCATCCACATACATAACATTGTCATCTTTTACCTTTTATTTTAGAAAAACATAACTTTTTCCCTTAATGACAACATGAGTATCATTTCCAAAGGTAACATTCTTTTCTCTTTTTAGAGCATTGTATGCAAGAAGTTTATTTCTATCACCTGTCATGTGTTTTGAGCATCTGCTATTAATGTACCATTGATTTTCTTCCCCTTCTGCAAATAAGGCTATGCCACAGTTCTCAACCTGTAAGTCCTTCTTTCTCCATACCTTGGAATTTGAAGGTATATGCTCTTTTGGTTGAAGTTTTCTCCTGCATTATGATTCTGCATGACCAATTTTATTGCAATAAGCACATTCAATTTAATTTTGAAGAGGAGAAAATTTGTTATAATTATTCTTCTTTATTCCAGTCTCATTTCTTTGCTTTCTTGCTTCTCTACTCATGATGGTTTTGTATGCAACACATTGAACATCTTTATGACCAAAATTATGACATGAGAAACATTGCCCATTAAAGAAGGAATTTTTGTGATCATGAAACCTTCTATTTGTCTTTACGTACTGATTGGTATTTCTATGATTGATATTTTTGCTATTGTTCTTTGTATTGAACTGGTCATGCTTTATTTGTGAAGTTCTTTTGTTCTCTTGTAGAGTGACGAAATGTTGTAGGCTCGCTTTAGATATATTTAGATAGCTTGGTGCTGAAGACTGAGAGGATTCTCTGATATACCCAAGACCTGTCTTTATAAGAGGAGAACATTGTACATTGATAATTTCATATAACTTTTCAAATCCTTTATCAAATCTAAGATTCAAATTTTTCACTTTCTCAATTTCATTTCTTAGACTTACTATTTCACATTCTAATTTCTCTTTGTGTTTCTCCTTTTCTACAAGCTAATTCTTTAGAGTATCCATGGAAATTTTGTTTCCTTCCAAACATATTTTGAGTTTATTTATTTCTTCAAGAAAATCATTTTCTTCTAGAGCATCCATAAAGATATCCTTAGCCTCAATAGCATATTTTTCAAAATCCATGAGAATTCTAACATCTTGATCAGATTCTTCTTCTTCACTATATCAAAGCCCATCACTATCTTCATGAGTATAATAATTTTTTCTATTGATAAACCATTTCTTATTTCCTTTTTGATGATTTTATTGATGGGGAAACGTAGCAGCATAATGACCAACTCTTCCACAAGCAAAAAATTTAAAAGGAAGCTTACCTCTGAACCTTCCAGTGCCAAGTTGTAGCTTCTTTACAAAATTTACCTCGTCTTCTTCTGAAACATACCATGATCCTTCCTTTTCATGTAATTCCTTTTTAGTAGCTCTAATGGTAGCTTCTTTGACTTCAGATGGACCTTCTTTTCTCATTTCAAAAGCATTCATAATACCATGAAGTTGAACAATAGTAAGAGTTTGCAGATCCTGCTTCTCTTCAATAGGAAACACTTTTGACTCAAATTTGGAAGTTAGAGATCTTAAAACCTTTTCTACCAGAGTGGTGTCAGTTATGGTTTCATCTACATTTCTCATACAATTTACAATATCATCTAGACGTAAAAAGAAACCGGCAATGATTTCCTCATTATGCATCCTGATATTTTCATATTGAATTCTGAGAGTTTGGAGTTTAGCACTTCTTACCTTGGTATCACCTTCATAAATTAGAATTATTTTGTCCCATATCTCCTTTGTTGTATTCAACTGCATGACTTTGACAAATTATAATTCAGTCAGACTTCCCAATAATGCATTGACTGCCTTTGCATTAGTTTCACAGTTCTTTCTTGCAGTTGCAACTGTTGGAACTGATGTTGAATATTGATAACCTCCTTCAAATATAGCCCATACATCTGCTCGAAGAGATGGAAGATAGGATATTTTCATTGTCTTCCAGATGATTAAATTGTTTTTGTTGAAAAGAGGAGGCATGATAGATGTTGTCCCATCTTGATTTCTCATCTTAGTTCATCTTCCTTCTAGCGATTAAGCTTCTTCAGAAGGACCTGCTCTGATACCAATTGTTGGAAAAATACTTGGGGGGGGGGGGTGAATCAGTATCTAGAGTTAACTAATAAATTTTTCTTTTTCTTTGTTGAATTCCATACGCAACTTTAATGAACCCAACTCGCGTATACATGCCAATATACCAAAAGAAACTTGTGTATACTGATATGAATTTATTGTTATAACATTTTCAGAAGCACACTTTTAACTCATCTTATGAGTTTATGCATCTGTGATTTCAACAATAAATATGTGCAGTAATAGAAAAATAAATCGTCACAAGAGCATCACACATGAAAACCAAGATTTAAGGTGGATACCCAATTCGGGAGAAAACCATTGTTTTTGTCGTCTCTGTCTCTAATATTTATTATATGGAAAAATTCTTACAATATTTTACTGATGCAAAATCATATCAGTACGTAGGCATCTACTTGCAGAAGGTTGCAAATTTCTCTCGTTTTACAACTACTACTAGAAGGGAGCTCCAACCCCTTCATCTTGTTTACCAGTCACTACTGGAAGGGAGATTCAACCCCCTGAATAGAACACCAGCTTCTACTTCCCTACTGAAAGCTTCAACCCTCAGAACCACTGTGGACCAGGTTTCATCAATTTTCATACTAGATCCCATAGATTCAACTAAACTCATCATAAATATCATCAATAATAAAATTAACCCAAAATTCAATCAGTACAGTGAGAACACTGTAACCAGAACACCGAAGTAACCTAGACTTCAGAATAAATATTCAGAATAAAACTAAACCCTGAACATTCATCATCTTAAAATGCATACGCTACTTTGCTTCACTGAACCCACGTGTATACATGCTTTCCTTCACATCAACCTACGTATAGATATATGAATACTATTTTTCATCATATGATATGTCTTAGATTCACATCTGAGTCATTGAGATAGATATCATTTAGGAATTGCAAGAGCCTTGATCAGTCAGTCGTCACAATACATATTTTCTCACTCATTGATCATATTTGTTCATAATAATCTTACCATCATATATAACAATTAAGCAACCCAATTCTACATGAATAATTCATTTACAGAAAATAGAAAAGTAGCAGGAATAACATAAAAACCTCTGAAATAAGCTTCATAAAACCCTAACTTCGATACACACCTTTTCTGAAGCAAACCTGTGTATATATGTGCTTTTATTGAGATGAACTAGCATATAGATATGTAAATATTAACTTTACAGAATGTACTAGATCTATAGATCTTACCCAGATTTCTTCACTTCACTTTAGCAAACTTGCGCTAGGTCACATATCTAATCATCTCTTTAATGGATCATACAAGAGAATAGTCATTTCAGGTCTAGAGATCATGATCCATCATTATATTCATGGGTACATCATAGATTCAGATCCATCAATAAAACAGAGTTCATCCCATGAAGATATACCTTAGAGAAAATTATTCAGTGACAACCCTTACATCTACACTCATTGCACTGTGACCACCTTCTCCTTATATATATTTAGCCTTTACTAATACCATGAGTCAAAACCACACAATAGCTGATGGTATTCTTGGACAAAATCAAATAGATGACAAAACACTCAATACTTTGGGATAGTACCATGGTAATACCCCCTGGTATCTTCCTTTTAGAGCGCAAAAATTCATACGCAACTTGGATTGTACTTATTTGCGTTTATACATGACTTGGTCAAAACAAACCCACTTATATAATCTTCAATATGAAATTTATCAATTCTTTTGCTAGATATTACACATTTCTTCTGATAGACTCTTGAGCTTCTGTTGAATACATATACTCCATATTTTACCAGAGAGTTGCCATCAAGGACAACATATTCAGAGTTACATGTGAATCATATTGCCAACATATTTTACATTCATTTTCATTTCATCTAGCACACGAAGATGCTCATCAATAAAAGCAGGATGGAAGCCATGTTTTCTATCGAACTTGTTATGAAGATACAAAAGAAAATTGATCATTCTAGAAATATTTTCCACTGCTTGATTATAATAGATGCCATCGTTATTATCCATATGTGCATTTGAAAGGGAAAACGACAAAATACAAATTAATACACAAAGAGATAGAAACATCTATGACTATATATATATATATATATATATATATATATATATATATATATATATATATATAACACCCCATTTGTATTGTTGTTAAAAAAGTAATCTTAAAAACATCATGCTATAAAATAACCTAACATTACATGAACAAAATGATATAAAATTTCTACAAATATAAACCTCATTAGAAATACATATTGTACACATGAAATGAGTGATAAAATTAAATGAGTGATATGACCCTTATTACAATAATCAAGAAGAAATCACAAATTTTTAAACTTAATTTTTAAAATCAAATATTAATAATGTTAGTAATTCTATATTTGTATTTAAATTAATGTTAATGTATATATTAATTTTAGTTTATTATTAATATCAAATATAAATATCTTGTCATTGAACCAAACCACAACATATTTAGAAAACCACATTGATAAATATTGTTAGTTGCATGTCATAGGGATATGGACTTCAATCTTGATTTTTAATGATTGCCTCATATAACTGGTTGTATATGTCTAAATGGTTCATTGTAAACAAAATAACAGTAGCGGCTTTAAAAAAGGAGGTAAATTGAAAAACATGAAAAATGATGTAAGAACTTTCTCAGATATTACTGTGGATATGATGAATGTATTCATTTCATTAGTACATGAAAATCATTATTATACTGAATGTAAATAGAGAGGACAATAAAAACAATTAAAAGAAAATTATATAAATATGTCACAATGTTATTAGTTTCATGTCATAGTGATATGGAATTCCATCTTGATTTTTAACGATTGGCTCATATAACTCGTTGTTTATCTCTGAATGGTTCATTGTAAGCAAAATAACAAAAACCACTTAAAAAAGTAAGTAAATTGAACAACATGAAAAACAATGTAAACAAATTTCCAAAATATTACTATGAATATGATGAATGTATTCATTTATTTAATATATCAAAATCATTATTATATTAAAAGTAAATAAAGAGGACAATAAAAGAAATTCAAAAAAAAATCTATAAAGAGCTAAAAGTATTAATAGTTGCATGTCATAATGATATGGACTTCAATCGCTCCTCTTCTTTCTTCATAATTGTAACATATGCACTATCTTTCATCTTGTAATAATGCTAAAAAGAGAAAGGTGCTGGAATGCATAAACCATCTATTGATTTCACTCTTGATATGGATGTGAAGGTCAGACCTTGGTGCTCTTTACTCCCGATATCAATTGATGCTCGTTCTAAAGTCAAATCCTATGACTTGTGGATTGTAAGAGCCCATTCCGTCTTTAAATGAATCTATTTTTAATTTCCTCTTATCACTGGTGTTGAGGTATAAAAGGGTATCTTTTTAAGAAATATTTATCTCACATTAATTATCAATCCGGGAGTGATTTTTTATTTCAATAGTGTACTCAGTCTAAGGCAGCAATTTATCCAAGAGTAATGCTATGAAAGATGTAGCACAATGTTCTAAATGCAAGAGTAAATTGATGCTTGGAAAAGAAATCTAATTACAATAACATGAACTCAAATTCTCTTAAAATCTATCTATTCACTCAACAACCATCAATCGAGGATACAGTAGCAATAAATCATTCCTCTAGAAATTGATGCAATTGAAATCAAACTGAAACAAGACAATCAATCTGGGAACGTGGAAGCAATAATCAATATTCTCTACAGTTGACAGTCCTGTGTTAAAGAAATTAAAAGGAAATAGAAATTGAACTAAGAAAGCGTTGTATACTTAATGAACTAGAAATGAACATCAAACTGTAATCGAATAACGATGTAAATAAGCAGCGAATTATGACTACAGGAATTGAACAATAAGAATTAAATAATGAATTTGAACAGCAACTATGAACGCAAAGGAATAAAATAGCTAATTATGTTGAACACCAAACCATGTCGACCGCAAACATTACTAAGAAATCCAACGGAATAGAAAATGAGGTAAATATTGAACAGGAAAGCTTTATAAGAAATAACAAAATGAATAATACTGAAATTAAGATTTTTGTTGAAATGGAACAGCAATGCAATTCATTAACGCAACACAACAATAAATAATTCAACAAAAAATTAATTAACTTTACAATTGTAGTAAAACCAATCACAGTTATTACACAACGATAATTAAAAGAGTAGAAATACAAACAGCGGATCGATCCACCATGGTCAGGCCCTTAACCACCAGTGAAACGTCGCTGGGCTACTGCAGAACTAAGAAATTAAATGGCAACACATTCTTGTATTAATCATGCATACCAGCATTTAAAAATGGTCAATATTTGTTTAATCAATGAGAGTCGATGAGGAATTGTGTAATTACAACAGGGAATATCTCCATCTCCCATCGTTCTCCAATACATAATACATGCTCTCCTTTTATAATCAGAAGAGGAGAAACTAAATAGTAAATATGATCTCTCATAACAATATTAGATTTTTCACAATAACTTGATCAACCAAAAAATATATTTCCATCAATCTTTCAACAAGAGCAAGTTGAATTTGGATTTGCAGCTGAGATAATTTGGAAGATGGCTGAAACAATAAATCTGAGAAAATAGTGCTCAAAGAACCTTGTGTTTCTCTCAATACAGACCTAATTTTGGGAAACCATTATTCACTAAAGTTAATTTGGTCCGTGCTGGACAAAACCCATGTTCTGGATTTTCCAGATTCTTCTCTATTTGCCCAGAATCTCAACCGCAAAACTGTCACTTCTTATTCCAGCGAATTTTTGAGTTGGAATATTTGATGATGATCTGGAGATCAAATCTAAAATATAGAAAATATCTTGGATGCTAAAATGGTGAGTGATGTTACAAAATATATTAATAAACCATCATTGATAATATTATACATAATAATCATCAATTTATTAAAAATAAAGGAGAAGAAATAATATTTATCCATAAGAGGATAAATAATTATAAAATGGATTTATATGATAAATTATAATAAATGACATGATAAAGAAGAGTAAAAATGTATGAAATAAGTGTTAAAAAGTGGTCGTATTCACGGCCCAACATACCCCCAAACTAAATATATTGCATGTCCTCATGTAACCCAGAACTGAATATATTGCATGTCGTCATGCAACCCAAAGACAAAACCCATGTGTTAACAAAGCAAAGAAAATTTTTCATCCCAACTCATGAAATGGATGGAACTAATCATTTTTTCCTCAAATAATGAATATTTAGTTTTAGCAATATTGATAAAGGCATAGTAATATTTACAATTGACATTCAACTATATGTATATGAAGTTGCAGAAGAATGTGACATAAGTAACAACAAACATTATTAACTATTTTCTCAAAAATCAAATCATTTTGATGCACAACTCATGAGATATAAAAATGGTTGTAGGTGATAGTGCATAATTTTTGAAATTTTATGAGCTAATTTAGCATGAAATTATCTGGGTTTGTGTATTTTAATGATACCTCTTTGTTATCCAGAAAGCACAAGAATTCAGTTAATGGTTTTAAAGATATATGCAAATCAATTTCTGCACTGTATAAAAATGAAATTGTACGCCTTAAAAGAGAAAGAGAGTAGAAAACATCCATCATGTGTAGAAATTTCCCCTCCAAACTGAAGAATTATCATGTCCTCATGCGATTCTAGAAAACAAAGAGAGGTGGTTGCTACAATCTGTTGAAATCTATGCTTGGTGTAAAACAACATGGAATAAAGGAGGTGTTGAGAATGAATAAGAATTTCAATGGATGATAAAGAAGATTACTAACATTGTCATAAGAAAGAAATGAAGGAAAACAACACTCCCCCAAACTGAAAGATGAGATGTCTCTGATAAATGGGAAGTGGTAAAGATGTTGAATGAATGATGATAAATAATGCTCAATGAATTTTCATGAAATTCTCCTAAATTCATAATAAATAAGAAAATTATGCTATTTTACCTCAAGTGTTACCTCCGAAAAAAATGTGGAATGACATGTAGGTACTAGCCTTTGTTGAAGCTGAGGTAGGCTAAGCGAATATTGAAAGTGATGCAAAAGGTGGAAGCCATGCAAGCACATCATGTCTGAAGAATTGTGCGTGTTTGCAAGTTGTGTGAGCCTTTACTGTTAGTTGCAATAGTGTGGTCGTGCTGCGAATAGAATTTCCCCCATACTTGTTGTTCTCCTGTAAACAAATCATGATTTTGTATGCAATTTTATTGATCCACATTGTTAAGTTTGAAGAGCAACAGATAAGATGTATGCCAAAAGTTCAATCAGCAAAAATTTGTAGAAATGCAGTATCAATATTGTGGCAAATCAGCAAAATAGAAGAGCAGCGTACTGCACAACAATTGTACATCATGGAAAGGCATACATAGTTATGATATAATCAACAAATTATCACATTACTACAATCAATGCATATTTTGAAATCGTGAGTAGATATGGAAATGTTTATGTAATGCGTTGAAAATAAGGGAAAATGACAGCTAATGTGAAAAAAGTACTTATGCGGTCATTATCCACATAAACCATTATGATCGATTTATAAATAAATTTCATGCATAAGCAGTTCCGAACAAAGGGTTTAGGGGCATACTCTCATTTCATATTAGATAAAGATATAAGAAAAGGGTTTATCATTACTATTGATTTCTGAAAAATATGACCCGAATACCATCAGTAGAGCTCTGTTGCCCACAGGTGTCCATAACCTTGACAAAGTTGCTTTCTTACCCTTGGAACCATTATCCTTTATTCATGCCTAGGGAAGTGCTGTGTAATGTCATGATGGAGGCCACTGTCCTGGTTTGGGAACCAGACGAATCACAATGCCATTCACCAGGAAGGAGTGAAAGGTGGGCAGGCCGGTTCATGATGAGACCTCCTGTTCCAAGGACTTTTTATTTTTCTAAGTTGTCCATTGGATCGTATCCCTAGTGTGGTGGCCATAATGGAATGCCACTTCACTTCTCCCTTATGATCATGGTAGGCTGGCTGTTGATGAGACCCCCTATCTGCCATCTACCATACCATAGAATTGTTAGTAATCATATAGATATTTTTTTTCTTCTTTTTCTTTACATATAGAACTTCCCTATTGATATATAAAGGGTGGCTCAACATTCCTTAAGAGTAGGGATGGTGGAAGAAGTCTGAGCATCTCAATAGAGAAATTATGCCCTTATTCTTATTCAACGAAATAAAAATCAAAGCCAGTTATGAGAATTTAGGGAAGAACCAACATGATTAAGATAATCGATCATATTAATTTTAGTGAAAATAAAGACAACAAATGGATATAGATGGTTGTGTTATTTCCTTTTTCTTATCACTGCAAAAAATTTCTTAAAAATGACAATTTCTTTTGATTAGCTGATTCCAGTAACCTCTAATTTGTGTATCCTTGCATGAATTGTATGTTTTCCTTTCAAAGAGTCAAGAAAAATTCACAAAAATTCCTAGAAATGTTGTTGAAAAACAAGAAAAATGCATTCAAAAAGTGTTCTTCCTTTGGAAATGAACAACAAAAACAATCTAATAAAATGTTGTTCCTTTCGAAAGGAACAGAAAAAACAATTGGCCAAACTGTTGTTCCTTTCTAAAGGAACAACAGAAATTATTAGCGGAAATGTTGTTCCTTTGGAAAGGAACAACAAAAATAAATGGTGAAAACTATTTTTCCTTTGGAACGGAACAACAAAAATGCTCACAAAAATATTGTTGTTCCTTTCAAAAGGAACAACAAACGTGGTGTTCCTTTGGAAAGGAACAGAAAAAATTCGCAACAAGCAAAGTAAGAACAGTTCAAGAAATAAAATTCTATACAAAAAAAAAAGCAAAGTAAAAGAAAACAAAATTTATGTACAGGTTTCAAGGAAAAACATTTTTTTACAGAATTGGTGCTGCCAAAGAATTGCCTTCTACAACTAAATCTTGCATGGTGGGGTCCTTATTGTTCAATTGTGAATAGAGTGGAAAATACAATTTGAAGGGATCAACACCTGAAACACAAAAACATAAAAGAGATCAGAAAAGAAACAACACTTTATCAAGTTACAACAACTATGATGTTATTTCCTAAGATAATATCAATCTATTAATGGAAAAAAATGATCTTTTTGAAAAATGTTTTGGTAGTAATGACATGAATCTTCGAATGGAAACTAATTCTTCATTTCTTCTATTATGAATCCATTAGGCAATGAACTAGTTGAAATGCCCTTGTTTTACTAAAATTTCTTTCAAGAATCGTTCGTTCATAAATTGACCTTCTTTGTTCTGCTAAGACCTGCAAAAAACGAGTGTCTACCTGCAATAAAACATTAAATCATGGAGAACGAGAGGTGATCAGGCTCCCTTAATCCAAAAATTATGCAAAAAATTAACAAGTAGTTACTCTGTAGAACAAATCCATGGACAAAGTAGAATTAATTTATTTATTGTGGGAGAGAAGTGGCCAATCACGCTAACCTGCAGTGTTTCAATCATAACTTCTTTGTTTTTTATTGGATTTGAGTGATTCAAAAGAAAAATGAGAGCTAATTCAAAGTTTTATCTCCAATATAAACATGTTTTAAAACTTCAATGCTACAATATGTGAAATTTTCTTAGAAAAAACCACATAATAGAGTCATTTTCGATTTTCCAACTTAGGCCAATAGGTGATATTTCAAGCATAAATTTTTCGTTTAATGGCGGATTGAACTGATTAAAATTGGAGATTAAATTAGATTCATTTATTGATCTTCAATAGAAACAAGTTTTGAAGAAAATAATATTTGATACATCAAATACGCTAGTGAACAGCCGAGAAAACAAAGTTTCGAGAGTGCTGGTTTATGATAGGCAGTCAGTATTTTGGTAATAAATTCCTCATACGACATCAAAATTGAGTGATTAAAATTGCGCTGTAAACTAGATTCATAGATAAATCTATCATAGAAGCGAGTTTTAAAAATATAGTCATTTAGGTCTCCAAAAACTCACTGTCCCAACTCTGTTCTTAAGCTGCCTACTAGACACCCTTTCAATGTTTTGGTTCTAACTTTTTCTTTTCAAAGCCAAATGGAGTGATTCAAATTGGGTTAGAAAGAAGAAATCAAGGGCTACTTATTATAAAAACAGGTTTTAAAAATATTCAATTTTGGTCCCTCAAAACATGACTGTCCCAACTTTGTTTTCAGAAATTTCATCAAGCCTCAAACCAAAAAAATGATATTCAAGAAATTTTTCGATATTGATGATAAAAATAAATATAAGCATTTGTATAATTTTTAATTGCAATATAATTCATATACACACACAAATAAATTATAATATTTATCATCATTTTTTATTTCCACAGCGTGTTGCAACAAAAAAACAACTATTTTTACAACAACAAAAAAATGTGTTTTTTTTATTTCCTTATTTATTTTATTTTCTCCACTATCCTACTATTCTTTAAGAATCAAATATGATTATGCATAAGAGAATTTCTAGTGGAAACATTTTAGAAATAAGGCCTCTAATATGTACATACCCAAATTTGAAAAATGCATGTTGATAAAAATTAGGGTATGAGAAGCCAACTTCCCTTGAAAAGATGGTGCCAAAAATTGTTGAAGCATGGAGTGATGTTGTAAAAAAATTATGGATTGAAACTAATCTTCAATGTATCTATTACTTTCTTGATTTCCCATAACCGTCGTGTCATGAAGTTATTTAGCTTTTAAAATGGTTTGTTGGTGCAAACTAGAAGAAACCTCATTTTCTTTCATAACTTCTACAATTTTTGGAATTGATACATTCTGAGTCTCAGTGTAAGTTTTCTCCAATAGTGCATGTGATATAGAATGGGTGGGAAGGGTGGGTAAATTTTGCAGTTCAACACTGTAAGCATGTTGTACTGGATTATTATGGTGAGGGTGTGGAATGAGTTGAGCAGGAAATTGTGTAGGGAATGGAGCCTCTTGATGATGTAGTTGATTGGGTTGAGTGGATGATTTTGATAGGCAATAAAGATGTTGTGGAAGAGCTGGAATATGTGATTGTGCTACAAGATGAGGGAGAGTAGTCATGCAATCATAAGGTGAACCATGCCAAGCTTGTAGACAAGATTGGTAGTGGTTATATTGAGATTGGCATGGCTGCCCTAACATATGAGTATTTCATAATGAATTATGTAAGTAAGAGAATGGAGAGGAAGTGTTTTGAACCATACCTGTAGGCCATGATTTCCATGGTTTTGACCTTGTTGCAGCTTCCCCATCTCTTTGATATGCTACTTCCATCCTAGATAAGGAAGAACAACTATCTATGGGATGCTCCTTTCAGTTATGAGGGAAAAACACTTCATCAAATTATTGATTTCTCTGAACCTGCAAAACATTCAATTGTGAATTGAGAGAGCTAATAAAATCATATTTAAAATTTTCAAATAAAACATTGATTTCAGCTCTTATGTCTCTTGTTCTTGTAGCAAATTTAGAAAAGAAAGAAGAAACTTCTCTAGAATTCTTACCTACCTTGGAAATTCTTCTTGAATACCTTATGCACAACTCACAAACATCATCATATGATAACTGAAAAACATCACCTTTTCCTATCAGATCTAAGAGTTTTAAAAATTTATCTTTTAAAAATTCATCTTTTATTCCTTTAATAAGGAGTGTTTTCAAGATCTCTTTTTCCAAATGCTTATGCTTTAATTTTTGAAGGTTATATTGAAATCGCTCTACATAGTCCTCCAAGCTTTCATCTTCGCCTTGTATCATACCAAAAATATATTCATTAGATTTGCAGTAGTCATGGTACTTCTTCAAGAATATGTTCTTCATGTCCTCCCATGTTTGGATGCAGTTCCTACCTAAGCTCATGAACCATCGGAGAGCTTCTCGTTTTAAATTAAGAGGAAACACTTTCAATCTATGATCATTAGTACAATAATCATATCCTCTACAAAGTATTTCAAAATCAAATAAGAATGTATCTGGATCTTCATTTGTCAAACCATGAAAATTTGGTAGAGACAATGGGGGAATTATGTGCATTTGTGTCACTCCTCCTAGATCCTTGATAGGGAATTCAAAAGTTGCAATGTGAGCCATTTCTTACCATAATAGAAGATGTTATTCATGTGTTTCTTTAAGGATCCTCCTTCCAATTTTCTTGTCAATTGGTTAATGAAATGGGTGGTGCTTACATCACCACCTGAGTGGAATTACAAGATATTTTTTTTTTAAATTCTACCTCTAAAATTCAAGAAAACGCAAGCATTCATTCCTACCTTAAGCTTTCACTCAATTATACTGTGAAGCGGGCTAGTGAACAAGTGTGTTTCTTGCTCGGTGTGCAGGTTCTTGCCTTCCATATTTAATACCCAATTCTTCCCAAGCAGTAAAATTTAAATATGCATCACTCTTTCTAAATGGCATACACTCTCCACGGAAACGATGCCAAAATGTTGAGGTATAAAAGGGTATCTTTTTAACACCTATTTATCTCACATTAATTATCAATCTGGGAGCAACTTTTTATTTCAAGAGTGTACTCAGTCTAAGAGTAATGCTATGAAAAAAGAGTAATGCAACAATTTATCCAAGAGTAATGCTATGAAAGATGTAACATAGTGTTCTAAATGCAAAAGTAAATGGATGCTTGGAAAAAAAATATAATTACAATAACATGAACTCAAATGCTCTTAAAATCTATCTATTCACTCAACAACCATCAATCTAGGATACAGTAGAAATAACTCATTCCTATAGAAATTGATGCAATTGAAATCAAACTGAAACAAGACAATCAATCTGGGAACGTGGAAGCAATAACCAATATTCTCTATAGTTGATAGTCCTGCGTTAAAGAAATTATAAGGAAATAAAAATTGAACTAAGAAAGCATTGTAAACTTAATGAACTGGAAATGAACAACAAATTGTAATTGAATAACGATGTAAATAAGTAGTGAATTTTGACTACAGGAATTGAATAGCAGGAATTAACTAATGAATCTGAACAACAACTATGAACGCAAAGGAATCAAATAGCTAGTCCTGCTGAACACAAAACCCTGTCGACTGCAAACGTTATTAAGCAATCCAACAGAATAGAAAATGAAGTAAATATTGAACCCCAAAGCTTTATAAGAAATAACAAGATGAATAATACCGAAATTAAGATTCTTCTTGAAATGGAACAACAATGCAAGTCATTAACGCAAGAAAACAATAAACAATTCAACAACAACTTAATTAACTTTATAATTGTAATAAAACCAATCACAATTATCACACAACGGTAATTAAAATAGTAGAAATACAAACAATGGATAGATCCACTAGGGTCGGGCCCTTAACCACTGGTGAAATGCCACTAGGCTACTGCAGAACTAAGAAATTAAACGGAAACACATTCTTATACTAATCATGCATAACAACGTTTACAAATGGTTGATATCTGTTTAATCAATGAGAGTCAATGAGGAATTATGTAATTACAATAGGGAATCTCTCCATCTCCCATCATTCTCCAATACATAATACATGCTCTCCTTTTATAATCAGAAGAGGAGAAATTAAATAGTAAATATGATCTCTCATAACAATATTGGATTGTTCCCAACAACTTGATCAACCAGAAAATATATTTCCATCAATATTTCAACAAGAGCAAGTCGATTTTGGATTTGCAGCTGAGATAATTTGGAGGACGGCCGCAATAGTAAATCTGATAAAATCGTGCTCAAAGAACCTTGTGTTTCTTTCAATACAGACCGAATTTGAGCAAAACATTCTCTCCTAAAGTTAATTTTGTCCATTCTGGACAAAATCCATGTTCCAGATTTTCCAGATTCTTCTCCATTTTCCCAGAATCTCAACCGCAAAATTGTCACTTCTTATTCCAGCGAATTTCTATGTTGGAATATTTGATGATGATCTAGAGATCAAATCTACAATCTGGAAAATATCTTGGAGGCTAAAATGGTGAGTGATTTTACAAAATATATTAATAAACCATCATTCATAAAATTATGCATAATAATCATCAATTTATTAAAAATAAAGGGGAAGAAATAATATTTATCCATAAGAGCATAAATAATTATAAAATGGATTTATATGATAAATTATAATAAATGAAATGATAAAGAAGAGTAAAAATGGATGAAATAAGTGTTAAAAAGTGGTCGTATTCATGGCCCAACAACTCGTGTGATAGGTACAATGTTTGGACTTCTTGCATCAAACAAAACACCAACATACTTATCAAAAACAAAAATTGTGAACATTGGAAGCTTAGGTGGCTTAGAGGTAGGCATATAAAATATTTCCTTCACATAGCCAATTACACCATTCACCAAGTGAGCTTAAACCCACAAATTACATCTAAAAATAACAAGTTGGCCACAACACAACAAAAATTCATAGTCTGGTTGATCATCATTGGCACAACTGATTTCTAAACGCCTTGAATTCTAAGCAATACATTATGTAATTGGAGAATTTAATGATTTCAACATATGCCTATTATGGAAGGAAACCAAATTATTTGTTGGAAACATGTGAACTGCTGCATTAAATAAATCCCTTTCTCTAGGATGCAACCTCATATCATCCCGCGACATAAGAAACTCCCAATCATCAAGAACAGGTTCTGCATTTCTTATGTTATTGAGCATTCTACAAAAACGAGATTGTTTCTCATTATTCCATTGTTGGTGAAATATTGTGTCAAGAGTGACAACAATGTTAAATTTTTTCCATAAGACTTTCCCTGTTATATTACCTGCATACAAATGATTCTCTCTCACAGGAGGTAGTTTGCGAAGGTCACCCATAAGGATGATGGATCTGCCACCAAAAAGATAATTCTTTTTCTCTAGAAATGCTTCATGTAATCGAGCATCTATTTGCATGAATAACCTTGATCCTAAAAATATCATTTCATCAATCAATATATATCGGATATTCCTCATTTCTTCTTGGAATACTACTAGTGATTGACCCTGTAGTGGTTTCATATCATTAATCATATTTTTTAGAGAAAAGTGTATTTTTTTTGCATGTATATTAAAAGAACTTATTCCTCTTGGGGAAATAATAAGAAAAGGAATTTCTCCATTAATTGACAAATTAGAAAGAGCTTCAAAAATACCATGGATAAGGAAACACTTTCCAGTGCCCGCAATTCCCTAAACAATCATAATAAGAGCTTCATGAATCTCATATTCAGCAAAATGCCTTAAAATGATTTCAAAAGAAAGTCTTTGTTTTCCTTCGAATGAATCTGGAGAGGAAAATTCTCTATTTTAAAGGTCAACAATATCACCCCTTGATAATCCATTCCTTATAAAATTAATAGCCTCTTCAGCCACATCATCAGAAATAGTTTTAATTTTTTAGTCAAAGGATATATTAAAATCCCTTCAACCAAGGGTGTCAAGATCAGAAACATTCACATTATTTGGTGAAACCAAGCATGAGAAAAGTTTCCATTCTTGAAAATAATCTTCAAGATTCATTTCCTGGATAGCAAAATTGCCATCTTCTCCATCTTCAATATTTTCAACAATTGATGGATTTTGATCAACATGGCATGCTTGATATCAGAAATTACTCCAATTTTCAACAATAATTTCAGTAGAAAGCCCAATCTCCACAGAAATGTCACGAAATGGCTTGTACAAGAGAAATTATGTCCAACAAAATGTTTCAAATTCATTTGAACCATCACTAGGAATAGAATAAAACTGTGGCCAAACCCGAACAATAACATGAACATCTCTAGGTTTCCAGAGATATTTTTTATGCTTGTTATCAAATGTCAAAGATCTCGTTGTTTCTATCAAAGATAGATGTTCCAGGAAAAAAGGACCCCTCTGATAATGTTGAACAAAATTATTTTCAGATTAACATTCCATGCCATCCCTTGATATTTTCCTAAAAACCTTTCTTCCAACATTTAATGAAACAAATTTTTGACTACAGACAACAAGGGGTAGCTTAAGCAACATATGGCACGTTTCTTGTGCTCCAATGTCATGGTCAAAGATTGTTTCTACAAGAAACCTTCTATAAGCACATAAAGCATGATCCTAAGAGGAAATATAATTTGAAATTCGAGTTAACATATCATGATAAATTTCAGACCTTTTCTCTTCTTTTGATGGATACTTAACAATATATTCCAGGAAAACATGCAGAGAAAGAACTGGTTGGCAATCAACATTTGCACGCCACATTGTTATAATGTCAATGTTATGTCATTGATCCTATCATCATTTCTTTCCCGGACATATTTTTTTTCTTCCTTGATCATTTATGAACAATCTTGATTCCTCAGAAAGATCCCATGGAGCATTGTACCGACATGTGAGAATAATGCCCTTTTTGTGCAAACAAGAATCTACACTACACTTTGTGTGCCTTTAAACACGGTTCAATAATTATTCATAAGCATTATGAGGATTGCAAGAGAAAATATAATTAGTATTCAATAGGCAAGGATCATCATTCAGACTTTTTGGAACCATTATATTGTGACGATGTATTTCATGTGGATTCCATGCAGTTACATAATTGTCAAAGGATCTCTTTGCAAGTTGTAAATCACAATCATTTGACCAATCAAGTCTCTCCATGTCAGGATCTCCTTGCAACCATAGGAAACCATGGATATGTGTTGAACCTTTATGTTGCCACTCATATCTAAAGAAAATGAATATAGCATTACTACAAAAAATATAAATAGAACCATGATAAGAAATTGACAATGAGTAGAAAATAAATTCAACAAAACACAGATGTACCAGAATTCTTTCACTTTAAGATATTTTTGGATAACTTCCTCTCAAAATATATTGAATCTATGGTGCATAAATGTGGCAAGAATACGAGTTAACTCGATAAAATTCTTAATTTTAATATGATGGTCATTTAAGGAACGAGAATGTGAGGGTATAGGAATGATGCTATGCAAATCTCGCCACTTTGTGTCGACTGCACTCAAAGTAAAAAACAAAGATGTACATCCCAACTGAGTAATCATGTCATTCAATTCAGCCCGACATTTAGTCCTTTTTTCCCTTGCACCTCTTAGAGAAGAACCAAACTGCATTAGATTCTAAACCATCTTATTAACTGGTAAATCAGAAAGTTGGTGACACAAGTTTTCAGTTATTGTCGGTGAGTTATCATGTAAATTTTTCTTTAGAAAAATGTAGTAGCTGCTTGGTTGCAATGTCACATTATCATGTTCAATAGGTAATATCGAAAGTGAGGATGGCTTCCAAACCTCTGATCATAGTATCTAAGACGATGAAATGCATAATCATGAATTTCAACACTAAAAATGCGGGGTTGCAACCAATCAACATCACTAGAGGGGAAAAATGTGGGGAATTCCATATCTAATAACCCCTCAGTATTATATTCATTCACCAGAGATGTTCCAATACTATGCCAATCCATTTCTTTAACATGTGAAGAATCAACATTATCAAGAAATACTCTAATTTCTTCCACTTCTCTCTGTTCATTGGGTAGGCGAGGAACAAAAGAATAAGGAAGAGAGAGAAAATGCTGAAGAGGAAACCCTTCATTATTAGCTGAATTGATCTCAGATTCTTCAATATCAAAATAAAAAAATTTGAGCCTAAAGGAGACATATTTTGCTCTTGTGGGAAAATAATTCACTAAATCATAGTCAATTACATCATTTCGATAATATTGATCACATTCAATTTTGAAAAGAAATGCAGCCATAAATTAAGATCTTTTGACATAACATTCATAATATTTAGGCTGAGCGGCATGTCTCCTCACAATTAGAAAGTCAATACCTTCAACATGTCAAGGAAGAATTTGTGCAATTGTAGAAATACCTTGGGGAAATATAATTGTGTGTCTTCTATTCTTATATTGCCCACCTCGAGCATGTGTCACTTGAAAAATAGGATTTACATGTGCTATAAACATTTCTTCAACTTGAGCAAGAAATCTTAAAATATGAGGTTGCTCACCAGGATCCATGTTACTATATTCATAAAATCAATGTGAACCTCTTTCATTATTATATCGTTCGCAAACAGGACTTTCAAAATCTCTCAAAACCTGGATTCCGGAATATGATTCTTGGCCGATGTCGAAAATTTGGATAACTGACAAGCTATCTATCTTTTCTAGAAATATTTTATGCACTACAATCATGTTTTCATCAAAATGAATATGATATGTATTGGTTGGACCATGTGGAGAATGATGTGGAAGAGTATAATTTCTTCTAAAACGTACTTGATTTTCAGTACCATGAGATTCCCTTCCCAAATTTGAAACACGTGGAACCAATTTATGACATGGTCTTTACAAATTTATGGTATGCATTTTTGGAACCTAAGAGGATGATAAGGTTTATTTAGCATAAAAAAATTTAATTTTAATGTCCAAATAATTAGAAATGAAATTAAAAAAAAAAATCAAATTCATTCAATATTTACATTTGTTTGGTGATGTGGATGAACGGTACGAGATGGTTTCTCTTCACTTCTAATGTCATTGGATAGAAAATTTTGGGAGTTAGTTTCGATACCTCTATTCAAATGAGTTGTTTCATGTTTAAGAAAAATACAATTCATTATAAAATTGAATGTCCAACCAATAAATATTTAAAATTGTACAACTAGCAATAAATGAAAAAAGGAGGAAAATATCAAATTCATTCAACATTTACATTTTATTGGCGTTCTGGATGAATGCTATGAGATGGTTCCTCTTCACTTATAACATCGGTAGACGGAACATCTACGAATTTAATTTGTATGCCTGTATTGAAATTAGTTGTGTCCTGTTTGAACAAAATAAATTATGCAATAAAATTCATGTCCAACCTACTAAAAATTCAAAAAATGAAAAATTAAATCAAATACATTGAACATTTACATTAGTTTTCCGATTTGATTATCGAGGAGAATACAATGGAAGGTTATGACATGCTTCATCTTCAATTCTCAGATTATTAAATGGAAGACTTGGGGAGATTATTTCTAGACCTATATTAAAATAAGGTGTATCCTATTCCAAGAGAATAAAATACCTTATAAGTTTAGTAAAAAAAAATGTAAATAGAGGAATGTAATAAACAACCACTATTGCAGCAATGGTAAAAATATCATTGGGTTGCCTCCATTGTTCCACGTGAAATGATCTCAGGGATGACTGATTATATTCGTGGCACAAAATTATTTCAAGAAGGGAGATTGGAATATATGATGTTTCGACCAACTGGCTCCAAATTATCAAAAAAATGGTCAATCAAACTATCATCCAAGTCATCACATACAATGTAATCATTGCCTCCACGATGGATATTTTGCAACCTTTGGCCTTGCTCACAAGATGCAATTGCGGAGACAGAAGGGTTAGGGTGAACATTTGCACCCACGTTATCGATATGATGTTCTTCCCTACTATGAGATGTTTCCCCAATATTATGAAAATTTTCAGGTGAGCATCAAAAATTAACATTATGCTGACAAGGAGCATATTCTCGAAATGAAATATCAAGGGGAAATGTTCTTTCCATGATATCATCCATAGTATGATACTTACAAGGAATCGTAAAATAATTTTAAAGATTTGTTTCACTCATTCTTCTATGATATGTACCTCTTCTATGCTCATTTATTGTGTTCTTATTTTTCTGATACCGTAAATGAATACTTTCATTAGACTTGTCACGGGACGCTGGTGACTGATTATTTTTTCTTGTACACTTGCTTGTGCCTTCAGGTGACATGTCTACAATGAATAATAACATATTTATGATGGAACCATGAACATGGAACATATAATATATCCAATATAAATAAATACATAAGAATGAAAAAGGAACACGTTTTTTTTTCCAACCACATAAAAAACATTAAAAGCATATATGGTCTTTTTCCAACCATATAAAGTTATGAAAACATGAAAGGATTTTTCCAAATAGCTAAAAAGAAAAATGGATTTTTTCAAATGGTTGAAACAAAAAAGGCTAAAATTTCATGTCTCATTTTATAATTGTAATGGGAAACCCATATAACTAGAACAAAATACTATAAGAATTATATCAATTGGAAATATATCTATATATTTGGAACTATATACCATAAAAATATAAATGTAAATAATAAAATGTACCTAAAGTTATAACATTGTTTGAGAACCAATGAAAAAAAACTAATGTAAACACCATGTATAAAATAAGGCATAGTAATTATAATTATAAAAACAAAGAAAAATGGATAACATGCAAATACATTGAAATGCAATTAAGAGAACTATAGGGGACACAAAAATAAATATTTTCAAGCCAAATTGCAATGGAGTTCAATATCCAACATCCGATACAGAAACATATAGAAGACACCCCATCAGAATGGAACCATATAAATATCCATATAATTGTAATTTTAAAGTCTTAGCATACATACCCAAAAGTATGTAAAGGAAAAAAAAATGGAAATATTTTCCACAACGACAGAGAGAATATAAAATGAAAATATATATAATAAATCCTAACATGACTAATAGCCTAAGACTCCATGTCCATATCTAATGGTGGAATCTCATCAATAGAATCCATAAGCGGAGCAATTGCAAAAAAATTTCTAGACTCGATCAAATCATTGCACTCCTGCAACGTTGGAGACCAAAACCCATACATCTGTTAATTAGTTGAATTATCAATATCTGTTAGAAAATAAAGGCCAGTCATCATGTCATATAATAGGAAAGGAACTTCACTGCAGTTTCACATAAGAACCACACCTCGGATTATTCAAAATGGAAGATAACCAAGACATTTGCTATTTATACCTGTAGAAATTTCTTCTAAAAACTTCCATCTGAAACCCCAATCATCCTCAAAGTAGTCAATTCTTCATTCAACACACGGGTGAGCAAATTGGAAACTATATATTTCCTCAATTGACCATACATAAGTGGATCCATCATTGATAAGACATATCAACTGATTATTGCATATTTCCAATGACATACGCCGCATGTTAATGATTGGAACAAATGAAAAACCCCATTCATTTTTTATTACCTCAAACCAGTAAATTGTATACCCATATCGAGGATAATCTTCATACTCTCTTTCGAGATAGAGCCAAGACAAATTACTTTTATAAAATACTCCATTCTAAGGGGGTGAAGTGGCACTGAATGGAAGATCAACCCTTCACCAAACCCTATCAAGACTACTGTAAACGTAAAATTTAGACTGCATTCTACCATAGAGATATTTTAGAACAACTCAGTCATATTTCTTGTTGCTTACATTTTCTAATAATGAAAAGAATCTCCAGTCTCCAATTCATGTTCATTGATATAGGTGGATATTGTTGGCCACCTGCCTATTCCACTTGGGGCCTTGCCATTGTCTCTTTCAGTTTTTCAATTTCGGTAGAACTTACTAATTTTAGCATTTTTTCAGGTCTTGAACTTCCGGAGGCGTTTTGAGGCCCTAAACAACATTTTCTAGGCATCGCACCTCCGGAAATTATGATTCCATTCTGTGAATATGATTCCATTATAGAATCAATATTCGTGGTCGGTTGTTGTAGTCCTCATATAGATCTTTCTAACGATGTATCATGTGCATCAAATGGAGATAGTATGTCAAAGTTACGACCCTAGGAAGTTGAAACATCAATTTACCCAAACGGGGCCCATAGTTTTGGCGCTTCATCTCCTAGGGTTAGGTTTTTGCATGTTTAGAGTTTTTCATTATTTATCTATAATAAATAGGCCCTTGAGCCTCATTGTAACACAGTTCAGAGGCCTGTAGCTGCCACATCTCTTCTCAGAGATAAGCTACAAGTGCCCTTGCTAGTTTATTTCCATTCTTTCTGTAAGCAAATTTGAGTTCTTTGATATTAATGAAATGAAGTGTTATTTCCACTACATGTTTGTATATATGATTATATGTGTATTCTATTGTGTTCCTACATAAATCCGGATCATTCACGCAATGTTTTTTAAGGCCTTTGTTAATTGATTCATTACAAAATAGTTTCATGAATGGGAGAATTATGTTCGTAAGGATAAAACTACCATTGTTCCAACAATAGATTCTACTTTTTATCTTGAATCTATGAATTTCAATTAAAAATGAGATATGCACCCATTCTGATTAAGGTTCAATAGCAAAATAATTGTCTTCATTATTGAGGAAAGGAACCATAAATCCAAATTCATTTGTACACACATGCTTGCAACCCAATAAGAAAGAAGGGTTTTGCAAAAAATTCTTCCATTGCTTAAAAAGTGTGCTAAACTTTATGATAACCGATAAAGGGAGCCACATGAAGATAATTTCGAGAATTTCAAATGGAATACAACTCCAAATAGCTGGGTCCATGATAAAACAAGGAAATCACCTAACATTAAAGAAAACACACATGATATCAACAAAACAATTTTCAATTAATCGTGAATAGAATGAAAATTAACATACATAAGGAATTTTCCATCTACAAATATAGTAAAATTCATAGATACATAATGTATAAAATCATATGAGCCATAAGAACATTATAAAATAGTTAAAAATAACTCACAATATTATTAACCTAATGTTTATAATCCAATATTATTAATCTTAATAAATCTATTTTTATGTCTCTTTTAATGTCTATGTTTAATATTGATGTAAATGTTTGATGTTAAATATAAATATTAATTTAAAAGAAATATTTTTAATATTAAAAATCTTTATCTTATAAACCTAGCTTTATAAAACAACATAATGCTATATGGACCAAATGATATATATATAATATGAGTGAACCTAAAAAAACATTAAGTTAAATTCTAATGTCATAGAGCTTAAGTAAACCTAATAATAAGAAAACTTAGCAATATATGTGTATTATATGAATAACCCTTTTTGTATATGGATGAATATCACTCATACATCAATATTAATTCTATAAATTTTTATATAATGGATTATTTAATAATTGAAAAGATAATAGATAAAACACTAATTTGATATGATTTAATTAAATGATAAAAAATAATATAAATGTAAAAATATGAAATAATAAACATTTGAAATCTTATTGATATAGTTTGCAAGGATAATATAAATTGTATTATATTAATGTATCAATATATTCCTAGTACTATATATTAATAACAATTATATTAATTGAATTAATTATATTATATTATATTAAGAGTATCAATATTAACAATAATAATAAATACTAAATATTTATAAATAAATAATAATAAAAATTTTGAAGGGTAATGAAAAGATAAATTATTTTATATATAGTAATATATATTATTTGTATTATATGATTGGTTGGTAAATCTCACTCATGCATCAATATTAATTTTATAAATTTTTATATAATAAAATAACATAATACTATATGGACCAAATGATATAAAAATACCAATTTTTTTAATTTTAATATCAATGAATCTAAAAAAAACATAAAGTTAAATTCTAATGTTATAGAATCTAAGTAAACCTAAAGTTATCCATCCTATTTTTTAATGAAATATCTATATTGATGTGATGTTTAACGTCAATGTTAACATTAATGTATAAATGTGAAATTTACTTTTATATAAATTTAAAATATGTATTTATCAATAATATTAATATTAATAATTTCTCACTTAATTTGAAATTTATATATTTATTATTAATGTTAATGTCAATGTATATTATTAAATTATTAATATTAATATCAATCAATAATAATTTTAGTAATTAATATTAATCATGAAAATATTTATAATAGTAATAATATTTATATTAATATTAATATTTTGTATGTTAATTTTGAACATTTATGTTTATCAATGTTAATTAATATTAATAAAAAGCTTAAATATTGAAAAAATTAAAATTAATAATAAGAAAATTTAGCAATATCTAATAATATCCATTATGTGTATTACATGAATTACCCCTTTTGTATATGGATGAATCTCACTCATACATCAATATTAATTCTATAATTTTGCGTATAATGTATTGATTCACAATTGAAAATATAATTTCATAATTATAATAAATATATATTAATTTGATCTAATTTAATTAAATGATAAAAAATATATAAATATAAAATGTGAAATAATAAACATTTGAAATTTTATTGATATAGGTTGCAATGATAATATAAATTCTATAAATTGTATTATATTAATGTATAAATATATTGATAGTATTATATATTAATAATAATTATATTAATTGAATTAATAGTGGAGTAGTAGGATAGATAACTCATGTGACTTATAGATGGATGAAACAATTTCAATTTTGGTATGCTTTCCATGCTTTCAGGTGGCCAACAAACCTGGTTTCCTATGGGCAGGTTGAGGCCACACCCTGACTTTTATATTTTGTAGCCTGTCGTAAATAGAAAATAGTGGGGTCCCACCAAATTTACAAAAAAAAAAAAGAGTACCAATATTAGTAATAATAAAAAATAAAAAATATTTATAAATAAATAATGAAAAAAATTCTTTAGTGAAGGGAAATGAAAAGAAAAAATATTTAATATATAGTAATATATATTATTTGTATTACATGATTGGCCGATGAATCTCACTGTTAATTCTATAAATTTTTATATAAATTATTATTTAATAATTTAAATGATAATTTCATAATAATATTAAATATATATTTACAAATATAATTTCATCTTGATAATATGTATTTTGGGGGAGATTTGTAGGTGTTAAAACATCCCAGAGAAATAGTAATGATTAGATGGTCACAAATACTAGTGAAGTACATTCAATCTGAAGCCAACAAATAACAAAAATATTTTTGTGATGGGAGCATTTTGACTTTTATATAATGAATATATTGGGGTTAAAAATTTTATTAGGGTTCTTGATAAATCCAAGATTAAGATAGATGTTGGTTGGATATTAATAACACTATATAAATTTCAAATTGCACTAAGTATCCAAAAAATAAAAATAAAATTAATACATTTATTAAAACTTAAATAGAACTAAGAAAGATATTTTAATAACCTTAAAAATAAGGTAAAAATATAAAATACAACTCACAAAATTTGCATATATATAATTAAACACGGTTTTTATATAAAATTGTGTAGGCAAAATATAAAATAAGAGTGCAAAAGATCAATTTCACAATGATAAAAATCAACTAATTATACATATTAATTATCGAAATTATAATTACATTTATTATTATTTTTTTTTATAAAAACAAAAAAAATAATTGCTTCACTAGATACTATTTTCATATACAATGCAAGGAGAAACAAAATCTCTTTGTCGTGACGCAGGTTTTAATTTGTTCCATTTTAGCTATATGGCTATTTTTTTTTTTTTTTTCTCACTTGCTTCTTTACAAAGATAATCGATTTCCTATTTATTAATCTCGTTCCAGCATGTTCACTATGCACAAGGTAGCTCTTGGCTAACTACACCTGGGGTTTTTCGATGAATTCCTGACTAGCCTTACTCTTCATCCTCGTCGGTGCTCTCTCTAGTCGTTTTGTGGTTTAAATAAAATATCCAGTTTACTGAAAATGGTTTAACTTAATGTGGTAGTGTCTACGTTTTTTGAATGAGGAATTTAATACAATGAACCGAAATGATATGAATTTGATTTCCTTGTGTAATTTTCTAATTACAATAAGAAAAAAATACACAAACCAAGCAATGGGGAGAGAGCCTATTATAAGGAAGACCCAAATCAAGTTTCGAGACCCAAATCAAGTTTGGGGAGGGAGCCTATAATTCGAATCCAAAATTTGCATTCTAATTTACATCTGCAATCTTTGTATCCTTCTATTGTCTAGTTGCATTCATCATTGAGCATGATTATCAAAACAAAGAGGGGGTTAGTTTTATATCCCTTCCAGATTACAATCCAAAATTTGCATTCTAATTTACATATGCAATCTTTGCATCCTTCTACTGTCTAGCTGCATTCCTCATTGAGCATGATTATCAAAACAAAGAGGGTCTTAGTTTTACATACCTCCCACTTTGTATTCACGCTGTGAACAATTTAATAAATCTTTAAGGTCGAATATATGGCATTGAACCTAGTTATCAAATAGAAGCTCTGCCTACCTTTTTACCATTCAATGTATTATATAGCATGCAATCTATGAAACTTAAGAAATTTCGCTGCAATTTTGGAAAATATCAATGAACCAAAAAATTGTACTAACCTAGATATCAAATTGAAACTTGTGAAGAAACAA
This sequence comes from Pinus albicaulis, assembly GCA_034641835.2. Classification (NCBI taxonomy): domain Eukaryota; kingdom Viridiplantae; phylum Streptophyta; class Pinopsida; order Pinales; family Pinaceae; genus Pinus; species Pinus albicaulis. The sequence goes on from CM076582.1 coordinate 1,550,687,893, forward strand.
TAAACCTACATAACATATCATGTTTATGAAATATGAAATGAGGCTTGGACCATGTCTCAATTTGTTCGATTTATTTTTAAATAAACTTCATTTCTTTTTGTATTGAATGTGTTTTATCTAATTTGAACGAGAGTGGTTTCAATTGAAAGAAGTATATTAAGTAAAGAATATGGAAGATGAGGCATGCACCCCAAGAATGACGCTGCTCCATTGCATGCCATAATTGTAATTTAACCTACATAATAAATTTTAATTGTAACCTACATAATAAATTGTAAGTTACATGATGTAAAGTACACTTTAATAATACAATTATATTTTAAATTTAGAATATTAAATTTATGTAAAATTACTTAATATGCTTTTTATTAATGATTATTTTTAAGAAATACAAAAGAGAACTATTAATAAAAATGTAAAAGAAAATTTTTGGGCTTAAGTAGATTATTTCTACTATGTGAATCATTTAGATATAAATTTTGTGTTATATTTTAAATAGATTTTAGATAATTAAATATAATTATCGTAATAATAATGTAATAATAAAAATAATTATTAAATATAATAATTATTATTATTCATATTTTACATAATTATAATAATGTACACTTTCAAATAATTAATATATATTATTTTATGTCAAAAAAATAAAAATGTATTTATGTTATTTTAGCTTATTTTATATAATATCACTTTATTTTTATCTTTATATAAACACAATTATTTATACTAATATGGAACTAGTTGAATAACTATGGCATTATGAAGATGGTCATTACAATGATGGATGTCAATCCATTTGGCGCCAAAATATTATATTATAAATTAAATAAAAAACAAATTAAAATTTAATATTATCACTACTATTTTCATTGTCTTTATGTTTATATAAATATAAATGTTTTTGTCTTACCTTATATACTTATAAAAATAAATCTATTCATGTCATTATGATCATAACACTTCATGTTAAATCTAAAGCTTCATAAAAACAAATTAAAAAATAAAAATGAATCTTTATAACGCATAGACAACCATACACAGCCATACAGGTAATCATTATACACTGGAAGCCATACAGGTAATCATTATACACTGGAAAATATTAGTAATCCACCGTAACAACTGTTACCTTAAAACACGCATACATTTCACAATGCGAAAAGTTGTACGTTTCTAAATAAAGGCACATTATATTTTTTCAATTCATTTCTAATCAATGATCATACATGGTTAAAACTGTCGTCCTCTTACTGTTGGGATGAGATTTCCTGGTGAGGATCGTTCGACTCTCGTTTCATTGGTTTTCACAAAACACAACAACTCAAAAAGATGCTACAGGCTAAGTTCCCGCATAGGGTCTAATGCAGCGGTTGGAGATCCAGGGGCGTGACAAAATAAAATAGTCACATAGGCCCTTGGAAAAAAAATAAGTGTTTTTCATCGTTCGATGTTTTTTTCACGAAGAAACAAAGGAGCGACTAAGTGCTAGCTCTTTTGTTCATTTCGCTTAGAAACAAGGCATATGGGAAGAGCCATTTATAAAATAAAATTTTCCCACAGAGGATCCAAAAGTGCTCAATGCGAAATTGGTTGGCCAATGGTCATAGGACCCGGTCTTGTCGCTGAAAACCAGAAAAGATTGCAAAAAAAAGGACCTTAAGGGCATTTCAAAAATATGGCAGATTTTTTCATTTTAAATGAAGAATATCACGGAGGCCTTTTGGGCTACAACAATGTGTTGTGTATGAAAGAACGAGTTAGAAGCATGACTTTTGTGCAAAAAACATGGATGGATGAGTTGGAATCATTTTAATAAAGTCGTGAAGGTTGATGCATGAACAATCGAAAAATTTGGAAAGTGAAAGCTAGTTGTTGTTTGGTAGTTAAGCCAAACATAAACAACACAAAAAAAAATGCTAAATAGTATGAACGAGTTGGAAGTTTGTAGTGTCAAGAGAATTAGACAGGTAAGAGGTATATTTAACAAATTTTCTAGAAATAATAAATCAATGGTCAGTCTAACAATGTGTTAGCAGAACTCCCTTTTAAGAGGTAGTTTTGTAAAATTAAGCCAAGTTTAGAGGACTCGAAAAATTAGAAAATCCCACCTAAAACATGTTAAATTTCTAGAACAACATATTTGAGCAGAAAACCTAGAGGTTGAGTTTTGAACAATAGTATTGTAATCAAGGACTTGAGTAGAATTAGAAAACTCCAATTAAGAGGATAAAGGTAAAATTAAAGACTTACGCAAATATCAAAGGCAACATAACTGAATATCAATTAAAAATGATCAGTCCAGAATTCCTTTAAAGGAAAAATTTGAATAAGAAAATTTTGGGTTGAGTAAGTTGTAGGAGTTGTTGATTGTTTCATGGGCGTGCACAACAAAATTGTGAGGGAAGAAAAATGTTGTTGGAGTGTTGTATGAGAGACGGCTGCTGAGATGTTATTCAAGTTCCAGTAAAGGGTACTTTAAGGGTTGTGTGTGTGGTCAGTAGCAGCAGCAGGTGTCTGCATGGGATGTAGGAATTGTGGAGAAAATCATATTATGTAAGAGTTTTTGGTTGTTGCATATGTGTGTGTAGAAAAGAGTTTCTGAAGCTACTGGTGGATGTATGAGCTGTGGATTATAGAAAAATATTAGTATCAACAAAATGTTGTTGAGTTGTTGATGTTTTTCATAAAAAGAGCATGGTTTTTTTTATCAACAACCATAAATTGTTGAAGGTGAAGGTATTTAGGGTGGCTTCAGTGATAAATAGCAATAAGAAAAAATTGGTTGGTTGTTACATAATTTTCCTATTGATATAAGTATGAAAATGGATGAAGGATGGATCAGTAAGGTTGGAAAGTGGTAGCTTGTAGAATAAGGGTAGCAACTCTTTCCAGTGGGTGCTAGAAAATATTTGTGGGCAAGGGTCCCTTTCAACAAAGTCTATAAATGAGCAGGGGAAAGTGTTCCTTCCAGTGTGTATTGGTAAATGAGTAGGGGTAGAAGTTCATTTTAGTGGTAGTTGATAAACGAGTATGGATTGAGGTTCCTTTCAGTAGTAATTGATAAACCTATAAGTGATAGCTTGTTGGGCCATGATGTAATCAAGTTGAAGCTTATAATAAAAAGAAGTTGGGTGCCTTTTTTATATGTGTTTCTCATGTGTTATATTTTACATGATTGTGCTATGTAACTAATTCATGAATGATTTCTCAAATGGTCAAAAAGTATAATTCGTGAAGACTTGTATAATTTATCTACATTATTGATTCATCCCCTCTTAGTAGTGTCATGGTATCCATTATTTCTAAAAATTAGTATCAGGGTCAATGTCCTTCAAGATAAATTTAAGAGATAAAAGGAATATTAGAGATAATGGAGAAACGAGATTGGATTAGCTTAGATAAAGATCCATTTTTTAATGGATTAAATTATACAACAAAAAAGGTAAAGATGAGAGTCTATTTTTAAGCTCTTGATTAGGATGTATGGCTATATATGGAAAATGGAGCAATAAATGATAATTTTGATAAACAAGTGAGGAAGGAAATCATGAGAGCTTTTTTGAAGGCATAATTTGAGAAATTAATCTATTTTAAAACTACCAAGGAGATATGGGACAAATTGCAGTCCATATATGAAGTAAACATGCAAGAAAGCCACGGAAATTTGTGTAGAAGTGTCTAGAGAGGAAAAAGAAGGTGTAACAACAAAATATGAATGTGCAATTTCAGCCATAGTAACGGATTCCTTAGAAGCGATATTTGAACAACCAACTACAAAGATCCTCTTCCCCACAAAGGAAATATTTTCGGTGGTCCAATAGCAACAAAAGAGAAAATTTTAGTCTGAGAAATTGGAAAAGCATAATATTTGGTAAGAATTTTAATTCCTTTACCCCCTTATTGAATAATAGTGCATGCTACATGTGAAACAAATATGGGAATGTAACATCCACATGCAAATTTTGCAATAAAACCTCATTTCAGAGAGCTACATATAGCAGTATGATTTATATGGATAGCCAACAAAAATAACTACACAAGAGATATTACAACAACTAGAAGAAAAGTAGATCGAATGGTGAATGTAGGAAGCACAAAACAATGCTTGATGAAAAAGGTTCAGACTCTGAAATTCCCATATTTGATCTCTCATATATAACCTACAATAGGCAAAGAATCTAATCAATTAAAATAATCATCATCAACCTTGACAATTCTCCAAAGAATGACAGTGAGAAATAAGAGAAAACGTTGTCTATATGCATAGGTAATGGAAAGAAAACACCCAGTTAGGTAGATGAACACAAGAAATCAGCTCATGGTGTTCATAAAATTTAGCATATGCAGATGTGGAAGAGAAGGGAATATAACCTACTCAGGGGTAGTGGATCCCTTTTTCCTCTTCATTGAAAAGAAGCAGTTGGCTTCAAGGGAAGCCAAAAAGGTTAGATGCAAGGAGAAGAAAGAAATATTCCAATGAATGAATCAGATGGATAAAAGGAAGTATGTCTCTTTCATTTATGAATAATGTTGTTGATTGAATGTTGTTAGTAGTCTGAGCATGTATAGTTGGTCATAATATATTTACAAGATTTTATAGAAGTTATTTCTTACAAATTTCTAATGTAAAGATGGAGCATGCCTATAGGGGGAGTATACTCAAGTTAAGATTTGAGTATGAGACTATGCATTGACAATTGGTATCATTAATTGGTATTAATTGTGTGTTGGAAAAGAGAGGCTAATGGTGTTTGCTGCATATGAGAGTAATTAGTGTGGATTGACTATTATGATGTTGTTCTAATTAGTAATTGGTATCACATGGTATCAAATGTATTGCCAATTGGTATTTACAATCAAAGTATGGTGTTCTTGGTGTCTAATGTTTATAGGAAAATATTGTTTTATATGAATATTGTTCATGGTGATTTTGTTGTCATTAGAATTATGCACGGTTAAGAAAAATATGCATTGTTTGTCTAGGCATGCATTGGTGGCAATCCCTATATGTTTTTCAAACTGTTATAATTTTTTGTAAATTGATGTTGTCATGCATAGAAATAGTTGTTCTTGTTGCTAGAGGTCAAGTGTATGTTTCTTGGCAGGAACTACTATTCATGTAACCGAGGTGACACTCAAACTATCATGAATCATTTTCTCATGGATTAGTTACACAAGCATGTGTTGTTGTAGCAAGAGATCCCTCTTGTTTTCATGTGGAAAATATTGGAAGTGAATAATCCTATCCTTTCTGTTCAACCTTATTCACAGGATTGAAAGGACTTTGCTTGGATCAGATCAGAAGCATTTGAGTTTTTCACCCTAAGAAGAAGTAGTTCATAGGTCCACGTGATCTGAAGATAGAGGGAGGTTGTTGATAAGGGGGTATGCTAGCATCTTTTCCTTTGAGGTCAAGGGGGGGGGAGTATTTCTGATCAAACATAAGTGGTAAGCGATCAGTGGAAAATAAAATAGATAAGTGTGAAGATGAAAATGATCAATGATAATGATCTGTTGTTTTATATTTTTGTTTCCATCAATGTGAAAGGGGCGGATTGCTGGAAATTTGTTGTCACTGATGGAAAATATGTGGCAAAGATGATTGATGGCAAAGGAAATGGCACATGTGGCTAAGGCAAAGGAAAAACCTGGCAATAATTGGAGGCAAAGGTATGGTACATAAGATTTGGATATAGTTTTGGAGTAACATACCATCGTAGGTGCAGGTGGAACTTGTTATCATTGGTAACAACTAGGTTTGTCTAGGTTGGTCTTACATATGTTAGGATAGGTAATTAGGGTTAAATAAGGTCATGAAGTTCATTAATGTTCAAAATATGTACATATGTGGGGGTCTTAAAGGTCATCATTAAGGTGATAGGTGTCAATGTCGAATAAAAATCACAAAATATATCATGCATAAGTAAATTTGTCCATTTCATGTAAATTTGGCACTTCTACACCAGTTCATAGTGAAATTAGTGTAAAACAGACAGAATTCACTATGAGCTTGCCTAAAAACTTTGTTTTGACAACGCGATAAATTTTTGGTATTTTTGAAGCATTTAATGTACTTCAGAGAGAAGATGAGTCATCAAAATAGTTGAGGAGTGTCATTGGGACACCTGTTGATGAAGATCACTTAGAAAATTGATAACATGGCTACCAACACACCATTTTTTCTACCTCACCAATACATAGCTCCTGTTCAAATTTGGAATATAAGGACCTGAAATCTAGAATAACAATTTTCCACCTCATCATGGTTGTTGACACCTCGACATGTTAGTATGGTTCAATGGATATGGTGTAAGAATAAATGAATAAAAAGGGTTTGAGGATGATTGTAGGGGATGACCCCGCTTCCCCTTGAAAGATGGTAAGAAACACTTTTTGGCCAATTTTGTCTTAGGATATGTTACACAACATTTTATCACCATCCCTACATTCCCTATTCCAAATACTGGAGGACCATCATAGTGACCCCTATGTACTATTACACATCATGATGAATTTCATTGCATCCCTTAATGTGCCAGGAAAAAAATCTCTGTGGACCATTCCTGAAGCAGACCCTTAAAATATGTACCTTTTGGTCGACGCTGGGGTGTAGTTATGACCTCGTGCCCATGGCCAGATTTACACTAGCCCTTGCATCATGGTTACTCTATCTCCCAAGGAACCCCATGCTAAGCTAATTTTGGAAGGCTTTTTATTATGGAAATGAAGCTTTTAAGATCTAACAGTTTCGTGAGAGGAATCATGGCTATTTTTTTGACTAGATGTGGTCAATTTTCTCCCTTTGGCCTTCTAGTTACTACAAAAATGAAACTTCCCAAAGGGATAGACATTTTTTCCACCATGATTGGATCTCAAATATCTTCCTCCACTCCTATAAATTCCTCTTCATCCCATTTATTTTGTTGGATAGAATAGACCAAGAGCTAGTGTGCAAAAGGTAGCAGAGAATAGTCCATAGTTGTGAGAGAGAGTTTGAACCTTTCGCCTCTTTAAGCTGAATGGACGAATGAATGCCTTGATACATGCCAGACTGAACCCGTCAAAGGAGGTCTACAGTGTCAAGGAACAGGTTGTAAACTCCCTTTTATATATTAATATTAAATGACTGATTTCTGGTTCCATCTTTGTCTATGTTAATGTTCAAAATTTCTGACTCTCCTTGACTAGTTGGATAGTCATAGACAAATATGTATGCTCATATGCTTTTATTGTTTGCTTGATCTTTGTGTAGGTGTGTCAATATCGCTACTAATGGAGCGCAAGGCCTAAACGAAAAATATCAAGGGATTGCTGCAACGTACTATATCAAGAGCAGTGGATTGAGGTAGGACATCTATTCCAATCTATGTTTCATTTATGAACTACAAATTTAGAAACCAGCATGTTCCCTCGTTGATAGACCCACCCTGGAGCTAGAGGGATCTCCTCTATCTGCAGAGGGGATGTTCCTGCACAACAAGTTGGGGACTGCACTGGGGATCGTAATGCCTGTTGTCTCTTATTGTTCATTTTGAAATTTTTCTTGTTTGTCCAAATTTGGAAAAAATTTCATTTCTCTGTTGTTTTTGGCTTGTTTTTCTTAGCAATCCCTTTGTTTTTCCTTTCTTTCCTTGCTTAGCATTGTTGATTGTATGACAGTCTCACCCATCAGTGTGAATTTTCATTAACACGGGCACGATTTCGCCTGCTTGGCGCCGAATTTTGCTAAACAGCTCCATTGATTCTTGTAGGACTGAATTTTGGGCCTTTTCCACTAATTTTCCAGTGTGTCTTGTCCTTTAGATTGGTTTTTCTTCTTAGATTGAGACATCTAGCTCTTGTTTCCTGACTTGGCTTTCTCATTCATTTCAATTTGTGTTATCTCTCATTCAAACAATGTAGCTTATCCACCCTATGGTTTTTAGGTGTGTCGAACCATTCGCTTGGTCGCATGTTCATTGGGTGTGTAATCTGTTTATGAGTCATTTTTGTCATTCATTGTTCAACCTTTTCTATGGTTCCTTGACCTTTTTAGTTGAATATACATGAAGTAGGTTTCTCAATATTTCATTCCGTGTCTGTTTGATTCTCCCTCCGTCACCCTAAGAATAAATCACATTTCTCATTGAGTTGACTTAAAAGCCCTTTATTTTTTGTAATCAGGTGCATGCCTAGTTTTATGTGCATGTTTACGTTTTCTTGGATTTGATTTACTCATCTTTTGACGATCTTGTTCAAGCAACTCGAAGCTAGTACTTGTTTTTTTTAGTGTAGCATTTCATTATTGCTTATCACTTATACAAAAGGAAAAAAAAATTGCATTCTTACTTCTCATTCAGAAATGAAAAATACTCTTTTGCATTATTAGGCTCCCTTTTTCATTGGAAAGTGAAATACAAAAGAAAAATTTGTGTTTTTTTCTTTGGATATGTTAGTAGCATAAGGGAAAGTATCATTCTTTCATTTGTTTGACTGCTGCTTTGTTGCCAACCTCTTTCCTTCACTTAGCTAGATTTTCATCAAAATGAAATGATATTATTTCTCTCATATAGTTGCATATTAGATATTTGAGGTAACATTCAGTAGGGCCTTGAAACTGAAACATAATTTCAAGACAAACCATAAAATTAACTCAATCATCCTAAGGAAGCATTGAAACTTAACGCTCACATTTATAGCTCTAGGCTAGTGATGTGTTCCGACGTCATTAAACCTAGCAGTTGCCACTCGCAATATTACATTATACAGTGCTAGTACAGACTTGTGCTCCGTGTACCATCGCATATATAAAGGGAGACCCTTTTAGGCCGCAATCCTTTATCCATAGGAAGCCAATTTTGTCACCCTTTAACCATGATACACTGAACACAACATTCCAGGAGACTACCTGCACATACGTTAAGTCCTTTGTAAATCTATTTTCCAAGGTGTATATTGTAGTTCACGAGAGCTTAGTACACCCTCTTTCCTAGAGTTCCTGAGTAGTCATTTCGATATTTCGTGACTATTCCAGTTTGAAAATATCATCGAGCACTTTTCCTTTCGAGATCGTTTAAACTGAAAGTGACTAGATTCACCTTTCATCATTTTCTCAACTCTTAAAACATGAAAAGGCAGAGTTTCATTTTAATGCCTTAAGAATTAATTGCCCACGATAACATTTTAACCATGCTCATCTCATTACCTGATCTTAGGGTGAGATCGATGGTGGAATTTATTGATTTTACCAACTAAGGAATCCCCTCGGATGTGAATCCTAGTCCTTTTCCTTCTTTTGGAAATGTTGCAGCTCCTTATATGGCGACATTTTCCCTCTCGGGATTAACCATTGGTCTAACAGTTTGGTTATTTTTGACCCCTATGGTTTCAAACATCCAAACTACTTCCCAATTGAGATCTCCTCCTCCTGAATCGTCTCAAACTCATGTCGATCTTAAAATTGACCCCTTGCCTTCTTCACCGATTTCTTCACCTCGTTCTTCTTCTTCGCCTAGCGAAGGTTTGGATTCTAGTAACTAGGTGGCTAAGAAGAGGAAGAATAAATAGAAGAAGAAGAAGGAAAATAAACTAGGGGGGAAATTGGTGGCCATCACTACCAATGCAGATGATACTCTGGAACCTCTCACTCCATCCTGCAGAGTCAAATTCTCTTTCAAATTATGCAAGGGAGATCATCTTTTGTTATGTATATTTTATTGATTATTAGTTAGATATAGTTATATTAGGTTTTATTAAGTGAAAGGGCATGATCAAAGATCATGCCTCTTCACCAAGGGACACCATGAGGCTCTATTTAAAGCCTCGGTGATTCCCCATTGTAATCATATCTCATATCTCATATTTTATCAATAATAATAAATACTTATTCAAGTTTACCAGAGTTTTTACACTCCATTGGTATCGGAGCCATCGCTCTTCGGGATTTGTGTGATCACCCAGAATTAAGGAATTACAAGAATTCCAAATTGAACATTTTTTTTAATCAAGTGTTGTGCACAACATAAATTGTTAAAAAAATACATATAATTTTTTTTTTTGCAGATTTTTACCCAACCCCCTCACTCCCACTTTGCGTTCCCTCACAACCCTCTGCTTCCCTTACGCTTCCCAAATCCCTCACATAAGAAAGAAAAAAAATAATAAATACCAAAAGAAATTTGCAGCCCACTTACCCTCACAACATCGCCTCTCAACTCGGCACCGCCCACTCTCCCCATTCCCCATTCCACTTATCACTCGACGCACCTACCCACCTCACAAGCAGTTGCCCTCCTCTCCTTTTCACCACCCTATGCTTAGACTCTCTTCCTACGATACCTCCGAACTGCCCTTCCCAGACCACCGCAGACAACAACTGCGCCATTGAGCCATTTCAAACGACGCGTCCATTTTGGAGCCATTTCAGTACTTTTAATAAGCTCCTCGAACCATTGCGAATAATGACATCCCTTCAGCCGGTTTGAAAATTCAAACGACGCGTCAAATGCTGGTTTGAAAATTCAAACCACGCGTAAAATATTTAAAAATTCATTGCATAAGGAGCTTTGCTTAAGCAGTGGGGAATTTTTCACTTAAGACTCTCAAGATTTGGTTAAAATTTTTGCGGAAATTTTTACTTAAGGTTGTAAGAGCCGGTCAAACAGTGACGTGTCAATACAAGGTATCGGGTATTAAAATCAATATAATAAGCCGCATATCTAAACCCAGATCGGTGACAAATCGTCGAGAGGACAATTCAATTTTTGACCCAGATTAAAAAGGAACTCGATTTGCAGCGTTGAAGATTGAAACGTGTATTAACAAGTGAACGGGTTTGTTTAAGAACATTCCATGCGGTGAAAGAGTTAGTATCGGTGAACGATTTGTTTAAAACAAACATTCTGACATCTAAAAGCCGGACATGCGTGTTCGTTGTTTCTCTCGTTTGACTGTAGGCGTTCACAAGTACACAACTTCTCCTTGCCGCCTGCACACCCTTCCTCGTTGCCGCAACCATCCTTCCCCATCGGTTTGCTGTGCCACAACAGTAAACAAAAAACGAAGGGTGCGTTCGTTTTTAAAACAAAAATCGTGAACCATCGTGATCATAGGGTTAGTGTTTCCAAAGTAAAATCAATTTGTTTAACATATATATATATATATATATATATAAACAGATTTAATTTTTATATAAAAAATTAATTAAAATTAAAATTTATATAAAAATTAAATTTAAAAAAAAATAAAATAATAAAATTATTATTGTTGTATAATAATTATATAATTTATTTATATATTATATAATTTTTAAATAAAAAATTATATATATATATATATATATATATATATATATATATATATATATATATATATATATATAATAATTATATAATTAAAAATAATAATAATAATAATAATTATTATTATTATTCTTTAAAAAAAAAAAAGGAGAAAAACTTGCAGAAAAATATTCCCCACCTCATACACGTTCAATGTCTTCATCGATGTCAATGGCCGAATTCCAGAAGAAATTGGTGGATCTCGAGAAACAGATCAATAATAATTCCGAAGAATTCGGAAAAGGATTAGTTGATCTTGAAAGTACAGTGGCAGGACATTCCAATGACATCAAAAAGGTTCATGATACGACAAATCAAATAGAAAGACAAATGTGGCTAAATCATCACGAGGCCACATAAAAGAAAAGTGAAGAAATGAACAATATGACAAAACTCTTCAATAAGTTAAATGATAAGATAGACAAGTTAAGTCAGACACAATCCCCAATATCTCCTAACATGGAACAAAATCAACAAAACAATTCCACAGATTCAGGGAACTCAGAAGAGCATCAGGAAAAAACCGATTCCCCACATCATCAAGAAGATAGTAATGCAGATTTTCAAAATAAGCAGCTATGGAATGCATTTTCTAATCAATATCCCCTTCTTGTTCCACCATTAGCATATCAATGAAAATTCAAAATCGAGCTACCCAAATTTGATGGTAATGAAAAAAATAGCGTTACATGGCTTAATAAAGTAGAAGATATTTTGAGATTTATGACATTACTAGTGATGACGAAAAAATTAAGCATGGTTCCATGAAAATGGAAGGAGAAGCATATAATTGGTATATGTGGTGGAAAAAGACGACGCTCGCTATCAGTTGGAGGAAATTTAAGGATGCATTCTTCAAAAGGTTTCAAGGCATAAAAGAAGAAAAGTTTTTTTCAACATTTATCAAATTACGCCAAAAAGGAGATGTGGATGAGTGCACTCGAGAATGGTATACCTTGGCAACACGAGTACTAGGATTGTCGGAATCTCGTCTAATCTAGTCTTACATCTCAGGACTTAAAATCCATATACAAGAAGAGCTCGAACTACATGAAATTACGTCTGTAGAAGTAGCAAGGCAAAAAGCAAAAGCTGCTGAAAAGAAATTTGAAAGATTATCAAAACCAGAAAAAGTATATTCGAGAGGACGGTTTCCTCAATCTACAAAAGAAGATAACATGAAATATGTTCCACCACGCCTTCGCGAAGGAGACAAATCTAACTTGGAAATACAAAGAATGAGGGAAGGCAAATGAAAATGTTGTGGCGAAAAATGGGACCCTAAGCACATATGTGCTAATGGGAAAGAAAAAAATCTGTATAATTGTGAAGCAACTAATGATTCTAACAATGATGATTCAGACATAGAAGGGATAGAAGATACCCTAGAATTCTCCCCATAAGTAGATGATGACAGCACTTCGCAAGTGTCGTTATCAGCCATGACAGGTATATCACAACCTCAGACACTAAAATTAAGGGGACATATTAAGAAAAACAACGTAATGGTTCTCATAGACACAGGTAGCACGCACAATTTTCTAGATTCAACCATGGCCAAAAGACTCAACCTCTTTACTTTTCCCATACCTAATATGAAGGTAATGGTGGCCGATGGTAAGAATATTGAACTGGTAGGAAAATGCCATAAAGTCAAATTGCAGATTAAAGACTTTACCTTAGAATCTCCATTCTATGTCATACCACTCGGAGGAGTAGATGTGGTCTTAGGAATTTAGTGGTTACAAACCTTGGGCACTTATTCGGCCAACCATCAGAAGCAGTTTATAAGCTTTAAGTGGGAAGGGCAGAAGCACAAGCTATATGGATTCCAAGCCCCAGAAAATCAAATCGTATCATCATCCCAGATGATGAAGATGATCCGAAAGGGAGCGCCAGCCTATATAGTAGAATGTCATCATTTAGAGATGTTATCTACAAAAGTCAACCATGAAGAATCACAAGAGGTACAAGCACTAGTTCAGAAACATGAAAAGGTATTTCAAGACCTGCCAATGAAAATGCCTCCTCATAGGGAAATCGAACATACAATAGAATTCAAGACAGGATCAGACCTTGTTAACATCAAGCCTTATCGCTACCGACATCACCATAAAACTGAAATTGAGAAAATAATCCAAGACCTTTTAAAATGTGGGGTCATTTCAAAAAGTAAAAGTCCGTATGCTGCCCCAGTTATATTGGTAAGAAAAAAAGACCGATCGTTTCCGCTATGCATTGAATATAGAGGATTAAATAAGATAACAATTAAAAATAAGTTTCCAATTCCCTTTATCGATGAAATGTTGGATGAACTCCATGGTGCAAAATACTTCTCTAAATTAGATTTAAGGTCAGGTTATTATCAGATCTGAATTAGATTGGAAGATATACCCAAAACTCCATTTCAAACACATGAAGTTCATTATGAATTTAAAGTAATTCCCTTTGGGTTAACAAATGCACCAGCTACGTTCCAAGCCACTATGAACGAGTTATTTCGTCCATATCTTAGGAAATTTGTACTAGTATTTTTTGATGATATTTTTGATTTATAGTAAAACCTGGAGGGAGCATTTGCAACACTTGGATAAAATTCTCATGTTACTAGAAGACCATCAATTTTATGCAAAAAATCCAAATGCACCTTTGTAAAAGAAGAAGTTGAATATCTGGGACATCTAATATCCCATGAAGGAGTAAAAGCGGATCCTTCTAAGATTAAGGCTATAAGGGAATGGAATAAACCAGTGAACATATCCAAGCTCAGAGGATTTTTAGGATTAACCGGATATTATTGAAGATTTATTAAATATTATGCACATAGAACTGCACCTCTTACAAGCCTTTTAAAGAAAAATTCGTTTCAATGGAATGAGGAAGTAGGGAAATGTTTTGAAGATTTGAAGGAAGTAATGGCTAATGCACCAGTATTGGCAACTCTCGACTTTTCTAAACCATTTATCATTGAATGTGATGCCTATGGATTTGGTATTGGTGGAGTATTAAGGCAAGAGGGGCACCCTATTTCTTTTGAAAGAAGAAAACTAAATAAACATGAGCGTCTCAAGTCCACATACAGCAAGGAAATGCTCGCAATTATGCATGCATTGGCCAAATGGAGACAGTATCTGTTAGGGAGAAAATTTTCTATCCAAACAGATCATAAAAGTCTTCAGTATCTCCTTCAGCAAAAAACACTCTCTGAAGAACAACAAAAATGGATCGAGAAGATTTCCACTTTTGACATGGAGATATTACACAAGAAACGGAAAGACAATGTAGTAGCGGATGCCCTGTCCAGAAAAGATGAGGAATCAGCATTACTTGCAGTGTCGATTGTTGTGCCCTAATGGCTTAATGAGATTAGAAGTGAGTATGCCAAAGATCCAGAAATATTGGCTATAATCAATAATCTCCCAGGGAATTCAAAATTTGAATGGAAGAATGATATCTTATGGTACAAAGGGAGAATTTTTTTAAACTCCAATCCAATTTTATATCAAAAATACTCAAGGAATCACATGATTCCATGTCATATGGGCATGTAGGATATTTCAAAACCTACTACAATGCACGTCAGTCATTTTTCTGGAAGGGTATGAGTCACGATATTCAAAAATATGTTGCAGAATGTGACAAGTGTCAAAGAAATAAAAATGAAAACATTATGACACCTGGCTTACTTCATCCCTTAAATATTGCGACTCAGAAATGGGAAGAAACATCGATGGATTTTATTGAAGGATTACCTGTATCGGATGGAAAGGATAAGATCTTCGTTGTAGTAGATAGACTCACTAAATATGCTCACTTTATCACTATTAAAAAAACAGACTCTGCAAAGAAAATTGCGGAGATATTCTGCAAACATATTTATAAACTACATGGCTTTCCAAAATTTATTGTCAGTGACAGGGATGCCAAATTTAAAGGAAAATTTTGGAAGGAATTATTCAACCATGTTGGAACCTACCTCAACATGAGCTCAGCTTATCACCCTCAAACAGATGGGCAAACAGAGGTTGTTAATAAATGTTTGGAAGCTTACCTACGGTGTTATGTTATGGAGAAACAAAATAAGTGGGTCCAATGGTTGCATCTTGCCGAATGGTGGTATAATTCTACTTACCATACATCGACAAAAAAGACTCTGTTCCAAGCTCTATATGGATATGAGCCTCCGAAGTGGAAATATTTTTCTTCAGTTCAAACAAATTTTCCAACAATAAAAAATCAACTAGAAGAACACCAAAAGGTCATCCAGATTCTAAAAGAAAATTTGAGTATTGCACAGAATCGTATGAAGCAACAAGCTGATCGTAATCGCACTGAGATATCATTTGAAGTTGGAGACTGGGTGTTTGTCAAGCTTCAACCATACAAGTAGTTGTCCCTAAGACAAAAAGGAAAAAATAAATTAGCTCCAAATTTTTATGGTCCGTATCAAATTATTAAAAGGATCAGTCAAGTCGCTTATGGGTTGAGCCTTCCCGATACCAGTCGTGTTAACAATTTTTTCCATGTGTCTTGCTTAAAAAAGGCACTGGGTAGCCATCAGTTGCCCCAAACAACACTTCCCATTTTTGATGATGAAGGCAAGCTCGTTCTAGAGCCCGAAGGTATCCTATCTACCCGTGATAAGAAGTTGCACTCTCGTGTTATTACGGAATATTTAATCAAGTGGAAGGACTTGCCCATTGAAGAAGCATCTTGCGAGTCTGAAGCTTTTCGCCAACAACACCCATCATTACGTATGCTTTGAGGACAAAGATTAAGAGAGGGGCAATGTTATGTATATTTTATTAATTATTAGTTAGATATAGTTATATTAGGTTTTATTAAGTGAAAGGGCATGATCAAAGATCATGCCTCTTCACCAAGGGACACCATGAGGCTCTATTTAAAGCCTCGATGATTCCCCATTGTAATCATATCTCATATCTCATCTTTTATCAATAATAATAAATACTTATTCAAGTTTACCAGAGTTTTTACACTCCATCTTCTTAGGAACTACGCTGGTATTCCCAAGTTGTTGGAAGTATGGTATGTTGGCCCGAATCAGCCTTTGTCATCAGCCTTCAGTGATTGTGCTAGTGATGAACTTCCAGCTAGAGATCGTAAGACTCATAAGAAATAGGGTAAGATCAGATTTCCTTGTCAGTTATGTGAATGGATTCATCACATTCACCTCTATCTTGGTTTGGCTTAAGACTCTAAGGTGTTGGATACCCTTTCAGCTTCTGAGTCTTGTCTTCTTGTTGGTTATCGGAAGATTTCTTTGAGTCCTTGGCTAGTTGATCAAGTAGTTGATCGAGATTCATCTCGAGTTAATTTCTCTCTCTTTGAAAGTCAGTCTCATGATTTTGTTCCCAACCAATCATTGGTTGAGGAAAAGGTCGACCTGATTCCACCTATGGTTCATTGGGTCTTTTCTGTAGAGAGTGGATCTCGTACCACTCAAGTTATCTTTGTTTCATCATATTCCCCAGGATCAGAGGGTGATTATCTAGTTCCCATTCCCATTTTCTAGGAGGGTGATCTTCTAGCTCCCATGACAGAAGGGGATAGTCCTCCCATTCCTATGGTCCCCTTTCCATGTAGTTTGGTTGATTCCTTTGATTGCAGTCAACTGGCACGATATCATATTCCTCCTCGTGCCTTTTGATATTACGGTATAGGCCTATAATGTCACCATACCATGCATGAATATAGATGAAGGCGCACCTGTTTATATTTTTTCCTCAACTACCTGGAAAGCTTTTGGTTCCCTACGACTTGTTTGTGTTACCTAGAATCGATTGGCACTTAACAGAGGAATGAGTCAACCATTAGGGATCTTTCTACACTTTCCTGTTACTTTCGGAGGTAATATTGTCTATATAGACATCATGGTTTTCCAAGGCCCCTTGGATTTTAATTTACTCCTGGGGCACCACTATACTTATGTCATGGGAGCTCTCGTCTCTTCCCTCTTTCATGTGATATGTTTCCCACATGAAGGTCTGATTGTGACTGTTGATAAACTTTCTTTTATCGGTCCCAACGTGAAATCTAGTCTACCGCCATCCCTTAATGGTCCTTATGTACTAGTGGTATCTCCCCTGCCACAGGTTAATTATGTGGCTACCTGTTCCTTTCCCACATCCAGTGACAATATCGTCAGTGATGTCATGAATTATGTACTCAGGGAATTGGATCCCGATTTCAAGAGATTTTTTCTCCCATCAAATGAGAACCTCTTGGAATCCATGACCTCTTAAAAGTCATGATCATTCTTCAGAGCATAGTTCATTTTCTTGTATCAAGCTCCTTAAAAACTAAAACAAGGTGCCCTGAGGATAATTCTTTTACTATTTCAACCTTGTTAAAAAATGAATTCGGTTGTGCGGATAGTTCTTTTACTGTGTCAACCTTGTTAAAAAATGAACCAAGTTTCCCATTCAATTCGAGTATTTTATTAGTTCTCGTAAAATCCCAGTCGATTATTTCACCTAATATCATAAATGAACCTTCATTCCATCCACTTCTTAGTAACCAATAGTCTACTCCGATGAATACACTGAATCTTGGGGGGCATGTACCTCTAATTGAGTCAACATGTTGGGGGCATGCGACCTTTTTCAAGCATAGTTTGTTTCCATTTCAAGCTTGTGTAAAAATGAAACCAACTTCAAGATTTGCAAGAATTTTTCTTGCTTATTATGTCTTTGTTTACTATGCAGATTTCTGCCATTCCTTATGTCGGTTTCACTAACGGCGCCTCCCGTAGTGCCCGGAACCTATCCTTTGCAACTTAGGTAGTTTATCATCCTAACAGTGAGTTAGAATACCTTCAAGGCATTTGTGTAGGGCATACAACTAGCGATGTCATTGAATACAGTGCAGTTATCAAACTTATAACTAAAGCTATTTCCCTCGACATTCGTGAATTAATTGGAAAACTAGACTCTCAGCATGTTGTTCTTCAGCTTAATGGGTGTTATTATATCAGAAACCCTCAGATTTTAAGGATGTATTTACGTGTTCATTTGTTACAAAGTAATTTTTATTATATTACATATCAGCATATTCCCAGAAGAATGAATACATTAACTGATGCAGTAGCTAATCTTCTATTAGATAAACATTTGTGGAATTTGTAAAAGCAATCATCATCACATAGTAATATTTAGACAGGAAAATATGCCATATAGTACCAATCTTTTGCAACACCTTGTAAGGACCATAGTACTTTGGCGATAATTTATTATCCTTATTAGCTTGCTTGAGGGACATTTTCTTGTATGGTTGTAGCCGTAAAAATACCCAATCTCCTACATCAAAACTTCTCTCGCTGCGATGTTGATATGCCTATTGTTTCATTCGATTTTGTGCCAAATTCAGGTTATCCTTTAAGAGTTGGAGAACTTCTTGTTGATGCTCGATGTGATCTTCCACTGCTTGAACCTTCGAATTTTCTCTTAAAGATGATGTGATGGATGGTGGATGATATCCAAAAAGTGCCATAAATGGGGTCATTTTTGCTGCAGTATGGAAGGAAGTGTTATACCACCATTCAGCAAGAGGTAACCACTTGACCCATTGTGTTTGTTTATCAGATACAAAACAACGAAGATATCCTTCCAAATATTTATTTACTATCTCAGTTTGACCATCAGATTGAGGATGATAAGATGAGCTATGAGCTAATTGAGTACCCAAACAAGAAAATAACTCCATCCAAAAAATTACAGTAAAAATGGGATCTCTGTCTCTCACAATAACCTTGGGTTTCCATGTAGCTTTTGAATTGTGTCCATAAATGTAGTAGCAACTGTACTTGATTTAAATGGATGAGATAATGCACAAAAGTGTGCATACTTGGTAAGTCTATCAACTACCACCATGATGACACTCTTTCCTTCGGAATTAGGTAAACCTGTGATAAAATCCATTGAAATCTCCTCCCAACGTTGACTTGGAATGGATAAAGGTTGTAGAAGACCTGAGGTCTTAATTGTCTCAACTTTGTTCTGCTGGAAAACCAAATATTCCGCCACAAAATTTTGAATATCAGATTTAAGTCCATCCCAAAAAAATTCTTTCTTCACCCTGTAGTAAGTTTTTAAAAATCCTGAGTGTCCTCCTGAAGGAGAATTGTGCAATTCCGAAGGAATATTTTGTTTTAGTTGGGAATTCTTACAAAGATATAAGCGATCTTTGTACCATAAGGAATCATTTTTCCAACTAAATGTATCATATGTAATAGGATCTTACTGCAACTTTTGAGTGAGTATCAACACTTATTTGTCCTTCTTCCATTCATCTCTTGCTTCGTTTATCCTATCCAGTTGGATAATAGAAATGGCGCAAAGAAATGCTTACACCTCTTCATTCTTTCTTGAGAGTGCATATGCAACAACATTTAGCTTCCTTTTTTTGTAGATTATTTCAAAGTCCTAACCCAACATCTTTGTGACCCATTTTTGTTGCTCTTCTGAAGATAGTCTTTGTTCCAAAAAGTGTTTGAGACTATCATGATCATTTTTTACCTTGAAGTGTCTTCCCATTAGGTAAGTTCGCCATTTCTTTAGTGCATGCAATATTGCTAACATTTCCTTCTCATAAATAGGTTTATGTAAATACTTTATTTTAATTGGACGAATTTCAAAAGCAATGGATCTTCCTTCTTGCATTAAAACAACACCAATTCCATTTCCCGAGGCATCACATTTCACAATAAAGGTTTTTGTGAAGTCTGGTGTAGATAAGACCGGTTCTAGGCACATTGCCTCTTTAAGATGTTCAAAGACCTTAGTTTCTTCAGGAGTCCATGAAAATTCATCTTTCTTCAATAATGTTGTTATAGGTGCTTCTATTCTCCCATAATTCTTAACAAACTTGCGATAATACATTGTTAACTCGATAAATCCTGTAACTGCTTTATAGTTGTGGGGACTTTCAATTCCTTAATGGCTTTAATTTTGTTAGGGTCTACCTTAACACCCTTGTGAGATACAATATGACCCAGATATTCCACCTCTTGTACTCCAAAGAAACATTTGGATTTTTTTGCATATAATTGTTTCTCCTGCAATAGTTTGAGCTCTCTGTCAACATGTTGAACATGATCCTTCCAAGACCTGCTGTAGATTAGTATATCATCAAAAAATACTAGCACAATTTTTTTAAGGAAGGGTTTGAAAATGGAATTCATCAACCATTAAAATGTAGAAGGTGCATTGGTAAGGCCAAAAGGCATGACCAAAAATTCATAATGACCCTCATGAGTTTGAAATGTTTTTCTTCGAATATCTTCGTTCTTCATTCTAATTTGATGATATCCTGAACGAAGATCAAACATGGTAAAATAAATTGCTCCATGTAATTCATCCAATAATTCATCAATCATAGGAATGGGAAATTTATCTTCAATGGTGAGCTTATTGAGCTCCCTATAATCCAAACACATGCACCATGATCCATCCTTCTTGTGTACCAATAATACAGGAGCAAAGAAAGAACTTTGACTAGGTTGAATTATACTCGCCTCTAACATTTCTGCAGTCATACGTTCAATTTCACTCTTTTGGACATAAGGATATCTATAAGGCCTGATGTTTGGAGGAACACTTCTTGGAATCAAATGAATAGCATGATCATGATCACGAATAGGTGGAAGTCCTTTGGGAGTTTCAAACACCTTGGAATGATTGTCCAAGAATTTTTGGAGATCTGTAGAAATAGATGATTCTGATGTTGTAACTTCTAGTGAGCATAATTGTGAAATTATGCCTTGTTGTTCTTTCTTTAGAATATTTGTCATAACATTAGAGCTTATTATCTTTCCTGACTTCCCTGCAATACCCCATAATTCGACTTCCTTTCCTTTTGAAAAAAATTCAAGAAAATATCTTGAAAATTAAAAGCTACTGTCCCCAAAGATTGTAACCATTGTACTCCTAGTACAACATCAACACCTCCCATAGGAATGGAAAGCATTGGAATATTCAATACATATTCCCCCATGGTTAGCTTGATATTATGGCATTTTCCAGAGAAATTTATATTTCCTCCATTTGCAACCATCACTTGACATTCTAGTGCTCGGTATTGGAAACAATTCAATTCCTTGGCTACCTTACAATGAATAAAATTATGGGTACTACCTGAATAAATCAACACTATTACCTTTTTCTTCTTGATATGTCCCTCTATATTGAGAGTTTGAGGAGTGGTAATTCTTGCCAATGCATTACATGATATGGTCGGACTCATTTCTTCTGCTTATAGGGTTGGTTCCTGGTGTATATCCTCTTCTTGTTCATTTTCATCCTCTTCACAATCTATGTAAAATAATTTCTTCTCAGCACACTTATGACCTTTAGTGTATTTGCTATCACAACTGTAGCAAAGCCCTTTTTCTCTTTTTTCTTCCAACTTTTGTGGTGTCAACCTTGTAGGTTGTGGAAATCTAGGGGTAGAAACACTTCCTTCTTTATAGAAGTGAGTGGTAGGCTTCCTTGTCGCCATAATTTTACATTCAATTTTTCTTGCCAACCTGAATGCCTTCTCCAATGAATCAGGTTCCGAAACATGAACTTCATTCTGGATGTTATATTTTAAAGTACCTATGAAGAGATCAATCATATGTTCCTCTCGAATATCAATTACCCTTACATTCAATTTTTGGAAGTCCTCAATGTGCTCCCCCATTAAACCCTTTTGTTTGAGATTTATCAATTGGCTAAAGAAGGTGTTGCTCTTTGTATCCTCATAATGTGCTATCATTTCCTCCATAAAAAATGGCCAAGTGACACTTTTTTTATGGGAGAAAAGCCATCGATACCATACAAATGTATTTTTTTCTAAATTTAAAGTTGAAATACATACATTTTGTGTGTTTTTCACATTATGGAGATCAAAATATTGCTCCATCTATAGTATCCATGTTACAGGATCCTTTCCATCAAACTTCCTCATATCCATTTTTGGAATATGGTGTTTCTTCCCGCCAACATTAGAGTTTATAAAATCATGATTAACATTTATTTTGTTCTCATCATGAGTTTCCTCTACTATCTTTTCACCATTAGAAAACATTTCTTGTATCAACTTTGTCAAACCTTCAATGTCTGCTTTTAGATCATTCTTCATGTTTTCCATTTTTTCATCGATCTTAGCTTCCATGTAATCAAAACTTCTATGTCATTTTTTGTTGTTGTTTACGAGAGAGAAATTTGTTGCACTTGCTCTTGTAATTTTGATATGTCATGTTGACATTCTTCATCTTCATGAGTCATAGTAGAGCCTTCTAAAGGCTTAATGGGTGTTGAATTATTTTTAGGGGCCATTTTAAAAACCAATACAAATATCTATTCTACAATATGCCCTTGGAATCAATTCAACTTGATTCTTCAAACAAGACTTATGCAATTCCGAAAAAAAATACACACATTTTACTTGCTTTTGCAAAGCTCTATATTAAAATTGAATTACCTTTATGGTTTTGGATATTCAATATCTAAAATTTGTCACTGCGGTAGCCCTTTGAATTCTCTTTCAAATTCCATAGGTCTGACTTGATTTGGATTCTTAAAGACAAAATTATGTCCAATGTCCCACAGTGACCTAATTATGGACTTGTTCAGTAGAGTGAACTTGTACGACTTACCACGTGTCACTGTTTTCTCCATTGATTCTGAAATTTATGGATGGGAAACTATAGTCAGTGTACTTCCAGCCACTTTTTATAGAATTTCAATCTAATGCTCAGAGAGAGAGTTATGAATATTTTCGCACGATCACCTATTTGAGATGAAATTAGTGAGCTTGAAAAAGACCTAAATTCCACAAATCATATCTTCGAAAATATTGTGAACCAAGCTCTGAAATTTTGCAAAGATGTTCCTTAGGGTCTTGACTATGTGCTCTAAAAATTTAGCTTCTGAACCTTCGTAGAAAAAAATTTATAGCGACAATTCCGCGATGACATTTTTAAGTGAAATTCAGGAGCCTGCAAAAATCCCTACCTTCCACAAATCATATCTCCGAAAATATTGTGAAAAAAGCTCTGAAATTGTGTGAGGATCTTCCTCAGTATTTCAGCTTCACAACCTAAGATTTCAGCTTCTGAACCTTCGTAGAAAAAAATTTATAGTGAAAATGCCATGATGATCTATTTGGAGTAGCGAAACCCTAGAATCCCAAGCTCTGATACCAAATGTTGTGAAACCGGCTCCAAAAATATAAGAAAAGAGATATAAACGCCTTATAAATAAGCCACTTTGAAGGGGAAAACTCCAATACATTACATGAATGAACAATTCTTGGATGATTCAAATTCCAAAACCTCCTTTCTATATATAGGAGTCTATGGGGCCACAATGTAATCCTAGCCGACCTAGCAATAATAATTTAAGGGCACAATAATAACAATATGGGGGTTACAGGGGTACAAGAATAAAAATAAGGGGGTTACACTAACAACAATAAGGGACTATACTAATAATATAGGGACCTAATACATCCTCCATGGCCTCTGCATCTTCTACCCAGTGCTCCTGCTTTTTCCATTCTATTGTCATTATAATTGTTGATTCTTCTTGCAAAACAACATACAAACTTCCATAAGACACATTGCTAAGAATTGAATCGATTTTGATAAGTTTTTTTGAGGAGATTGTGAAAAATTTATGTGTGTCACTCGACACTGCTATTTTTCAAATAGCTGCGTTGAGCGGCACTTTCCCTATGTAAAATCATGGAGGTAGGCACAGCTTCGTGCCTAGAACTAGCGTCGACTACCATGGAGATGAGTTTTTAAAATTCTCCCACAAAATGCATCAAAGCATGAAACAATATAAAAAAATGTATGAAATTGCAGGGGAAGTTCATGGCTCATACCTAGAAGAAGCGAATTCATAATTGGCCTCCTGGATTGCCTACAGTCAGATCCCCAAATTAAAATTGAAAACCGGTGAAAGTGCTCACAAGAAAGTGAAAAGGTAAAAGTAAATTGTTTTTACTATTGAGTTATTTTATAACATTTTCAAACCCTAATTATCATTTTGGACACACTTTCAATTAATTTTTATTATTTTTTCTTAAAAATGGGTGTTATGTTTGTTTCTTGTGGACGAATAGGTCCTAAACCTGGCAACGATGAGGAAACGAGTTGTATTTTATTACTTTTTCGGACTCGGTAAAAACAAGAAAAGGTCACCCCCTGGAGTCATCTTTCAACTCTTTTCTGACTCTCAAAATATGAAAATATTGCCAATCTCTTGTCATTTTGAACTCGCTAAAGGTTGCGAAATGTCATCTGCCCAGTATGTGTTTAACCATTTTTTAGGCTCAAACAAATTATTTATGAAAAAGGAATACCTTATTCGAACATGGCTAAGAGGTTCTCTGAGATATTATTTTATACCTTTTCAGATGTGAGTGAAAAACTACGAAAAGGGACCTTCTAGAGTTTTCTTTTCAATCTCTTTTCAAACTCTCTAAACATGAAAAGACACTGAGACACTGAGTTTTCCCTTTGTCAAACTCAATAAATCTTAATGACATTGGAAGCCATCAACATGACATTACCTAGTTCCTCCTTCCTAGGGCTCGTAAAATGTACTAGGGTGGATTTGTTCGAAGGAAAAACTTACATGAAAAGTATATGCTATCTTGTAATATTCCCAATTAGGCACGAGCTAGTTGGAATATTCAAATTTTTTTTATTTCTTTGTTTAAAGAATAAGAAGGCAAAGGAGGTCCATAATTCTCCTTAATAATGAATAAATCAATGCAAAATATGAAAGAGACAAATATTTCCAGCTTAATTAAAGCACCCTTGGTGTGAAAGGGGTTGGATCATTTCAACTGGGTCAAACTTGACCCAATCAACAATGTTGTCATGGAGGAGTGGCCATCAATGAAATACAACATAGTTTTAGATGGAGGTGCTTTGTGTGAAAGGAGTGCTATCATTGGATGTGGTTTAGGGTTTGCAATCTCTTGACTTAAAAAAGGAAGAGGATGGCAGCATTAGACGGGGTTTGATATATATGATAGTTTTGAATATATGGTCTATTTATACATATATCTTTCTCTTGATTTTTAGTTGATATTGAATGTTGTTTAGCATTGGGTGTTCCTAATCGAGAGTCACACCTCTTCCCATTGAGTAGCTCTTAGGAGAGTTTGTACTACATTTTCCACTATCTAGCTTAGGTCCAAGCTTCTTCTTTCAACTATATCACAGATCCTATTGAAGGTTTGGTTTTTTTTGGAAGCTGTAGAAAGTGGAGACTAGATATTTCAAACCTAGGCCATTTCAAAGCTCATTTTCAGTGGAGGAGGTTTCCCATTCATTGGGAGGACAATATTGAAGGGATTTGAGTTCATTTTCAGATCTTGGCATCAGGCCAACTATTTATTCATCCCTACAGCACATTTTACTTCGATATATACGTTATTTCTGTAGGAGGAGTTGCAGGGTGGTTTGGCACACCATTTGGAGAGATGATTTTCTAATGAAGGGGATCTTCCTTTCACTTTGAGGATCTATTGGAGGAGGCTATTCTATTGATCATATTAGACCAGCCACACTTTCAAAATCTATAAATTTCAGTATATTTGCAGTCTTAAACCTCATATCTACAACTTGTACTTGGTGTTTTACTGAAAACCCCAAGGGGGTTCCTGAGAGGAGCTTGTATAGTGCTCAGATCTGATATAGATCTATCTTTTGAGGCACATATCAGCCCTATATCTTATCTATAATCATTTTTTGTAGTAGAGTCAATAAAATAACGATGTAAGGGTCTTCCATCTTTTTTACATGATTGCAGCACCTCATATTGAGGGATTTGTTCATTGGAGGCTTGTACTTTCTTGTTATGAATCTTATGGCCCATTTATTATGCATATTTTTCTACTATTATAACATATTAAAGGTCTCCATATTGGCCTCTTTCTTTTAAATGATGATCTGCAATATTGTTCCAGCATTTTGCACTATATTCCTGCTTTTCCCATTTGGGAATATTACAATGGTATCGGAGAATAATCTTGGCACAGCCTATGCATTCTAAAAATCCAATATGTCATTTGAGGAAGGATAGCCTCTTATTGATAGAGAAAAGAGGTATAAAAAGATAAGACACAAAAAAATTGATTATACAAATGACACAGAAGACAAGGGTAAAACTCGTTTATCTGGAGGAGAATATGAAGAGAAGGAGTTCCCTAAGATCCTTCCTAGATCCATGCAAGACATTTATAGAGAGATCAAGGAGATGAGAATGAAAATATTCAAGGAATCCCCTAAAGGATTTCATCATGGTGAAGGCTCTTGCATGTCTCATCACTAGAATGATCAACCAGTGCAATAACCACAAGTTTCCCAACTCTCTACCATGCTTGCATTTTTGGCTGTGGGAAATAAAGGGTTTCCAAAAAAATAATCCCTTGAAGACTATTTTGTGGAGTATGAGTCTCAAAATCAGAAATTCAAAGACCAGTTCGGTTTTCAAGAATTTTTTCAAATCAAGGACAATAGAAGACCAAGGCATCATCATAGAAGCGGTGGATTCATCCAGAATCATGATTGACACGACACTAAGGGAATATTATTTTTACCAAATTTTGATCGGTCATCCAATTCCACTACAAAATGATCGGTAGAAAATCTTGACATCTACTTTCAGTTGAACAAGTTCCAGAAATGGAATCCATTAAGATTGCAGCGTTGCACCTTGAGGGTGAAGCACGTGACTGGTGGTTCCATGGTTTGTCTACATTGGGTCATGCCAATATAACTACCTATTCAAAGTTCACTAGAAGGTTGGTGGAAATATTTGACAGAAGAGATCTTGAAGCACTATTCATGTGACTTACAAACCTAAAACAATCATATAATCAAAAAACTTACATTTCTAAATTCTTAAGACTTTCTATTATGGTTCTTGGTTTATCTGCATCAAGAAAGGTGTATATGTTCATTGATGGATTAGACGAACCTTCTCATGGGTTGGTTAAGTCTACCAAGCCCAATACCCTACAAGATGTCATTGAAAGGGTTAGATACCTTCAAGATGCCTTGCCAAAATCAAAGGCAACTTTTCAGCGGAAGCCCATATTCCCATATTAGGGAAAAGAAGAGAAGGACCCTCCCTCAAAGGAGAGAAAATACAAAAAAACTCTTGATGATGATGTTCGAAGAGATTTAAGCAAGAGGAAGCTTTGCTTCACTTGCCAAGAAGCTTGGGCACCTGGACATAGACGTGCATTTGGAAAAGCACATTACATAGAGGTCTTCTCAGATGATGAGGAGGAAGAAGAAGATGAACCAAGAAGAGGTCACATCGCTGACATAGCATGAGATTATCCACCACCACATGGAGGTGAGGATGGGTCGATTGCTCCAATTAAAGGGACTCTTGAATCTTTAAGAGTGGTACCCAACTTTCATAAAACTTCCACACATGAAACAGAACTAAATTTGTGCAGTGGAAGCATGTACATGATGATCCCATCTATCATGCATATGAGAATGGTCCATGAGACATCATTATCTTGTGGAAAACCACCTGGGAGACCACCTAATTCCCATTTGGTGAGAGATGTCTCACATCTTGGTGCTCCATTCATAGATCCAAGAGGGATGGGAGCATTAGAATACCAAGACACAGTGCTGAGAGTCTTGGGTAGGCTCAAATAGGAGGAATATATTCTTCCACTATCATCATTGCCTACTCTCTCATCTCATAATGTGCTAAGAGGAAATGTTGTAGGATTGGACGATGATACCATCATGGGACAAGGAGACCATTCCTTGACTATGGAGACTCAGAAGATAATCTCACTTGGAGATGAATCTTCCATACATGATATAAGATGGTGGCCACACATCCATTCCCTGACTAAACCCAGGAAGTATTGGATAGATGATAGCCTCCCATGGGAGACTAAATTCCAAGAGCTTCAATCTTCACTTAAGCATGTGCACGTGCAAGTAGAGCAACAAGGAGGGGATAGAAACCTTCCATTATATACCTTTGGCATGGGATATGTCAATGAGAAGAAAAAAAATATGAAAAAGATTCTTTTTGATAGATCATCAACGCTGTCACTATGGAGGATTGATCCATATTGGAAATCCCAACTATTGGTGGATTATTCAAAGGATCTTTTCACATTTATGGTACTTGATGATCAGCTACATGAAGAGCGATATTCAGTAAAATATGAGTTCATCTATCATCATGGTAGGATATTCTTATCTAGAGCCTCCAATCTCAAGGAGAAGTTGCTACAAAGAGGTTATGAAGAGTTCCTTTTCAGCCACACTTACTCCTTAAAGGCCTACAACACTATCATGGAAAGCTACACTTGGGAAGGCTTTGAAGAAGAACTATATCAGAATTTTCAAATATGCATGAACCATGTGGAGTTGGATGAGAGACCTGAATCTATGAAAGAGTTATTCCATCCACCTCTTTCCTCTTTTGGAATGAGAGGGGATACAACTATGCACCACTCCATTTATATGAGGAGAAATTTTGGTGAAGAACATGCTCATGTAAACAATGTTCCATTTATGATTGTATGAATTCATTTACCATGTATATGTAGGCCATAGCTCCAAGAAGGAGTATCGTTCCATATAAACTCCATGGCCAACTTTGGGCCACATAAATTTCTGAACATGGCCACTCCCTTGGAGGAAAAAGGGAGGTGATTTTGTATCATGATGGGTGCACTCCAAAGGCACCAAACATATCTCACACTTTCATCCATGGTGAGATGACTTGGAAAGCAAGTAACTGGTGGGGAAATCTCTTACCACATCATGA
Source organism: Pinus albicaulis (assembly GCA_034641835.2). Taxonomy (NCBI): domain Eukaryota; kingdom Viridiplantae; phylum Streptophyta; class Pinopsida; order Pinales; family Pinaceae; genus Pinus; species Pinus albicaulis. Next base: position 1,550,717,051 of record CM076582.1, read on the forward strand.
TTTGATGCAGTCAGGAGATTTAATGCGCTGGTTCCATATGTGGGACTATGACCCACCTCCGTTTGTACAAATTTATGTTTGCATGTGCTTGGTTTTGATGCCATACATTGATGATGTACTTATACTTTTTATGGCAATTTTTGGGGGGAGGATGGGAGGAATGTATGTGCCGTATGGGAGAGAGATTGTCCATGTTCATTATGCTACATGTTTCAGGGACGAAATTGGGTAATCCATGTTTGTTTCATGTGAACTATTGTCTCCTTGTGGGATGGATTATTTTCATCTAATGAGAAATTTGGAGAAGAAATTCATGGAGGGGTGGATTGGTAGACACTTAGCTTCTCAGGGAAGCTTATCACATGTTGGTGTCACCAATGGTGGAGAGTTGCAACACTCACCTTGTCAGTTTCTTGAGGGAAAGAAATATTTGGGAAGTGAGGACTGTAATGTTCCCAATTAGCCATGATCTAGTTGGAATGTTCAATATTTTTTTATTTCTCTGTTTAAATAATAATAAGGCAAAGAAGGTCCATAATTATCCTTAATAATGAGCAAATCAATGCCAAATATGAAAGAGACAAATCTTGGCAGCTTAATTAAATCACGCTTAGTGTCAAAGGGGCTGGAACACTTTGACTTGGTCAACCTTGACCAAATCAACAACACTTTCATGGAGGAGTGGCCATCAATGAAAGACAACATAGTTTTATATGGAGGTGCTGTGTGTGAAAGGAGTGTTATCATTGGATGTGGTTTAGGGTTTGCAAGCTCTTGAATTATAAAAGGAAGAGGATGGCATCATTAGAGGGGGGTTGATGTATATTATATTTTTTAATATATGGTATGTTTATACATATATCTTTCTCTTGTTGTTTAGCTGAGATTGAATGTTGTTTAGCATTGGGTGTTCTAGATCGGGAATCCCACCTCTTCCCATTGAGTAGCTCTTGGGAGAGTTTGCACTACATTGTCCACTATCTGGCTTACAAACGAGCTTCTTCTTTAAACTACAACGCAGATCTTGTTGATGGTTTGGTTGTTTTTGCAAGCTGCAACAAGTGTAGACTAGATCTTTCAGATCTAGGCCATTTCAGTGCTCATTTTCAGTGGAGGAGGTTTCCACTTCATTGGGAGGACAATATTGAAGGGATTTGAGCTCATTTTTAGATCTTGGCATCAGGCCAACAATTTATTCATCCCTACAACATAGTTTACTTCTAGATCTGTGTTATTTATGTAGGAGGAGTTCGAAGGTGACTTAACACACCATTTGGAGAGATGATTTTCTAGTGAAGGGGATATGCCTTTCACTTTGAGAATATATTGGAGGAGGCTATTCTATTTATCATATCAGATCAGACAAGCTTTTCAGATCTATAAATTTTAGTAGATTTGCAGTCTTAGACCTCATATCTACAACTTGTACTTGGTGTTTTGTTGAAAACCCCAAGAGGTTCTTTAGAGGAGCTTTTATAGTGCTCAGATCTGATATAGATCTATCTTTTGAGGCACATGTCAACCCTAGATCTGATGTATAATATTTTTTTGTAGCAGAGTTAATAAAATAATGTTGTAAGGGTCTTCCATTCTTTCTACATGATTGCAACACCTCATATTGAGGGATTTTTTCATTGGAGGCTTGTACTTTATTGTTATACATCTTATGGCCCATTTCTTATGCATATTTTTCTATTTTTATAACATATGAAAGGTCTCCATATTGGCCTCTTTCTTTTAAATGATGATCTGAAATATTTTTCCAACATTTTGCACTATATTCTTGCTTTTCCCATTTGGGAATATTACATATCCCTTTGAAGCTTGTTTCCAAAAATAATTGAGGTACTCGCCAGAATGGTGGGGGAAAATGGAACTATTTATCAGTTGCGTCAGTAGTATGTCGCTCTTGAACATGACACTTGTCTGTAGCTCATGTCAAGTTGGGGACATCACACATTTGTCATTTTGCCTCCATGGGTTTGTTTTATCCGTTTTGACCTCTCATCTTCTCTTTGCCTCGTCACCATGACCTCAGATCCCTTTATGTCAAATACTACTATATTCCAGAGTCGTGTCACCAACATGTTCAAGAGAAGTCCCTTCTGTAGTTTTCAATCCCTGATCCTCCAGTTGATCTTGATTCACTATCATCTTATTCCTCTGTCTCGTGGCGATGGCATGGTGGGAACCATTATGGCCCTCCTTCGACCGATCACTTCCTGTAGACTTCAGTTCATTATCCAATAAATTGATCCAGAGACTCCTTCTTGGTACCTTAGAGCTTGCATGCCTCAATGACAATTTATTTGCATTCAACGATATGTTCTCACCATTGGCCTTTGATCTGGTGATTTCACGGATGTTCAACTCCAATTCATTGTTCACATTTTGTGGATTGTACTAGCAGTACCTTGAGAACCATTGTCATTATTGATGGTTTCTCTCATGCCTATTAACAAATTCCATCATCCATTGGTAATTAGGTAACTTTCTTGTATGTTCAACTTTAGTTCATTCATTCACATGCCTGAATTTGTACTTGTTCAAGTTAGGACAAAACACAAGACCCTGGGTTTTGTCTGATGAAATCCAGGCTGCAAGATGATTTGGTGTGTCATGACTGTATGCATGACTCTTTGATTGGATGGTTGTGACCATACCTAAGTCAATTTTATTATACTACTCATTGGATGGTTGTGCCCATACCATGGATCTTATTACATGTTCTCTACTATGGATGGTTGCACCCATGCCTCGTACTCATGTATCAGAGATATCAATCGTACTTGATCTTGTATGTCCTCTAATGGTAGAATTTTGGTTTGGGCATGTTCTCATAAATAATTTCACCCCTCCCTCTCTCTCGGACTTCATGCTTTAGAGGCCATTTGTTACAGAACATTTTGTCACCATCCCTACATTCCCTATTCTGAATACTAGAGGACCATCAGTGTGACCCTTGTGTACTATGACACATCATGATGAATGTCATTGCATCCCTTAACATGCCAGGAAAAAAATATTTGTGGACCATTCCTGAAGTATACCCTTAAAGACATGTACTTTTGGGTTGGCGCTGGGGTGTAGTTATGTCCTCGTGCCCATGGCCATATTTACACTAGCCCTCACGTTGTGGTCGCTCTATCTCTGAAGAACCCTCGCACCGAGCTACTATTGGAAGGTTTTTTAATATGGAAATGGAGCTTCTAATATATAACAGCTTCATGATCAGAATCATGGATGTTTTTTCGACTGGATGTGGTCGAGTTTCTCCTTTTTTCCTTCTAATTCCTACAAAACTGCGACTTCCCAAGTGGATAGAAATTTTTTCCATAATAAGTGGATCCAAAAGCTCTTCCTCCACTCCTATGAATTCCTCTTCATCCCATTGATTCTACTGGCTAAAATAGACCAAGAGATGGTGTGTAGAATGTAGCAGATAATAGTCCATAGTTGTGAGAGAGGGTTTGAGCATTTCGCCTCTTTGAGCTGAATCAACAAATTAATGCTTTGACACATGCCTGACAGAACCCATCAAAGGAGGTATGCAATGTCAAGGTTCAGGTTGTAAACTCCCTTTTATATATTAATATGACATGACTGATTTCTAGTTCCATATTTGTCTATGTTAATGTCCAAAGTTTCCGACTCTCCTTGACTAGTTGGATAGTTGTAGATGAATATGTATGCTCACATTCTTTTAGTGTTTGTTTTATCTTTTTGTAGGTGTGTGAATATATCTACCAACAGACCGCAAGGAATAAAGGACAAATATCAAGGTATCGTTACAATGTACTACATCAAGAGCATTGGATTGAGGCATGACATCCATTCCAATCTACGTTTCATTTATGAACTAGGAATTTAGAAACTAGCATGTTCCCTTGTTGCTAGACCCACCCTAGGGCTACAGGGATAGCATTTTTCCGTAGAGGGGATTTTCTCGCCCAACAGGATACTCTATCAAATTATTTACAAAGTTGTAAGAATTTTTTTGGGAGATAAAGAGTAAAAGTTGCAAAAACTAGAAAAGTTAGGCAAGTTCGTAGCGAGCTCTAGACTTGAATCTGAGTTTTCAGTACGAACAAGTTGTAGAATGTTGTGAGGTAAAAATTCCAAAAAAATATCATGATAGGGGTGAATGAAGGCATGTGTTTACATTATTTTACCTAATGAAGTCCCTCCAATAGGCAAAAAATTCAGAAAAAAGTGAATAAGGTGGTGGAATGAAAACGTACAAAAACTACGCTACGAACTTTCCTGTACATGATTATTTCAGTAGTCAACTTAAACTTCAATTTATGACCAAATGAAAAATCATTTTAGAAAAATAAAGGATTTTTTCCTTGAGCACAATCCCGTCTACAATAACCTCTCTTAGGTTTTGTAATTCCATCATGGTTTGCAAATTATGAAATCATCTTTGAGGCTTATTTTTCAAAATTTTCACTAACCAGATTTGTGTAAAAAATTTAAAATTTGACTTGGAAGAGGTCCAACTCATCATCCACATGCCATAATGACACATAAGCAGTCCAACACTCTCAAAAAATTAGTTGATTTCATTTGATAAGGATTACTAAAGGGATTTGTTGAGCCATCTAATGAAATAAGAGTCCATTTTGTATTCAAACTCTTCCAAAGAGAAAATATCCCTAGGAAATCTCCAAGTGATGTAATCCTAATTGAAATAGATCTCTGAGGTAGGAATTCAAAGCTAGCAAGGTGGAAAAACATTTGTGTGAGTCCTCACTCTATAAATGAGAGGGTTTTAGAGTTAGAGACGGGTGGATGGATGTATATGACTATGCTACCATGTAATTTTCTTTCACATAGCTAGTACACAGTTGTAGAAGACTTTGTTCAGACCTGAGATTCTGATTGGGATCTTATGTGTTTGTCTCCTTTATCTTTTCAATTTAAATTCAAATCACTCATACATAATTACTTGAAATTCGTAAATCTTATGCTCCAACTTCCTTTATATATTATGTTTGCTATTATAATTATTTTTGTAAGAGCTCATGTGCCTCAGCTTCCGTGAATGATTCTTGTTTGTATCGGATTTTTCATGCTGACTCCATGCCCAATGGTAGCCCCTACTCATTTTCCACATGAAAAAAATCGTCTAAAATATGTTTAGGAGTTAGCCATATTTGTTCTAATAATTGTTTATTGAATATCATACCTTTTCTTGAGAGAGCCTTTTGTGTTTGGAAGGGCTAAACTCCAACTCTAAGTGGTTTGAAATAGTTACACTGGATTGACTATTGAGCAACCCAATTAGTCACAGTTTGGTAATAGCATTCAACTACTAACTAGTTATTTTCTAACCAATTCAGGCCTAACAATAGATCATATGAACCCAAGGGTAGAACATTCAACTCAAATTTAATTTGTGCCTCCCCTATCTCAAGTAAGCCTGATGGTTTTGCACAATTACCTTTCTCTTGATACTTGTCGCTAGTTGTACTAACCAAGGAATTTTAAATTTCTGAGTTTTTAAGCAACATTTATCTACTACTTGAGGACTAACATAACTCAAATTCGCACCCAGATCTATTAGAATGAAGATAGGTCGTTTGAGTATCTTACCTTCTAGTTCCACCATTGACGGATGAAATTCCACCTAACGATCCTCTAATGCCGTGTTGATCTTGGGTAGGCTTCTAGCCATGTCTCCCATGGTTTATGCTTCATGTAGGTTAGCCACATGCTCTGAATTGGATGAGGACATTTTTTGTAAGAATGGGCCTCCCCACAGCCCCATCACTGTAGCAACGGTTTCTATGCTTGGATATTTCCTGGTTTGATTCAGGCTTCTCGAAGATTAGTATCAGTCTGCCATCTAGGTCTTTGCTCACCTTTGCTCGGTATCTTACCCGTATAAAATTTTGATGCATTTCTAAAACTGGTAGATTTGGTATGTCTCGATTCAGAGAAATTTTTATGTCCTTTCTTTGGGGGGCAATTCTTACCATTTTCTTTTTTCTTATATTGTTCATAACACATGCAATATTTCTTTATTGTCTTATCCATTTTTTTTGGGCTATCAAACTCAATTTTCTCCTTCGTATACATAGGAAACCCACTGAGGAATCACTCCACCTTTTTTTTCTCCTCGCGGAGATACAATACATACCTCAACAAGGAGGTAAATTTTGTAATATACTCCTGCATCTTCAGTTGTCCTAATCGAAAATCATGGAACTCCTTATAATTTTCATCATAAAAATTATCTATTAGGTACATACTCTTGAAGTTTCATTGAAATTATTCCCGTGTTATATTTTGTTCCTTAGTTCCATGCACCGGCTTAACGTCCTCCCACCACATGGTAGCTTTTCCCTGTAGTTGGTAAATATCTAGTCTACATCGAAGGTTGCTATTACATTGATCAACCTAGAAGTATTTTTTCATTTGAATCACCCAAGCTTCTACTACTTCTTCCTCTTCGTCATCAAAGTATGGAGGTTTCATTTTACGAAATTCTCCTTGAAGCTTCAATTTCTACTTCTTATTCCTTTCTAAGTTGGCTATTATGCCTGATTCCTCCCCATCGTCATCACTAGCCCTCTTCTCGAAATGACGGGCTTCCGAATTATTTTTTGTAGATTGTTGCCGCTCCCCCATATCCCGACTCTCGTGGTCAAGGCTACGCTTGGCAGCCCTAAGATTATACTTATCAGATAATCTTTTCAAAATCTTCTCTTGCTCAAGCATCAATCGCTCATTTTTTATCCGCATGCATTCCATTTCAGTTTTAATTTGTTATACAGTTTCTCAAAACCTTTGATTTTGTTTTTATTGCTCTACTAATAGTTGGTTTTTTTGTTGTTGCTGATTGACTCCTAATTGTACCCACATTTCTTAGTTTACCTTTGATCTTGGTATGGACTGGTTTCCCCATGTAGATATTTCTAGCATTTGACTTGCATATCCTCTTCACATTGTGACAATTCCCTCACTTACTAATTTTGCAATAATATATGCATTCATAGTGCCCACTCAAGCTCTAGTGTAGTAACCTGATGGCTCTAATACCACATGTAACACTCATAAACATAAGACATAAAAAAAATTACCTATGTGTTATACACTCTTCGGACACATATGAAACACATTTATTTACTTTATTTAAAACTTATGCATAATCGATGAATGTGAATTCCACCTTAATTTTGTTTATCAAACACCATAGGAATTGTCACATCACAACATATACATATATTCATTGAATTTTGTGCATATTTATCATATCCACTCGCGACTATGGTTATGGAGTAAAAGTGGATACATTTCACCTATCAACATGGTATTAGTTTTCAAAGGTTAAGGTCTGACACGTGACAACTCTAATCTGACATACAAACCATGCGAACCAAATCCAAAGTACCTATCCATTAATTTGGTCTCGTATAATATCATTAAAACCAAACTTAGCTCATACAAATATTTTAATGAATATTGGGATTCATAAATGGATTTCTGGAACCCGAGGTGGTGAGGTGGAGGGTTCTTCTCCTTGGATCTTTCTCCAAATCGATAGTCATTTTTGGTCGCAGGGTGGTTAGGGTAATCCCCCACCCCCAAACCCTCATCTTGTTTCTAATTCTATGTCACCTGGGCTGCGATCTCGCTTTGCAACCCCTTGAGCCAAATGGGAGTTTAGTTTTGTTCGCTACTTTATTTCGATTCCTTGTTGTCAGACCTAGTAGTAGCTTCACCATTCACATGGTAGGAATTTCATTTTCCCGGTCCCCTCCTAGCTATAAGGGTGCTCTTTGTGCTGTAATGGAGTGTGACCTCTCATCTTGGTAAGTCTTCATCCTTGCTGGCTCAGTTTTACATTCGCAACGTTTTGGAGAGAGGAATTTGGGTCTTAATCCCTTACTTGTATTTTTTTTATGCACAGGAATGGATCGCAACAACCCTCTTCTACTTGGGTGGGATTTTCCTATGGTTTTGCATTGTTGTAAGTTTTTTTTTTTTTTTTTTTTTTTTTAAATCAAAGTTCTAACTTAATCCGTCGATAGAATTTTTGAGGTACTCTTCTCATAATCTATCCCCCACATTACGCCCCTTCTTGCTGTCGGATTTTGAGTTCACTTGCTTTACTGCAGGTAATTTTCACTCAGATTTTTGCAATGGCTAACTGCTCGAAGGGTGTGCCATATTTTCTTGATAATGATTGGAATGGATTTTTATTTTAAATCTCTTTTCGGGTTTCGGTATTTATGGTTAGACTTAAGGCAGTTTGGTCAGAGGGTTGATACAAGCCCTAAAACCTCTCCTTAAATTATACAGAGTTTGTACTCTGCAAGTTTCATAATGTTGACCCATGAACATTGTTGCATAATAGGCATGTTTAATTTATGTAGAGTCTTTCCCTTAAATGAGGTTTGTTTTTCTGGTTGTAATTTTCTTGTGGAATTTTGTGCCATGTATGGATTCTTTTTCGTCTCAGTTACTAGTCCACATGCCATTTAAAATTTGTATTGAACATTATTAGTTGTGTAATAGGTTCCTGTTGTTAAACTGTGATGAAGTTCTGTCGTGAATTGTGCATTGCAAATTTTTTTTCCTCATTTAATTATTTTTTTTACCATTGGCTATATTTTCATGTGGAGTTTGCTCCATTTTCGTAAGGATATATTCCAAATATGAGCAATTATTTTATTAATGATAAATATCATCATGTGCGATTTTATGAGTTGAGTTCTATCTTGTTTCTGCAATTGAATTTGCACCAATTTGTGTTTATGGAAATGGATAAAGTATTATAAGTAATATAGTTCCATACTAGTTACATTTTTTTATTAGTACCAGTTCTATATTACTATGCTCTGTCTTTTCTCATTACTAGTATTCAAGTGTAGCATAGAATACACTTTTTATTAAGCTTTGTAAACCAATCTCTCCATCTTGCTATTGTTTTACATTTTAATTGTTAATTATGTTTACTGGTTTAATGTGTTATGCCCTAATCTAGACAGAGTTGCTCTAACCATAGCAATAGGTCACTTCCCCCTTTCATATTGTTTAACTTGGAATAAGCTCCAGGTTTAACTAACTGAATCCAACTCTCTTGTCTTGATATGGCCATCGCCTCCTAAATCCTGTCCAAATCCCCAGACTTATGATTGAGTGATAAGAACTAGCCTCTGGTTCGACAGTATTGGGATTAATAATATGTTGTTTTCATAACTACTCAAAACTTTATTTGGTTCCTCTTTTAGTGCTAAGTTCATTACTAAAATGTTTAACTGAATTTAAGAAGAATACACGAGTTTAAATCTATTGTAGCTAATTCATGCTACCAAACTTCACACTGCCAGATTAGAGATTTTACATCTTCCATTTTCAACCATAATTTGCGTTATAGACTCCTATAACAATGAATCATTATTCACCTTTAGATAACTAACTAACTATCGTGCATTTTTCTAGCATTTCCATAAAATAAAATAATAGGAACAAATTTGTTACCTCAATTTTTAATAATATTATCTGTGTATAAGAAATTTTCGGTGAAAATCGCATATAAGAAATTTTTGTCGACGCGTTTCGAACGAGCCAGTGTGGCTCATCATCGGGACAAGATGAGAAATCTGATTAAGAAACCTATTTAAATAGAAAGGAACAACTCCACCTAGCCGTTGAAAAAACGGCTAGTTTGACTCAAATAAAAGATTTTGTCAAATTTTATTAATATTTATTTATAGTTCTCAAATATTTTTTTATTTAATTATATTTGAATATAATTTAATATTAATAATCAATAATTTTTAAACATAATTTAAAATTATTTTTATTTAATTATATTTGAATATAATTTAATATTAATAATCAATAATTTTTAAAAATAATTTAAAATAATTTTTATATTTAATTATATTTGAATATAATTTAATATTAATAATCAATAATTTTTAAAGAATTTAAAATAATTATTTTAAGATAGAACCTTAAATTATAAGTTCAAAATAAATAAATTAATTAAAAAAAAAACTATAAATTATAAATAAAATTAAAAATATAAAATTAAAATTAAAATTAAAATCAAAATCAAAATTAAATAATAATTAAAATAGATAAATAAATAAAATAAAATAAATAAATACAATAAAATAAAATAAAATAGAAAATAAAATACATTTAATAGAAAATAAGATAATACTCATTAAATAAAAAAATAAAAAAAAACAAGAGTGAAGGGTAGGAATCCAACATCTACTAAAAATCCACCCATCATCTCTGTTGAGGTTAACCGACCTCTTTTCAATTTCCAAGGCTTCCCTCAACTTTCAGTGGTGGAAATGGTCAATCCTTGCAATAACCTCAGTATCTTCAATACAAATATGATGCTTTGTTTTTTCTGCATGTTGTGCTAAGGCAGAGGACCGAGATGTACCATGTCTAAGGTTAGCAACATGTTCGTGAATTCTTTGATTAATGGATCGACCAGTTTCACCTATGTAAGGTGTCCCACAAGAACATGGAATCAAGTAAACACCCTTACTATCCAAAGGGCCAATGAGGTCTTTAACTTTAACTGATCTAAGAGAACTTCGAATAGTGCGGAAAGGCTTGAATATTGAAGAGACATTATGTTTCATCAAGCATCATATTTGTATTGAAGATACTGCAGTTATTGCAAGGATTGACCATTTCCACCACCAAAAGTTGAGGGAAACCTTGGAAATCGAAAAGAGGTCGGTTAACCTCAACAAAGATGATGGGTGGAGTGTTAGTAGATTTTGAATTCCTACCCTTCACTCTTATTTTATTTTTTTTAAATGAGTATTATCTTATTCTCTATTAATTGTATTTTATTTTCTATTTTATTTTATTTATTTATCTATTTTAATTTTAATTTAATTTTGATTTTGATTTTGATTTTAATTTTAATTTTAATTTTAATTTTAATTTTTCTATATATATATATATATATATATTTATTTATTTTGGAACTTATAATTTAAGGTTCTATGTTAAAAAAAAATTATTTTAAATTATTTTAAAAATTATTAATTATTAATATTAAATTATATTCAAATATAATTAAATAAAAAAATATTTGAGAACTATAAATAAATATTAATAAAATTTGAAAAAATCTTTTATTTGAGTCAAACTAGCCATTTTTTCAATGGCTAGGTGGAGTTGTCCCTTTCTATTTAAATAGGTTACTTAATCTGATTTCTCATCTTGTCCTGATGATGAACCACACTAGCGTGATTTTCACCGAAAATTTCTTATAAACATTTCATGGATCACAGAAGCCCAATTCCTAATATTATCTATGTCACAATGTATGAGTAGAAAATCTCCATAGAAGGGTCCTCCACCTTTCCAATGAGTTCGTAAATTACGTCTAACACTCCCTCCGAGCCCCACTACCAGAAAACATCTGACCTTCCGTCAATTTAGACTTTCTCTCAGCATCTACCTTATGTCAATCTGTACTTTCTCTCTTGCAAACCTTGGAACCTATTCCAGGTTCAGTCTTGCTTGAATCCAAAAAGGTTCGACTGGCTTATTTTGTTTCCAGCTCTGGAATCCTCTGCAATCCTCATTGATTGTCTTTTACTAGTGTCCTTCTTGTCTTCTGCTTCTCCGGAGGGCAGAACCCCTCTTCTCCCAGGTGAGATTACTTTCATGTCTGGGGAGAAATATCAAGAAGTCCAACTGATTAACTCTATAGTAGTTGGTAACTACTAGTGGCCTCTTGTCTTGAGTTTTCCTCTCACCTTTTCCATTTCAAATTCATATAATATTTATTAAAATCAAATACTAATTATTCATGTATCCACATACCCTGTTTTTACTCAAAACATAACTCATCTTTACATAATAGGTTTCTTAAAATAACTAAGAATTACTAGTTCAAGGAGTAATTATTAAGTCATAGATAAACCAAATATGTTGATTGTACCACGGGCTACACATGCATAGGTATCAAACAAACTTACTTCATGATACATCACACACACACACACACACATATACTTACTAATACCATACACTAAAAAAAACCATAAATCTGACAAATGTTCATATAAAATTTTTAAGGGCTTGCATAAATTTAATTTAAATTACTAGGTGGATGCTAGGGATTTAACCTCTATTGAATATTTACAAAGTAGTTATGAGCTTTTATTTCCATAGTAGTAGTTATTCTCCTTTTATCTTTTTAATTAAATTGATTAATGAAAAAATGTCATATGAACAAGTGTGATATGAAATGAGTTATGGTTTTTTAGACATGTCACTCATGATATTGGCCTATAATATTGTAACAAAAACTCTTGACAAATAAAAAATATCCATAGTAAAATTGGGCAAATATTTATAATTACTAATCTTGTTACTTGTTATCTATCTATCTATCTATATATATATATAATAATTATATAAAATAAAATTATAATTTAATTGATTTTTAAATTTTAACAATGTGAGATATATGATGAATTAAGTGTTTTAATGTTATTATAAATTTGTGCTTATAAATATTTAAAAACTATTCAATTTAATTAAATGAAGAAAAACTACATAACTACTTTTAAAATAAATATAATTTATAGCTATTATTATGATGATGATGATGATGGTGGTGGTTAACGTCCAGTCAAACCAATCTTTGATCTATCGGACCTAAAGAAAAGATTTATTTAGTTTCATTTAAGATTTTATTCCTATGCTCAAAAAGCTTGGAGCGAAGCCTCCTAGCTCACTATAATTTTGACATCTTAAAAGGCTAGGAAGGTCAGTGTTGCAACAAAGATTATCATGAAATTGAGCTCTAATGTGGTTGCACTCTAAGAGGAAGTGATTTTCATCCTTGATGTTCATATTCTAGAGAGATGGCAGATACTTTCCATCCATGGTATTTTAGGAACTGTCCAACAACCTGTTTCACTATGGAGCTCATGAGAGTTCGTTCTAATCTTCGCTATATTAATATTCTTCTTTAAACTAGTTAAAATATTCAATAAAATTTAAATCTTAATATTTATGTAATATTTATTAATAATTAAATTAAAATTTATATACATATTTCAAAAATATACAAACAACATAAGTTATTTGGAAATATGGATGCATAATTTTTAAGATTGCCATAATAGAACATCTTTTATTGTCATCTCGCAAAACCGCGGACAAATATCAAGACCTCCACGGCTGCGCCGACCACATATGGAAAGACGAAAAAAATCCATTTCTAGAAAACAAGTATACAGTTATCGATCATCTCCTGGATATTGGCAAGTATGGCTCTGCTCTGAAAGCTTCTGACAATGTTATTGATTGTGCCCAAATAACTCTGAAAGAATTGATTGAAACAAATAGAAGTATACGCAAGAAAAACCACAGTACTATCTATACCGCATGCCTTTAAGCTGCCGGTAGACAATATGACGAAATAAAAACAATGGAAGAAGGTGGAGAGAAAACTGGCGTGGACAAAAAGGATATATTCAGAGCATTACAATTTATTACTAATATTGTTCCAAAGACAGCTTGCCCTACACTGTTTCTAACTCGTTCCCAATCTCAACTCCAAGAGGAAGTTCTTGTATATGTGAATGAAAATAAAAAAGGTAAATGCTTGACGACTACAGATAATGTTGAAGTTTCTCGTGAAACATTATTGGTTCTCTGCAATGTCCTCAACTTTGATTCTGAACAAAAGAAGTGTGCTGAAGATATGGACACAAAAGTTGCGAAAAATACTTTTGGGTTATGTTCGTTGCCGGCGACGCAAGCTGCTGCAATTGTATGGATATGTTCACTTTTCACAGGAAGTTAAAAAGCTGATATAAAATTAATCGTTGAACATACAACGGGAAAGGTATCCATTCGAAAACCTACAAGTAGTTAGTACCACATCTTCGAAAGCTGTTACCTAAACATATCACTGGGAAATCCAAGGATTGGAAGAAAAAGTTAAAGATGCCTTCGAATCCGAATTGAAAAGAATTACTTTTAGGTTTGTTCCCCATAGTTATATTACTTTTAGGTTTATGTCCGAGAGCTATTTTTGCTTAATACACTGTTTGTATTAGATTGAATCAGTATCGTTGTATTCATTATGAATATAACAATTTTATATTTATAATATTCTGCATGCATTTTTATGAAAAGAAAAAAAACATATTCTATAAACAAATTATGAGCAACAATGTCTAGAATTATTGCTATGCATTCTCATGAAACCAGATGACTAAATATTATATATTTTATCACGGTAAGTGGTCAATATTTTTAAATTAAAAACATCATAAGTCATTCCTTTAAATGACATCGTATGTGAATCTTTATTTAGGACAGTCTTAGTGATCCATATGACATTTGTTTATTATGAATTGTAACAGTAATTTTAAAAACTGGGATGCCCTCCGAAAGAAACTTATCTCATAAGTTCTGATTAAATTTTTATCATTAAACAATTTCAAGATCCTCACTTCCAGATAGTTACATTGATTATATATATATATATATATATGAGAGAGACAGTATGATGAAATAGTTAAACTGTGTTGTGCGTTTTGCATTGTAAAAAAGAAATGCTATAAACCGTTTTGCATTGTAAAAAAGATGCTATAAATGTGATAACAAATATGGAAAAGAGAAAAAGCGTCTTACATTTCGGATCTTGAGAATTCAGTAAGCTTTATGTCATGAAAAGTAGTTGTCCTCGAACTAATTAAACAAATTATATAGAATTTATGTTCGTCCAATAAAATAATGTGAAACTAATATTTTATATGGTTAAAGAAATATTTATTTATTGTTATTTATTTACATGAATTTAAAAAGTATAAGTTAGATGAATTTAAAAAATATAATTTTTTAGATTAGTGATATATTTTTTTTTTTTTTTAAATATTATTCAACTTGAAACAAGGAAGAAAATTTCATTTTATACATGTTGAGAATATTTGGTTATATAAGTATTTGGGTTAATTAGAAACAAAAAGAAAATTATAAAAATTACATAAACTATGTGAAATTAAACTTTTTCTTGGGCTCAACTATTTTGATAGTCAATTTATTTCTCTGAATCTGAACTTTGAGAGACATGTGTTTTCTACTTTGATGCTTGGATCTCTACTAATTAGGACTTTCTACATGTGGGTTGTGGCTCCATATTGATCCTCATCACCTCCCTCTGCTTGGTTATCAGGTCTTTCTACATGTGGGTTGTGGCTCCATATTGATCCTCATCACCTTCCTCTGCTTCGTTATCATGTAGTGTCTTTCTACATGTGGGTTGTGGCTCCATATTGATCCTCATCACCTCTCTATGCTTCGTTATCATGTTGTGTCTTTCTACATGTGGCTTGTCGCACCATATTGATCCTCATCACCTCCTTCTACTTGGTTATCATGTAATGATATCGTATTTTGCATAAAAAATAATGATGAGTAACAAATAGTAAAATAAATTACATGCAACATGGTTTGAGGCTATGAAAGGTGGTACTAAACTCCTTTGAGCCATGCAAGTTGTTTCCCTCCATAGTGAATAATGATTTTACATGCTTTCCATTTATGAAGCTCAAATGGAAGAATTATTTAGACAAAATAAAGTATTGTGTTCGTCTAGTTTTGGATTTGGTGTCTTTTTTTAACACTATGAGCATTTCTCTTTGGTTCTCTTTATTTTCCATTTTTACTAAATTTATTTTCTTGGTTTCTCCTTCTTGTTGGGCTAGTTGAGTTAGCATCCTAGTTCCTCTAGTTTCTTAACTCCCAATAGACTTTGGCTCTTCATAATTTTCTTTATATGAAGCTTTAGCATGTGGCAATTAACTATGTAGCTTCTTTCACTTCCTCCCATTTGTTTCACCTTTCCTTTTGGTTTTCGAGGTGGCCCATATTATTCACCTCTCTTTCCTCACTACAACACCATATGACCCACCCATATTAGTCACATCTCTTTCCTCACTACAACACCCTATGACCCTTCCATTTTCTAGGTGGCCCATATTATTCACCTCTCTTTCCTCACTACAACACCATATGACCCACCCATATTATTCACGTCTCTTTCCTCACTACAACACCCTATGACCCTTCTGTTTTCTAGGTGGCCCATATTATTCACCTCTCTTTCCTCACTACAACACCATATGACCCACCCATATTATTCACGTCTCTTTCCTCACTACAACACCCTATGACCCTTCCGGTCAACCTATTAACTTGTGAACATGTTACCTCTACTCCTTGCTTCTATTACCTTGAATACCTTTTTCTCGTCAACTAATTACCTCATCTTCATGTTTCTCTAGATAGTGTTCCTCCAAGCATGTCTTAGCATGGTGTAGGTCAACAAAATATAACCAAGCCTGGTCACAAAGGATCCCCAAAAACTTCTACTTAGATAAATGTAGAGAACTCAACTAGTACTTTTAGATTCCTTTGAAAGTAAGAAACGAAATTATTATTCTACAATCTAAAGGAGTTGAAAGATGGTTCACATAAGATAAAAAAATAGAGAAAAATGTGGGTCAAGAGACCCCTCACACTAAAACTGGAAATATATAGTAGATATCTTCAAATAATGGACTTATATTATCCATTGAAAAGCATCATGGAAAGTGATGGTGGAAAGGAGTGGGGCTCACTAGATATCCTGTTATGCATAAATTCTCCCTAGCTCCAATAAAAAAAGATGACCATCTTCCAATTCCATGATTATGAAAAAGAGGAGGATCATCGAGCGGTAGAGAAAGTGGGCTCACCCTTTCATATTAATAATTTATTTATTTTTTAACTTTTCATCAACAATAAAATTAGTTTAATTTAAGTAGAGTATACACATGAGAGAAAAAATTCTAAAACTTATGTTTTTACTTTACTGTGTTACCTTTCGAACCTGGTTGTTTTTAAAAAGGAAATGCTCTTATGCTACTAGTCTAGTTGCTATTGGTGTATTTTTCCTAGTGAGAGGCTAGTGACGAGACATATGCATTTTTATTATCATTTAAATGGAATATAGTCTCAATAAAAATCTTAGAAAAAGATAAAAATAAATAAATGAAAAAGATGATAAATATATATAAAAAAACATAAGAGGTCATGATAATGAAGGGATTAGACATTGGTGATGGGGACTAGGGAAAATTTTAGGGGCTAATATTCGTAGGTGGGCTTATATTCCATTATTTTTCCAAAAAAAAAAAATTCTCCATTTTCTATTTTTTCTAAAAATGATTCGCAAAATTTTTATAGCATAAAATTATTTCACATTAAAATTCACCAAAATTTTGTAAAGGCTATATAAAATCATCAAAATTTTGAATATTTTTAAAATAATATCACCAAATCTTTTATAGTTTGTATGTTTTAGACCAGTGAGGTCCGCCACAATTTCTAAACTTTAAGATAATTTTCCATCCTTAAATTTTCAGTGATGGGGAGATCCACCAACCTATTACCAAAGATGAAGGAATTCATAGAGGTTTGTACATTAAATGAAATGGTTTCTAAAGAGTTTGGAATTTTTGAGTGAGATAATCACTCTACCGCCATTAATCACCATGCACTAGTGGGAGATAGTTGAATTTGGCACGTATGAGGACAACTCACCTAGATGAGCTTGAAAAATATTCTTCAAGCTAGATTTGGATGGCCTCATTGATAAAAGGGATGAATGTTATTGATAAAGGATTCCTAGTTCTCTGTTTAGTTCTTTGTGTTGGAATAAGGAATTACTGAGAGGGGGAGGTGTAAATCAGTAATAGTGGGGTTTTTAAAAAATTCAGCGCACACCTTCAACTATTTTCACTACTGTTAGTTATTTGAGAGAGCATTAATACTACAATAAACATGGAAAACAAGATATGATATTCAGATACATAAACTGAGCAACACAGACACATATGGACACGAGGATTTTTACGTGGAAGTCCAAAGGGAGAAAACCACCAATACATTTGTTATTAATATGTTATTTAAGCACCTAGTTATTTACATCAAGCTGTTTGTGAGCACCCACACACAGGAGGACCCAACCCCCTTCATTTAGTAAGCCACAAATTTCCAAGAGGCACCAACCTCTTATGAATTCAGGCCACTACCTTCTCTAGCCACTGCTCCACTTTTCACAAAATTTTCAAACTGAAAACAGAGGCAAATCATATACATGGAAATATAAATACGATTCATTGCAATACTAGTCTTTTCCTTTTAGCTGCGCAGATCTCCTCTGAACTATGTTCCCTCATTCTCCTAGATCTCTAATCACAACCCTCTGCAACACTTTATTTCAGTTGAACACTTGGCCTACTCACTCTACATTCAAATACACAACACTACTCTCTTCTGCTACCTCAACAATTCTCAAGTCACCCACTTGCTCAACTGCAATCACGAGTTTGTTCCATCATCACACATTTAATGATGCAATATTTTCCAACCATCAACCTACCATTCACATAGCCTGAGTGTGTATTTTATCAACAGTTCTCCATTCTATTGTAGTATCTGGCTACTTGCTACTATGATCATATTAAAAGCAGAGCATGGGCTTTTGAGCATTTTTATCCTTCTCAACTTCTCAACAACTGCAGCTATAACATAATCAATTCTGAGAATGGGAATATGTGTGATTCTCCGTGCTAAGAATTGAATTTCAATCAACCTGTATGCCCAAGGAGGTTATTCCATGCTTATTAATTGCTCAAGGAGCTTGAGATGAACTCCAACATGGCTTCTCTTAATTGTGATCATATCTCATGTTCCTCAGGCTCTGTTCTTCATTTAATTCAATGAAGAATGCATGAGAGATTACAGGTGGCTTAATGCAACTCAATATATGGCCATCGAATCATTTTGTACAATCTTGATCCTTGTTTCCTTGACTCACGAACTTTGCCATAGCTATTACTCTATCAAGACAAACTCTTCTGAAACATTTACTATCAACCATTGAAGTCCCAATTCTATGTTGAATTCATTGGTCCCTGTACTCCTGTAATTCTTAATAATAGTAATTCTCAAGTTCTTACAGGATTGAGGGATTCTGAGCTTGGCCTCTAGCCCCTTTTTCTTCTCCTCCCATTTATTTTCCACCATATGACCGTGTAGTGTGACCCACGACATAGGAATTGGGTGTTAAGCCCTTCATGATCCTGTCAGGGGCCTCTCTCCATGCTTAAATTATTTATACCCTATGTTGTGCAGGTAAATCCCCTCTGCGGACAAAGGTGATCCCTCTAGCCCTAGGGTGTGTCTATAAAATACACAAACATACTAACATCTACCTTCCTAGATTGTAAATGAAATTCAAAACAAGGAAGATGACCTACCATGTTCTAATGCTGTGTTGTCATCTTCCATCGAAGCTTTTTGATCTATCATTCTTCTCAAACTCAATACACACTACTACCAGTGTTCGCTTACCTGTACAGATAGTCAAGACACAATGTCAAGTGTAAAATGACGACAAACATAAAACAATTAAAACCTATCTAACTGATCAAGGAATGCTATAAATATCATTATAAATGTAAAAAAGAGTGGAAGATAAACATTTGTTGCATTTAATTATGATAAAGACAAGGGAATTTTACAACCAAGCCTTGATGTTGAGGCTATCCTTCAACGGGTCTGTATCCTAGCATGCTTGCAACACCCTCATACACAAAGGTCCAAGATCTCACTATGTTCCTAACACACAAAAACAATCACACTCTTATTTATTCTCCTGAAGCTATAATTGCTTCTCCTCTCTATGATTGTTGCTTCTAATTAGTTAGCTCTAACTCTAACTCTAAAAAACTAAGGCAGCAGAGGTGAAATAGTTCTCCCTATATAATAATGGAGGAGGAGGATATGGGCCCTTAAATAATGGGAAAAGAGCTTATCCTTTGGAGTAATTCCTATTTTATGGAAACAAGAAGCCCAAAGGGGAATTCCGCGGCCATATCATTAAAAAAAACTTCTAACTCTCTACTTTGCGAAGCTTCTAGTTGCAAAAGCTTCATTTCTATTTAAAACAACTTTCCAAAAGAGGATCGACGTGGGTCAAAAATTCAGACTGAGCACCAATCGGCATGGGCTCAATGAAAATCTCTGCTATCGATGCAAGTCAAACACTAAGAGAAAGCGTCGACCTTGAAAACTAGGTCTTTATAGAGATCTTCCAGAAAATTTGTAAAGGGATATGATTTGGCAGACAAAGTGTGGTTCAGGGGTATGTATTCCATGCTTGGAAAGTACACACGGGTCACTTTATGGGTCTTCCAAGATCAAGGAATGGGGAGTACAAGGACAGTGACAAATTGCTCTGTAACAGATGCTCCCTAATGCATGAAGTCCGAACATGAGTGAGGGGTGAAATTATTTACAAGTACATGCAAGGAACAAAACATTGTTGTCGGGAGACCTGCAAATCAAGCATAGATACATAGAAATAACTAGAATCTCTGATGAAAATACATGAACCAAGGTATGGACACAACCATCCGTGAAAGAGACCATGGTACGGTCGCAACCATCCATCTGAGAAGGATCACATATAGACTCATGGGATGGTCATAGCCATCCATCTGAAAGAAACATGTATCCAATCCTGGAAAGATCATATCGCTCACAACCTGGACTCTATAGAATAAAATCCAGGGTCTTGTGCTCTGTCATGACCCGATCAAGTAAAATTTCAAGCATGCGAATAAATGAGCTGAAGTCAAACATGCAAGAAAGTCACCTAATTACTAGCCAATGATGAAAGTTGTTAATAGGCACAAGAGAGACCACTAATAATGAAAATGGTTCTGAATTTACTACTAGTACAATCCACAGAATGTGAATAAGGAACTGAAGTCGAACACCCGTGAAATCACCTAATCGAAGGCCAATGATGTGAACCTGTCGTCGAATGCGAAGAACTTGCCATTAGGACATGCAAGATCTAATGTACTAGAAAGGAGTCTCTAGATCAGCTTCTTGGATAATGCGCTGAAGTCGACAGGAAGCGCTTCGTCGAAGGAAGGTCATAATGAATCCCACATCATCGACATGAAACAGAGAATGTGATATGAGTGTTAATAAAGACTGACACAGAGGATCAAGGAATGTACAACCTATAGAAGGATTTTCTCTTGAACATATCAACGATACGACTCTAGGATTTAGCAACATTTGACTCAAATTGGACCAGAGGTCATGTTGAAAATATTCGTAATCGAATGAGAGGCAAACAGATTTCCCAAACCCATGGAGGAAAAGTGACGGAGTGAAGATATCCCAACCCGACACAAACTACAGATAAGTGTCATGTTCAAGAGTGACATACTCCCGACACAACTGATGGATAACTTCCATTTTACCCCACCATTTCTGGCGAGTACCTCTTTATTTTTACACAAGCTTGTAGAGGATAACATATGCTTGTCATATAAGTTTTTCCTTCAGAAAAATCCATCCTAGTACATTTTACGAGCCCCAGGAAGGAGGAACTCAGTAACGTCATGGTGACGATTTCCAATGTCATTTAGGTTTTAACAAGTATGAAAAAATAAGAACTCGACATCTTTTCATGTTTAGAGAGTTTGAAAAGAATCATAAAAGAAAACTCCAGTAGGTCCCTTTTCATAGGTAGTCTCACAGATCCGAAAATATAGAAAACAATGTTTGAGAGAACCTCTTAGTCGCGATTGGCTAAGGTATTCCTTTTTCGTAAATATTTTATCCCAGCCCGAAAAAGGGATAAATGTATACTGGGTAAATGATGTTTCATAGCCTTTAACGAGTTCAAAACAACAATATTCTCAACAATATTTTTAATTTTTGCGAGTCAGAAAAGAGTTGAAAGATGACTCCACATGGAGGAACGAGTGGTATTGAGGGTAGCAACTGGTTCCGGTGATGGTGGAACTACTTAGAACAATTAAAGGTCAAGAGGCTGGCTAAAAAAACCACTCATTGCAGAGGTTCCTCAGGAATGGGTAAAACAACCAAGTGAAGGTGTATGATCGGCCAAGAAGATGGTGACGATGGAATGACAAAACCAAGGTTCATCTACAAAAATAGGCTGATAAAATGGCAATCATGAGAGGTAAAATAAGAATGGTTTCATTTTTACACAAGCTTGAAATCAGGAAACTCTACTTTAATTTGGTTTCATTTTTACACAAGCTTGAAACAAAGATAAACTATGCTTGACAAAGTTTGCATGCCCCCAGCATGGTGACTCAATTCAAGGTACATGCCCCCCAAGCTTCAGTGCATTCACCGAAGTAGACTGCTAGTTACTGACAGGTGGATGGAATAAAGGTTCAATTACGAGAGCAGGCAAAAGACTTGACTTGGATTTTACGAGATCTAATCAAGTACTCGAATTGAAAAGGGAACCTGTTTCATTTTTTAACGAGGCTTACATAGTAAAAGAACTATCCTCATGACACCTTGTTTCATTTTTTAATGAGGTTGACATAGTAAACAAACTTTCCTCATAAGGGCTTGTTTCATATTTTAATGAGCTTGACACAAGAAAACGAACTCTACCCCAACGAGCTTGTTTCATTTTTTAAGGAGCTTGACACAATAACATGAACTATGCTCTAAAGAGCTTGTTTCATTTTTTAAGGAGCTTGACACAAGAAAATGAACTATTCTCCAAAGAGCTTGTTTCATTTTTTCAGCAGCTTGACACAAGAAAATGAACTATGCTATGACGAGCTTGTTTCATTTTTTAACGAGCTTGACACAAGAAACGAACTATGCTCTGATGAGCTTGTTTCATTTTTTAAGGAGCTTGGCACAAGAAAACAAACTATGCTCCAACGAGCTTGTTTCATTTTTTAAGGAGCTTAACAGAAGAAAATGAACTATGCTTTGATGAACTAATCATGACGAATAAGAAGTCATGGCTTTCAATATTTTCTCATCTGAAGGGAGAATAACACTCTGGAAATTAGGACCCAATGTGCCCAATACATTAGGTACTACCTCACTGACTGAATCATTAGTGAACATGGACATGGAACAGGTGGCCACATAATTGACCTGTGGCTGGGAAGATATCACCGGAAGGTAAGGACCAGAAGGGAGATGGTAGAGCAAATGTCACATCAAGACCAAAGAATGAAATCTGATCAATGGTCATGATCTGACCTTTATGTGGAAAAAAAATCACATGAAAGAGGGAAGAGACAAGCACGCCCATGGCATAAGCATAGTCGCGCCCCAGAAGTAAATTAAAATACAAGGGAATTTGGACCAACATTACGTCTATATAGATGCTTTTCCCTCCCAAAATAATAGGCAACTTTGGAAGGATCCCTAATGGTTGACTTGTTCCTCGGTTAAAAGGCAACAGATTCTGAGTAACAGGCACAAGCTGCAGAGAATGTTTCCGTGTAGTTGAGGACATAATAATAATAGATGCACCTTCATCTATAATCATGCTAGGTACGTCCATATTGTAGGCATGTACAGTGATGTCAAAGGGCACAAAAGAAGGAAGACAATATCTCTTGAATCGACTCCAATCTAAGGAAGCAACCAAACTACATGGAGGGGGTATCATAGGAATAAGAGGATTATTCCCCCATGTTACGGAAGTGAAAAGACCATCCTCCTGGGCTTCGAGAATGAGAGTAGGAGGATCAATTTTTGGAATTGTGGCAATAATATTCAGAGGATCACCCTCCTAGATCATAGAAACAGATGGATCGCCCTCCGATCCTGAAGAATCAGAGGAAACAAAAAGAACCTGACTAGGATGAGACCCACTCTCGACAGAAAAGACCTGATGAACTTGTTACACTAAAAATTGTCATCCTGACATTCTGCTATGGGTATGAGCTCATTATAGCTCATACTTCCCCCTTCTGTAAGTCTAACATATCAGTTCTTCATGTCAAGCCCTGAAAATTAGAGAAAATTTTCTAAAAATCTCTTAAACTTTGGTATCACACTTTCTCTATATATTGCCTGTGGTCCCGCACCTAATGTTCAACTCTCCTGTGGACCTAAACCACACTTTATATGTGTTATAGGTGCAGACTCTTGTAAAACTCAAAAAAGCGAGAAAGTAAAGTTAAAAAGTTGATTTGAGATTAATTCTAGAAGATTCTAGACGAGAATTTTCTGGGATGAGTACGCTTTGATAAGGTGCATGTATCCCTTACCTTATGGAGCTAACCCCTTGATGTTAGGAGCTTATCCCTTTGAAGGAGGATTCTATCCCTTCATATTTGGAACAGAAAAACATCCTCTTTTCCACTATAAAAAGAGGCATTGGGTAGCCTCAAAGAGAGTTGAAGCTTTAGAATATTTGAAGATAAGTGCTGTTGAGATTTAGACTCAGTTAAACAAGAATTTTGTGAGGAGAGATTACATACCTCCATTTTTCTTGGTTGAAAGAGTGTAGAGCTTTTCAAAGTAGAGGAGACTCCTGCTTCGAACCCCGGGAAGATCTTTGCAACATCAAGGCTCGGGTTGTAAGGTTTTCTTTCTTTTAAAATTAATACAAATGTACTCATTTTTCTCAATAAGTTGTCTATTAATGGTTTATTTCATAGATTCCTTGATCTCTATGATAATCATGGTTTATGATGATTTCTATACAGGTGCTATGTAATATTTTTCTTGTTTGTTACTTCAGGTTCACGAAGAAAACTCCTTCAAGTGCACGAGGGACAACAACGACTTCAAACAAGCGCTAGACATAAGGTAGGTTTTCTACACCTCTATAGAACTATTTGTAAATCATATATGCTTAGAGAAAGATTAGTTTATTTGGTTGTTTGTTGCTAGATACTTTTAGTACTAGGGAGATCGGTCTTGTCCGCAAGAACGATTTATCCATCCAATAAATTGGCGACTCCACTGGGGATGAACTTGTTGTTTTTGGTTCTCTTTTATTTTGATTTGAAGAAATGTTTTTTCTTAGTTTTTGATTGATAGACATCTGCTTGGGTAGCTTAAGTTTTCTTTGTTTTAGAAAATTTTCAAATCTTTAGTGTTTTTCTCTAATTTTTCCTGGGACCACACACTGTCTTCTTTTGATAGTGCGGGCAGTTTCGCATCTTCTTTAAGTAAACAGTGCGGTACCGCACCTGGTACTTCTGGAATCCTGCGGACCTTGTTTAAATTTTAGAAAAACTCTAGATTTATTTCTTTAGTTTATCTTTATGTTGATTTATTATTTTTAATTTCTGCCCAGATTGATTACTCTTTCTGTCAAAAACTTTCTATGAATGAATTCCAGCGATGTTGATGTTTTGATGATTTTCTAGAAGATTTTGCATTTTGGATTTCTTTTCACTTGATCTTTGTAGTGATTTGAAGCATTGACGATTTGAGGTACCTCAGATTACATTGGTTTTCTTGTCTTTTTGCTAAATCTGACCTTATTGTGAAATCATCCTTTATTGAGAAATAGAGCTACTTGTTTCTTTGCAAATCTTCGAAAAAAACTCTGTTACTGGTTTTTGAATTTCATTTTTTATAAAAAACATAATTGAGTGTTTTTTATCTGTTTTTTATTCTGAATGAATAGATCCTTAGTTTGCTGAATAACTAAGTAAAACATTCTTCAAAAAAAAATCTTAAAGTTTTTCTTCTTTTAGATTGTTAAAAATTAGTTAGACCTCAAGATTAGTTTTGTAATTTTGAGTGTTTTTTTTTATTTTTTATTTCTAGCTTTCTTTTGAAGGAAAATTGTTTTGTAGCTTCAAGTTTTTGGAAAGTGAAAGGATTTTTATTGTGAGCTTTGATAATTTATTGGAAAAGACAAAAATATTTTCTTTCAAGTATTCTTTATGTTTAAAGAAGGAATTTTTTATTAAAAGAGTTGCATTCTCTAACTTTTCCATAATTAGAATTTCATTGAAAGAAAACAATCTGATTATCATTTTTAGATGCATTTTTAGTGTCTTTTGGAAATCGAGTCTTCACACCACCAAAGTTTCATTTCCGCACCCATTGACTTAAGAAACAACTTTTAAAAGTAACGCTTAATTAAAATTCATCTAGCAATCTTTTATTTTCTAGGGCTCTTATCACCAACATAGCTTAGGCTAGTATCTTGGAGTAGGGAGTAATTAAATCTCCAAGATAGTAAAAACAAACAAGTAGACAAATCTTGCGGTAGGAAGAAATTCCAATTGTTGCATCTATGCTCTGGGAAGCTCCTCCTAAAGGAGTTAAGCACGAGATCATATCTGAACCAGTGGGGTAATCAATCCTTCCTCATTGGGAACGATAGAAGATATACACATATTAACAATGGTAAACCTCAGATAGACCATTGTCGAGGAGCCTGGGGTCACTTGTTGGCATACCTTGGATTATTTCAAGGAGCCTTCAAGGGGATTGAGCTTTGTTACTCTGCCCTTGCGTGTGTGTCGGATCGTAGACTGTTCCCCCAGGTATATTTGTTTCTGTTGGTAACCTTAGAGGCCATAATCTTTAGGATTCTTTCTTAAGGTGACGGTGGAGGGAATATCCCACTGTACCTGGAGTAGACGTCAGCTAGACTCAGTTGGACTCTCCGGAGGGTTATCTTCACTCGAGATGGTATAGTGGAGAAACTTGCACCAGTCTGTTTCATTAAGCAGGTTGTCGGGGTAACTGTTCCAACCGCCCTTTTCGTATTAAATTTCTACTAAGTTGGATTTCATCACCAACTAGTGTTTTTAGTACGGAAAGTTACTGTTTGTGTGTGGTTTGAACTCTTAGATTTTTTAAGCGTATGATTCAACTATTTGTTTCTTAGAGACTTTAGGAGTTTTCATTGAAATTTTCTTTTTTTGCGTGTGGTAAATTAATTTTTTAATCGTGGCGGACTTGCCAAGACAATCCCGGAGACTACAAGGGAAACCCCCTGAATATACACCAAGTCAACTTGAAGGGCTACGTGCTCTGGTATCATCTAGCAGCAGTAGGATTAGATCAACAGAAATTGGAACTTCATCCATTGTAGTTCATCCTGATTATCAAACACCCACAACAGAATACATTCAAGAGCCGATTTCAATCTCTGAAGTTACTGGTAATATTTCTCCTTCCAGTGAACTAGTTGATGAACCTGAAATCTCTGAACCTGAAACTGAACCTTCTGTTTTGGAAACATCCTCAGGATTTATTTCACCAACTTCTAGCGATCTTGGTTCACCTAGGGTAAGAAATATCGTCACTGATGATCTTCCAGCTGGTCTTATTTCTATTGAAGAACTTACTAATCCAGATGAAGATATATCTCTTCCCGACTCCCCTCAATCTTTAAATCTTAGGGAGCATGAATCTATTTTCTACAGCCCTATTCGAACTAGTGCTTGGTATCTATCCTTAACAAATTTTTTAGAGAATCCGGGTCTTGATTTTCATCCACCTTGAGTTCCATTTCATCCTACACCCAGAGGTTACTATCCGCCATCTATTATGGCAGGAGAGTCATCCATGTTTTCCCAGACTCCAGAATCATTTTTACACGGTGGTCCTCCTGTTCCTTCGGGATACCAGGCTCTATCTGGTACTTTCTCGGGAGAATCTCTTCAACCCATTGAAAACGTGTTATCATCTGATCTTAATGGTATTAAAATTGAAACGTCGAACGCAGAACAAATTTTTATGATGTCTGGTAATGTTCCCAATCCTCAACCTCAAGGCAGTCAGTTACCACCTGGGGGGCAACCTCAAGAAAATCCGTTACCACCTGGGGGGCAACCTCAGGGTAGTTAGTTACAACCTGGGGGGAAACCTTCAGGTAATCAATTACCACCTGGAGGGCAACCTCAAGATAGTCAGTTACCACTCGGGGCACAACCTCAAGGTAGCTTTTTCCCAGGACAAACTGTGGAATCATATTATTTTGGGGTACAACCCCAAGGACAGTACATACCTCAAGGGTATCAACCCTCAGGACAGTACATACCCCAAGGTCAACCCCAAGCTCAGTATGCTCCTCAGGGTCCTTATCAACCCTAGCCTAAGTACACACCTCAGGGTTATCAACCTCAAGGTCAGTACCCAATTCAAGGTTACCAACAACCTTCTGGACAACCATCTATTCAAGGAGCCGGAAATTTACTACTTAATTATCAACCCTACATTCAACCAGGTTATGGTCCCTATGTTCAACCTTCTGCGGGACAATACCCCGGAATGATGGTGTGGGATCCGTCCCAATATCAATAGCCCATGCAGCCTAATGTGAAGATGCCTTATCAATCTGGACAGCCATTGGTTTCTAGTCCAACCCAACAACCTGTCCAGCCAACTATCCAAACTCCTGCACCTAGTTCTGTTCAACAGGCTGGGCCTAGTTCACCTCAGACTCCGCCTCAAATTGTTGCAACCACTGCAACGACTGCCCAACCTGTAACGCCTGTTTCTGGAGTATCTGTAACCCCGAGTTCGGCTATCCCGGTATCTGTGCAAATTCCTCAAGTCTCTGTACCCTAGTCAGGACCTTTAGTTCAGACTTCGGTTCAGATACTTGCAGGACAAACTGGTATAAGTATAGTTGTCACAATTCAACCACAATTCACGTATCAACCGTACCAAGGACAGCCACAATTCGGTCCCTATACACAAAATCCAAACTATCAGTATCAACCGTACCCTGGCTATACTTATCAATAGCCTCAACAACCCTAGTTTGGTATGATTAATCCTAGTTATCCAAGATGTTACACAATTCCTAATGCAAATCCGATTCCCAGCTATCCTGGGTATCCACCTCCTGGAACTGCTTTGGCTACTCAAGGTTTTCGTGATCCTAACTGTCAATTACCATTTATAGCAACTTTAGATTTACCCGAATTGAAGCGCCTTACGAATGATCCAATTTTCTGTTATCAAAACTGGCCGCAAATGCCACATAAGTTGCCCAGTGATATACCAAAATTCGAAGGTAAGTCATGAGAGGATCCATAAAATCACGTCATGACTTATCACCTCTGGTGTGCATCTAATTCAATCATTGATGATTTGATTCACTTATGTCTTTTCCAAAGAACGCTTATTGGTCTTGCAGCCAAATGGTACATCGAGTTACCACGAGGCTCGTTTCATAATTTCAGTCAGTTAGCGACTGCCTTCTTGACACATTTTCAGTTGCCTATCAGATACGAAAATGGCACCGAATTATTAACTTCACTAAAACAATCCACGTCTACGTATATTTATATTCCGGATCAAATTTTGGCAGAATGGTTTGTTAAATCATTGTTACCCAGTATTACTGAAGATGTAGCTAAGGCTGGTGTTGTTACTGAAGAGCAATTAATTGCTCAAGCTCAGTACCTTGACCTCGTTTATATGCAGTCGGGTACTTTACATGAAAAAATCCCAGACCTTCCAAAACAAGGTCAAATAGTTGGTGCTCCTTCAGGGTCTCATGCCGCTGATGGTATGATTGGTACGGTCAATTCTAAAAACAAGAAGAAATCTTCAAAGAATTCTTCTCCTATTATAACTTTACCTGATCCCCCGAAAGGAGAATCTTCCCCCGAAGTTTCTGCCGATATTCATGTCGTAGAGACATCTACGACCAAATCTAAATCCGGTGGTAAAAAGAAAGGGAAGAATAAAAAAAAAAGAATTTGAAAGAGAAAACTGATAAAAATGAATCCAATGAAAAAAAACGTAAACCTCGCTATCCTTGTTTTATTTGTGACGAGGATCATTTCACGAAAGAATGTCCATATCGAGCCGAAGTTACGAATTCGTTAAAGGATCGCAACAACCTGCTATCTTGAAAGATCCTTTTCCAACTCAAGATACTAAGATGATTGGTTATACCTTGACAACTTTAGAAGAACCTATTACGATGATGTCTCATGTAAGGATTGCGACGCGATCACAAGATTACGGTAGTAAGAATCCTGTTTATGGTAAAGAAGCAGAATCTTCTAATGCAAACGCATCAACTACACCTCCTCCTATTTCTGTTCCGCTACAGATCGAGAAACAAAATCCAGACTTAATAATCAAACCGCCTGCTAAAGGTGTTCTTCGTAAATCAGCTTTCAATCCACATGCGAGAACTGCTCAGAATTACAACATTGTTGAAGACTTAGCTATTTCTCCTTCAGCAATGTCGGCTTTGGAAGTGCTGCAATCATGCCCATCACAGTGTAAATTGATTTTTTCTACTATAGGAGCTGTTGATATTCAGGATTCCAATCTTATAATCTTTGATTTAGAAAATAGTACACCTCGTCTACCTCACCAAATGGCTTTCCAGATTCTAGTGTTAGTAAAAAACAGACCAATCTTTCGGACTGTGATTGATGAGGGAGCTTCAACGTGTATTATGTCGATTCAGTGTTGGAAATCACTTGGTTCTCCTACACTTAACCAATCTCCAACGATTCTTAAGGCTTTTTATGGTCGAGGTTTTCAACCTTTTGGTATTTTGCAAGATTTACCCATAGGGGTCGAAGGTAAAATAGTAAGTCTAGATGTGGAAGTGGTTGATGCCCCTCTAGATTACAACCTTCTCCTAGGTCGTAGTTGGTCTTATGCTATGACTGTTGTTGTTTCTTCGGTCTTTCGACTCATAAAATTTTCATATCAAGGAAAGATCGTTACAATAGATTAGTTAACTTATTTTTCTTCTGACCCAACCTCTACAGAAACAATCCAGCATGTTGGAAAAACAACTATCCCTTACAAGGATGTTGGAGTAGGTTTGATTAAAGATTCTGGTTTACTAGGAACTTTTTCCTTTCCTCCTCCTAATGTATCACCTTCTATTGCAAATATTCACATGATTTCGTCAGACACTGTTACATTTGATGATCCTTGGATCGTACCTTCTGAATCCGAGTTAGATTCATTTGATGGCATGATGCCTTTGAGTCCTTTTGAAATTGCATATTAGGCTGTACAGTCACTTTCCAACCCCTCTTCAACCGAAACTGATCCAATGAATGGGATCCATGAGGAATCACTTTCTATATCTAGTTCAGCCACAACGACATTTCCTAAACTTGTTCATACTGATGAGCAAATTTGTGAGTTTTTGTCTGTTGATGATTTACCATGGGAAGATCTACATCACCTATCTTCATTTTTACCTAAGCTAGATCATTTTTAACATGATTTCGCTTCAATTTTTACTGCTGAATATGTCAAAGAACCATAGAATCCTTTGCAAAATCCTGATTCTGAGTTAAATTTGGAAAATATATCTCGAACGGTTCCAATTGACATTTCAGTAAAACCAGGAAAATTGAAAACATTCATATAGGTTCTTGTTGTACAGAAGATGAAATTAAAACTTATAAAGCCCTATTTCAAGAATTTCGTGACGTGTTTGCCTGGTCCTATGAAGAAATGCCAGGAATTGATTCGTCAATCGTCATACATGAAATCAAGACTTACCCGGATGATAAACCTGTTCGTCAGTGTTTACGTCAAACTCATCTGAGAAAAGCTGTTGCTATCAAAGCAGAAGTTGAAAAATTACTTCGTGCAGGATTCATTTATCCAATCCCTTTAACGGATTGGGTATCGAATATTGTTCCTGTGACTAAAAATCAAGGAACAATAAGACTATGTATCGATTATAGGGATATTAATCAAGCTTGTCCTAAGGACAATTATCCAACCCCCTATATCGATCAGATAATCGATGATTGTGCTAGCAGTGAATTTTTTTCCTCTATGGATGGCTTTTCCGGTTACAATCAAATAAACATACTCCCTGCTGATCAACCGAAAACAACGTTTATTTGTCCAGGGGGTACGTTTGCTTATTGTAAACTACCTTTTGGATTAAAGAACGCTGGAGCAACTTTTCAACAGGCAATGTGTTATGCATTTCATGAAATTACGCACATAGTGCAGCCTTATCTCGATGATCTACCTGCTCATTCATCGCATAGGGCCGATCATCTCACTCACTTACGAGCTATCTTTATGAGATGTAGGCATTATTGAATTAGGCTAAATCCACACAAATGTGTTTCTTTTGTAGAATCGGGTCGTTTACTAGGGTTTATTGTTTAGAAAGCAGGCATTCGCGTCAATCTGTCGAAGGTCGAAGCTATTGTTAAATTACCTCCTCCTTCGACTTTACGCCAACTCCAAAGTTTGCAGGGGAAAGCAAATTTTTTACGTCAATTCATTCCTAACTATGCCGAGCTTACAAAGGTTTTTACCCAATTGTTGAAACAGAACATTCCATTCTTTTGGGATGAGATCGCTGATTGATCTTTTGATGCACTTAAACACGCGTTGACCCATGCACCATTATTGCATCCTCCCAACTACAATCAGGATTACTTTTTGTACCTCGTCGCTTCTCATTCCACCATTGGGATGGTGTTAGTTTAGGAAGATGAATCTCACAATGAACATGTGATTTACTATCTTAGTCAAAATTTGCATCCGACTGAGATCAAATACACACATGTGGAGAAATTGGCCTTGGCAGTTGTACAAGTTGTCCAAAGATTTAGACATTACATCTTGTTACCCAAAACCACAGTAATTTCTGATTGCAACCCTATGATGTACATTTTGACCAAACAATTGCTAGGGGGAAAGTATTCCAAATGGATAGTTATCCTCCAGGAATTTGACTTGGAATTTGAAAAATCCAAGGCAAAGAAATCTTTGGTATTTGCGGAACTAATGTGTGATTTCCCCTCTACTGATACTGAAACAGTGGCAGAAGAGTCCATTGCCGACGAATCTTTGTTTCTTATCAGTACTCTCGATCCGTGGTATGGAGATATTATTGTTTATCTCCAAACCCGATCTTTTCGGCCAGAAATTTCACGATATCAGCGACGAAAAATACGCTTCCGATCCCAACAGTATAATATTATTGGTGATACACTCTATCATCATGGGGCAGATTCGATTTTTCGACGCTGTCTTGTTCATGAAGAAGCTGAAAATATTTTAAATTACTGCCATTCTAGAGCATGTGGTGGTCATATGTCTGGGTATGCCACAGCCCAAAAGATATTACGCGTTGGTTATTTCTGGCCATCATTATTCAAAGATTGTATTTATGCCGTCCGGAAATGCCATAATTGCCAACTTTTTGATCATAAAATGCGCGCGCCACCCGCTCCTCTTCACCCTATAATTGTTGTTGGTCCATTCGCAAAGTGGGGTATTGACTTTATTACATGTAACCCTCACTCGGCTGGGGGGCATGCATATATTATCTTAGCAGTACATTATTTTACTAAGTGGGCCGAGGCGATGTCTACATTTTCGGCTGACAGAAAGACTGCTGCAACTTTCATATTTAATCACATAATTGCTAGGTTCAGTGTTCCTCAAGCCATTATTACAGATCATGAAAGTCATTTTAGGAATGTTATGATTACTGAACTAACAGATCAACTTGGCCTGCGCCACGATAGTTCCACTCCGTATTATCCGCAAGCCAATGGTCTGGATGAAGCCATAAATAAATTTTTAGTCACCATGATTAGACGAATTATTGGTATTCACAAAATGAATTGGCATTCCATGTTATTTTCAGCACTTTGGGCATATCGAACCTCAGTTAAAACATCAACAGGTTTCACTCCCTTTCATCTTGTTTACGGTTTGGAAGTTGTGTTTCCAATTGAATGCGAAATTTCGTCTTTAAAATTAGCCATAGAATTACTCCCAGCAACTTCTGAAGAGGAGAAACGTTTCTTGTACTTGACTCAGCTAGATGAGAATCGACGAAATGCTGCAATAGCAAATGAGGCTCATGTTAAACGAATTAAAGCTCAGTATGATAGAAGTGTGACCCCTCGAAATTTTTCAGAAGGATACCTACTCTTACTTTATGATCAAGCCAACGATAAGCTAGGAGCTGGGAAATGTGTGCGTATGTGGCATGGTCCTTTCATTGTTAAATGAAAACTAGCAAAAGGGGCCTATGAGTTGATAGATTTTGATGGTGTCCCTTTGGATAAACCCAGAAATAGGCTTTATCTAAAGCAATATTATGCTTAAACTTAGTGTGGATATTTTTTGTTAGATTAGATTTCTTTACTACCAGTGTGTTTTAGATTAGAAAAGTGTGCCTAGTTTAGAAGTGTGTTTTTATCACTATTCCTACTTATCTGAGTTTTACTCTTGATATTGCAGATGTCGACGTCTCTTCAAACCTACATTGGTTTTGCTGATGGTCCTTGTCGTAGTACACAGAACATTTCTTCTACAGCTTGGGTTATTTATTCACCCTCTGAAGAGTTAGTTTCCATGCATGGGGTAAGCCTTGGTCAAACAACGAATAACATTGCCGAGTATAGTGTAGTGATTGAGTTATTTTTTGAATCCATATCATTTGGAATTCGGAGTTTGAATGTTAGGGTGGATTCTGAACTTGTTGTACTACAATTAAACAGATTTTATACCATTAGAAATCCATTGTTATTACGGTTATTTTTAAGAGTTCATCTCTTGGAACGTGAATTTGATTACATTGAATATCAACATATTCCAAGACATTTAAATACATTAGCAGATGTAGTTTCTTCTAGTATGATAAATCGACATTTTCAATAATCAAAATAGTAAAACAAACAGCACCCATAACATGCACACAGATAGCCGGTAAATAATGATATATCATAATATATAAGTGTTTTCAAAAAATATACATCGTCTTCGATCATAGGTTGGAAACACCTTATGATCGGAAAAATGATAACACAACAAGTCAAAATATGAGTCTACAACACGATCATCCCATCACTGATGGTGATCACGATTAGATACCATTTCTCAAGCCACCCTACACATGAACCTCCTAAAAGGTCCTGGAACACCAATCACGTATCTCTGCAATCTGAGTGGAATCTCATCTATGTCCGTCTCTAGAATATCTAGAGTCAGACTCTCTAGATGATGCTCTAAATAAGACAAGATTTCCACTGATTGGCCTCCTGGGGCCGGGGCTAGTACAACAGCAGTTGGTTGTCTTCTTTCATAAGGTTGGAGATGGGCTGGTCACCATGGGCCCACATCTGCATTCAAAACTTTTGGTTATTAGCTTCAAAGACGATCAAAAAATAAAAAAAAGAGAACTTAGAAATTGTTGAAAATGATTTTACTTGATTCGTCCCACTGTTCCCCTGCTGGGAGAGTCATCTCTCGGTCACCGCGAAAGTATATCCTGGCGTATGGAAAGTCCTCTATGATAAAAATTTGGCGATCCAGCCAACGAAAATATGAAGGAGGAAATCGAACAATCTCAGAACCCTCAATACTGTGACGGGCCATCAGTGCGACCCAACGAGTCATCCTAGGTTCTCGAAGTCGATCGGCGTCAACAGAAATACTCTGCAGAGCTAGCATGGGGATCCTCTCTAGAGAAAAGGTGACGATAATGGATCCATATCCAAAGTTATTTAGTTTTCCATTCTTCGCTCTAGTCAGTTGGCCTTTTATATTGGCTAACACAGCTTCACACCAGTTGAAAATGGTGCCGTGAAAACAGTCCACAGCAATACACATCTGGGAACCGGTAGCCACATGCAGTGCAGCACTCCCACACAGTCTAGTAACAGTAAATGCAATAACTTTCAGCTCGGGACGGATAATATTTTTTATATCAATCCGTTTGTCCCTAGGGTTTTCCTGGTCCTTACAGAACTCTAGTTGGAGACTAGCAACAGATTGGCCACCTGGCCTAGTCCCAAACAAATAAACTTGTTCGCCCCTTTTGGACAAACCAGTCAGAAAATAAATATCCTCTAGCTCAATTTCGAGCCGGTTGCCACCAATAATGAAACACTGGTCCTGCACGTTCCACCTGCTTACCAGCCATGTCAGGAGGTCTACCTGCGCCCTCATGCCTTGGATGGCCCAGAATTTATATAAACCGCATGCTCTTAATGCTTGCATTGTGGGCAAATGGAGCATTGCGGTGTCATCCACGTCCTCATGTTCACGTTCTCTCCAAATCAACATCTTGTTAATCCTACAACGCATAAAAAGATAAGTTAGAACAATCTAATTTGGAAAATTTTGGGCGGCAAATGAGAAATTTGAGTTTTAAATTTAAACGTGCAGGGACCGCACTTAAATTTTATATACAGTGCATAGGAACGCACGCGCACTGTGTCATACGTGCAGACCCATGACTTTTTTCTTTATAGAAAACATTCGCGGTCCGCAGGTCCAATGTGTGGCACCTATGGACCCCCGCGGGCGAATTTTTAAACCATATTTTTCCCTAAAAATAAAATTTAAAGACTAAAACTGAATTGTAAATGGATGAAGTACAATATTAAGAGGTCGTGGATTACCTAGGACTGACGGTTCTTGATTTCGCTGGACGGATTTTCCAGAATCTTCACAGGAACTTTCTTACCCAAAAGCTTTTACTTTTCACTCTGAACTTGAACGGTAAAAATGAAAATGAAAAAGTCTTTTTTATAAGTTTTTTCGAATAGATGAATTTTTAATTTCTTTACTTTTCACTTTAAAAAGGGTATTTTTGAAGCATTTTTACTCATCTTAAACAGGTATGTGTAATGTTTCAAGTTTTTGTGCAGAAATTGGATTTTTCAGGAAAACTTATCATTTTTCAATAAAGAGCATACTTTTATCACTTTTTCGAACTCTTTCAAAAATTTACGAAAAAGCAAAACATTGGAGTCCTCTTTTAAGCCCTTTTCAGACTCTCTAAACATGAAAATATTGCTAAGCACTTGATTGTTCGAACTCGTTAAAGTAAATGAATGATCGTCCCTTCAGTATAAGTTTACCCCTTTTACGGACTGGAATGGACTATTTACGAAAAAGGTATACATTGACTAATTATGGTCAATAGAGTTCTCTCCCGCATTATTTTATCCTTTTTCGGGCTCGAGAGACTAAATTTATAAAAAATTACACCCATGGAGTTTCCTTAAGCTTTTTCTTCTGACTTCCTAAAATTGAAAAACACCGAGTTTCTCCTATACTGGACTCGTTAAAATTTAACAGTAAAGGACCTGTTCAATTTCAAACAGGAACGAACCGCTCCTTCTTAGGGTTCGAATCTTAAACTAAGTTGGACTCATCCGAAGGATGAGCTTATAAACAAGCAAATTTTATCCTCCTCAACCTTGTCAAAAATAAAGAGGTACGTGCCAGAAATGGTGGGGGAAAAAAGAGGAAAATGGGTGTGTTTGCTGTATTTTGATTTTTTGAAAATCTATTCAACCACTTTTGAACACGACACTTTCATTCACCTGGGTTGGGAAATCCTTTTCCTAACAGTTAATCAAACCTGATTGAAATTTTTTAGCCAGTTTCTAGGTAGTAGCTTTGGGTCACTTGTCACCAGGCCATCTGCAGTGTCGTTATGTGCAAAATATCTGTCATCCATTTTGACCATCCCTGAGTCAGTCCTTGCTAATATATTTCTTCAAAACTTGATCTATGATTTTGTGTTGTGGGTTTGCCTACGACGGATCACTTTCTATCGACAACAGCTCTTTATCTAGGAAGTTGATCCAGAAATCGTCAGTACTTTGAAATCTACATGCCTCAATGGCAGGTTTCTTGCTTTTGACGATAGGTTACATCATTGACCTTCGATCGAATGATTCCGTGACATGTTCAACTTCAGCTTATTCATTCACATTTCATGGAATGTACTGAGTACTTTTAGAGCCATTGACATTACTGGTGGTTTCTCTCACACTTGTTAACAGTTTACATCATTGACTGGTAATCAAGTGGTTTCTACCATGTTCGACTTCAACACATTTATTCACATGGATAGAATCATACTAGTTCGAGATGCAGAAATCAAGACCCTGGATCTAGTTTCTACCATCCAGGCTGCGAGGAATTTTGTTATCATTTATACAGTGGACTATTTATAAACAGATGGCTGCATCCATACTGTGTCTACACATGTCTATACTATGATGTATTCAAAATCATTCCTGTATCAGAACAATTTAAGTTAGTTCTAGTTAGTTTTGATCTGAGTATGGGAATGCCTACCTCAGTGATGATATGTATACATATATATTTTGCATTGAATGTTTTTACAGGTTCCGACTGGGGTGTCCACAGGATGATCCTTGAAATGATAAAGTACTACACTTTTCATATATGATAGACTTCAGTTTCATCTATTCCAGACTTTGCACTTTAGGGGGCAATCTGTTACACTGAAAATTGTCATCCTAACATTTTTCTATGAGTATGAGCTCATTACAACTCATACTTCCCCCTTCTGTAAGTCTAACATATCAGTTCTTCATGTCAACCTCTGAAAATCAGAGAAAAGTTCCTAAAAATCTCTTAAACTTTGGTATCGCTCTTTCTCTATATATTGCTTGCGGTCCCGCACCTAATGTTCAGCTCTCCTGCGGACCTAAACCGCACTTTATATGTGTTATAGGTGTGGACTCCTGTAAAACTCAAAAAGGCGAGAAAGTAAAGTTAAAAAGTTGATTTGAGATTAATTCTAGAAGATTCTAGACGAGAATTTTCTGGGATGAGTACGCTTTGATAAGGTGCATGTATCCCTTACCTTATGGAGCTAACCCCTTGATGTGAGAATCTTATCCCTTTGAAGGAGGATTCTATCCCTTCATATTTAGAACAGAAAAACATCCTCTTTTCCACTATAAAAAGAGGCATTGGGTAGCCTCAAAGAAAGTTGAAGCTTTAGAATATTTGAAGATAAGTGATGTTGAGATTTAGACTCAGTTAAACAAGAATTTTGTGAGGAGAGATTACATACCTCTATTTGTCTTGGTTGAAAGAGTGTAGAGCTTTTCAAAGTAGAGGAGACTCCTGCTTCAGACCCTGGGAAGATCTGTGCAACATCAAGGCTCAAGTTGTAAGGTTTTCTTTCTTTTGAAATTAATACAAATATACTCATTTTTCTCAATAAGCTATCTATTAATGGTTTATTTCATAGATTCCTTGATCACTATGATAAGCATGGTTTATGATGATTTCTATACAGGTGCTATGTAATATTTTTCTTGTTTGTGACTACAGCTTTACAAAGAAAACTCCTTCAAGTGCACGAGGGACAACAACGACTTCAAACAAGCGCTGGACATAAGGTAGGCCTTTTACACCTCTATAGAACTATTTGTAAATGATATATGCTTAGAGAAAGATTAGTTTATTTGGCTATTTTTTGCTAGATAGTTTTAGTACTAGGGAGATCAGTCTTGTCCACAAGAACGATTTATCCTTCCAACAGAACTATAGCTGGAATCAGGTCGACCTTCTTCTCAACCAATGATTGGTTAGAAATGGACTCGGAAGGCTAAATTTTAGAGAGAGGGGAATTGACTGGAGATGAATCCTGATCAATGACTTCATCAACTATCATAGGACTCAAAGAAAAATTCCGGTAACCAACGAGAAGAAAGGACTCAGAAGCTAAAAGGGTATGCAATACTTTATAAGATTCATCCATATAAGTAAAGAGGTGAATGGGATGGTTCCCTTCACACAATATACATGGAAATTTGATCTTACCCCGTTTCTTATGAGTCTCATTATCTTTAGCTCAAGGCTCATAATCAAAATTATGTCCAGAGGTTGATGATGAAGGATGAATCAAGCCAAAAACCCACACTTCTAGCACCTTGGGAATACCAAGGAAATCACGAAGAAGGTGGTCACCCTTACATATATTGCAAGGGAATTTGACTTGGTGAGATGGAGTTGGAGATTTCTTGACCGTAGCTGCATGGGTAGCAATAGTTGCTGATTTCCCACCTAGTTTATTTTCCTTCTTCTTATTCGACTTCTTCCTCTCCTTCCTAGCCACTTGGTTACTAGAATCCGGACTTTCACCAGGCGAAGAGGAATAACAAGGTGAATAAATGGGCAAAGAAGGTGAGGGGTCAATCTTAGGATCAACATGGGGTTGACATGGTTCAGGCGGAGGAGAACTTGGTTGAGAAACTGTTTGGATGTTTGAAACCACATGGGTTGAAAACAACCAAACTGGTATAACAATGGTTAATCCCAGGTGGGACAACGTTTCCATATACAGGGCACCAACATCTCCAAAAGAAGGAAAAGGACCAGGACTCCCATTAGATAGGGATCCTTGACTGGTGAACCCAGGAATTGTTGCCATTGACCTTACCCTGATAATAACTAAGGAATATAACTTTAAACGAGAATATTTTGTGGGAAGTTAATTTTAAGACACTGAAACAAAACCCTGCCTTTTCATATTTTAAGAGTCCAGAAAAGGACAAAATATGACTCTAATCACTTTCATTTTGGACGAGCTCAAGAGGACAAGTGCTCGATTGTAATATTCCCAAATGGGAAAGAAGCAATATATGAACACAAAACTAGAAATAAAAGTGATTAAATCAGCACACCATGATATGAGAGAAATTTACAACCATCTTATTAAACATATTGGAAAATAATAGGCACAAGATCTTGAGGATCTAGTCACTCAAGTAATACAAAACAAGCCTCCTCTAAGCAAATATGTCAATACATGTAAAAAATACTTCCATACAAGTGCCATGAGTCATGACAGTGCAGGTTTAGGGCATAATTACTACATAAATGATAAATCATTGTGTATATTCTATTATATATCACAATCAATGCCGGGAACAAAGATCTAAGCTCCCAAGCACATTTCCAAGATAAGTCGGGAAGGGTTTCCTGAAATATACAAAAAAGCAAAAATGAAAATATGGCCCTAGGGCTAAATAATCTCTGCAACTGGATAGATGATAGGAGTTTTATGATATGATCTAGAAATTTATGAAAAATCCTCCTATTGATTCTCCAAATGAGAGGCTGATCCCCTCATTCAGAATCTATCTCCCTCAACTAGGCCTCCAAACCCTTCGCTACAACTGCACACTAAAATAATGCATTTCCTTCAAAAAAATGTGTTGTAACTGATAGCAGTACCTTAGCCTAATGCCGGATAATGAAATAAAGCTTAGGGGTTCTCTTTTTTGGTCTCCCAATGGAAGGAAACTTTCCTCCAATGGAAATCAAGCAACGAAGTGACCCAAATCAACTCTCCATCGCTGCACCCTGCAACACAACACAATACTCTGCAGAAAATACATTGTACAACAAATATGTAGCTTGGCCTAATGCCAGATAGTGGATAAGGCAGTGAAAAAATCTCCGAAGAGGCCTCTTAAGGAAAGAGGTGGGATTCCCGACCAGGAACACCCTGTGCTGAACAACACTGCAATCTTAGGTAAACAGTTTATGAGAGCAACAAGTCTAAACAGACATATCAAAATAATAATCAAAACATCACCCATATGGCTGCCATCCTCTTCCTTATATAAGTTATGAGCTTCCTCACCCTTGGCCCCACTCAGATAGGTCACTACCTCCATGCAATCAAACTCCCTCCAAAACTGCGTTGTCCCACCTTGAATGCCACTCCTCCATAACAACGCTATTTGATTTGGTCAAAGTTGACCCAGTCTTCATTCTCTAACCCCTTTTCATACCTAAGGGTCTTCAATCTAGCTTTTAGATGACCTCCATTCACACTAGGAGTGTCTTTTATTCCTACTAAGTAGATTTATGGGTCTCCATACCCTCTTATTCCTCTATCTAAGAGAAAAAATAAAACTTTATTCCAATCATTTGTGTGGTAATTTAGGAATATTACAATCCTCCCCTCCCAAATGTTGCTTGTCCTCAAGCAACTGGAAGATAGAACTGAAGAGGCTCTTCTCTTCCTCCTATAGCATCCTCATATGATAATCTCCTCCAATAAACAAGATGATGTCTCATCAATAATTCTCCAAGTTGATCCTCCCAAGTGTATATGTATGCCATTGGTGAAAAATCCAAATGGCTCTCCTCATGAAAAACTGGAATACCCATGGAAGAAGATATATGTGGTCTAGAGGCCTTCTTGAGGCATGGAATATGAAATATATTGGGAACTATTATTCCCATGTGAAGCCTTCATCCACAAGCTATCATCTACAAAAAGTGAGTCACCCTCCAACAGGGAAAGTCATGAAAAACATCCTCCAACTTTGGCTCATGCAATGTAGGTGGGCCGCATAACTGAACATGGTAGAAAAAATGGCCTACCCCATGCTGTCTCTCTCTCCACTTATGGAAAGTGTAGAGCTGTTGTTGATATTGAGGTGCAATAATTTTTCCCTCAATATACAAAATGACAACTGGATCTCCAAAGACCCCTCCTCTAGTTTCATGAGCCCAAACCATCCCACACAAACTGAATGGTACATCATCACCATGTGGTATCCAAATTAGAAAAATTCTAAAGGTTATGTGCAAGTTTGGATGGTACCAATGGTTTCTCCAGTGGATACAAAGTAGTTTTACCAACTGCTATTTTAAAACATCATGTGGCAGGTTGCCTCCCAACAAGTTGCTAGTTGTGCATGTTTTCTGATCTACTATGAGGTAGTAAATGGCACTATAGATCAATTGAGCATAACAAGAATAACACCACATTTGCCCAAATTCATGCAAGGAAGGGCTATCTCCATCACAAATTTTGGCCCTAGAGTGACCATGAAACCTAAAGATAATCTTTCCCTCTTGTGGAACAATGCAATATACATAGATGGAGAGATAATGAAAATACTCTATGAAATGATCAATAAATACATAAATAAATTTCTTACCATGAATTGTGAGTAGGATGAAAGTGATTTCCATAGATGAGCCCTCCCATGAGAATCTCCTCCTAAAGTTCTCCAAAATGAAGGGATGGATACTCCCCTTGGAACACTCCATAAATAGAAACATACTCCCAAGTGACAGCATTGTTGGCCTTAGTGATAAGGCTCTTGCCACTCCATAATTCCATTCTTTGACATGCCATATGCCAAAGTCATCCAACATCATG
Source organism: Pinus albicaulis (assembly GCA_034641835.2). NCBI lineage: Eukaryota > Viridiplantae > Streptophyta > Pinopsida > Pinales > Pinaceae > Pinus > Pinus albicaulis. The sequence goes on from CM076582.1 coordinate 1,550,759,862, forward strand.
CTGCTATGTTTGGGAGTCTCCTTCCTATGTGGAAGTACCTCTTGATCCTTCAATGCTGAGGGGTAGCCTCCTCGCACTTGGATTGTGCCATTCCTTTCTCCTAAAATATCGTGCAAGGTATGGGAGAAACTCAACCCATACTCTTCCAAGAGTAGCCAAAGAAACAAGAGCTCTTTTTTCCTCCTCACACTTCCATCATACAAATTATGAGGTGAAAACATGATGATTGACATGAAGAATGCCATATCAACACAATGCACCCAAACTACTTGTTTCCATATGATAAAAGTGTTATGCCAAGTTCCATCCACCAACCAACTCTTTGAAATACAATGTTTCATATGATGACCAAAATCTTTCAAGAATAACCAAAGCAACCTTGCCTCCTGTTGCCCTGTGTCACAGATTTGCAAGTGTATTTCTAGCCTCTTTCTCATCAACATCATGCATCCAACCAATGGTAAGTGTCTATCATCATGCCCAAAGTCAGCATTCTTCCAATGGCAAATACCATCCTCCCAAATCAGATTTATATCTTTTCATTTAATGGGATGGTCAAATGAAATCTCCTGGATATCTCCAAATGATGACCACTTATCAATAACCATGTTGACCCCATAGGGATCCAAATAAGTGGTAGGAAAAATTTTCTCATCAAAATGTGAAGTGCTCATCAAAAAGTGTCCATCACAATAATGGGAGATGTCATCCATCATAAGATGTCCTCCATCAACCATCTGCCTATCCTCTGCTATACATGTAGAAAGGTCATTGGAATTATCCAATAATGGTTGGCCCCCCAACTCATCACTGCTACTCAATGACAGCGATGTTGATCTCCATGATGGTGCATCTGTTGTCTTAAGATCATGCTCAATGTTGAACACATAGTTCTACATTGCATTGTTTAGAAAAATACTCATCCTATGCTCCAAAAATCTACACTCCAACCCCAAGAGTTGTGTGCAACTAAAAAATGAAAATCCAAGATGACTATATATCTCCTCCTTGGACAGATCAAGGGTCCTCATCGCAGTGATAGTTTGCTGCTCAAAATCAGCAATGTACTTTGACCCTAGGTCATGAAAAGGTATATTCCCACAATCCTCCATACAATGTGTTGAAATAATACAAAGTGGAAACATGTGTATACCTTGGTAAATCTAGGGAACATCTTGTACTTGTACAATGGTTCCTTCTTCCGGTGTGATGACTTCCCCAACTACTGATGATGTGGCTACTCCTCTATGGCTGCATCAGCACTGGTATAAGCCTCCTCCTCCTCATGCATCTTCAGAATAGTGCATGGGACTCTATATGTCAAGAGATAAAGACCACTTTGGAAAGATGCCAATGTTCTCCCTCCTAATGCAGGTTCTCTTGCAACAAGTGGTGGTGGAAGTTTCTTTTCCTCTAGTTTTCTTTCATCAAACTTCTTGATCAACATTTGAGTAAAATTTGCACATGCAGTCACTTGTGCATGGCTCAAATGGCTGAGACACCAAATGTTTGCTTCACCCTCAAGGTGCAGCGCTGCAACCTCAAGAAATTCTCTTTCTACCACTGGATTTAGTAGGAAGAATGCATCCAACATCATTCCCCAAGATTTTGTTTTACATGTGGATGACCCATAAAATGTAGGTGATAGAAATATATTGTTGCAAGGTCTTCTTTCTTCTTTGACCTGAATGAACCATGGGAGAGTTAGATTCTCCTTGAAACCTCTAGGTTGAGACTTATATTATACAAGATACTCACTTAGAATCTCATGATCTAAGTGTTCTCCATCTCCATGCTTATTGTGTTCTCTTTAAAGGAAAGGTCATAGCATTTTTCCTTGGAGCTCTATGCAATACTGGATCTTTATTTTGCTGATAGGAAGTACATGAACCTTCCTCATCTTGAAACCCTATTGTGGTTTCATTGCTTTTTTCCATTCTTTTTTGCTTGACCTCCTTGGTGAAGTCCCTCTTAGATCTGAAAAGAGATGAGATAAAACTCATTCTTTCCATCATTCTGATATATTTCTCCTTCTTCTTATTCTCCTGATAGCATAATGGCTGAGATCCATAGGATGAGCCAAGGTTATGCTCTGATACCACTGTAATATTCCCAAATGGGAAAGCAACAATATATGAACACAAAACTAGAAATAGTAGTGAATAAATCAACACACCATGATATGAGACAAATGTACAACCATCTTATTAAACATATCATAAAATAATAGGCACAAGATCTTGAGGATCTAGTCACTCAAGCAATACAAAACAAGCCTCCTCTAAGAAAATATGTCAATACATGTAAATAATACTGCCATACAAGTGCCATGAGCCATGAAAGCTCAGTTTTAGGTCATAAATGCTAGATAAATGATAAATAATTGTGGATCTATTGTTATATATATCAATCAGTGCCGAGAACAGAGACTTAAGCTCCCAAGCACATTTCCAAGATAAGTTGGGAGGGGTTTCCTGGAATATACAAAAATTCAGAAATACAAATATGACACTAGGGCTGAATAATATCTACAACTGGATAGAAGATGGGAGGTTTCTGATCTGATCTAGAAATATATGAAAACTCCTCCTATTTATTCTCCAAATGAGAGGCTAATCCCCTCACTAAGAATCTATCTCCCCCAACTAGGGCTCCAAACCCTTCACTGCAACTGCACATTGAAATAACATAGTTCATTTAGTAAATTGCGATGTAACTGATAGTAGTACCTTAGCCCAATGGTGTATGATGAAATAAATCTCATGGGTTCTCTTTTCTAGTCTCCCAATGGAAAGAAACTTTCCTCCAACTAAAATGAAGCAAGGAAGTGACCCAAATCAACTCTTCACTGTTGCACCCTGAAACACAACACAATACTCTGCAAAAACTATCTTGTACAACAAATATGTATCTTGGCCTGATTTTGGATAGTGGACAAGGTAGTAAAATACTCTCCCAAGAGGCCTCTCAAGGAAAGAGGTGGGATTCCCAACCGAGAACACCCTATGCCGAACAACACTGTAATCTTAGCTAAACAGTTGAAGAGAGAAACAAGTCTAAACATACATATCAAAATAATAATCGAAAAATCCCCCATATGGCTACCATCCTCTTCCTTATATAATTTATGATCTTCCTCACCCTTGGAACCACTCAATTAGGTCACGACCTCCATGCAATCAATCTCCCTCCAAAATTGCGTTGTCCCACAATGAATGTCACTCCTCCATAACAACGTTGTTTTATTTGGTCAAAGTTGACCCAATATTCATGCTCCAACCCCTTTTCACACCTAAGGGTCTTCAATCCAGCTTTTAGATGACCTCCATTCATTTTAGGAGTGTGTTTTATTCCTACTAAGGAGATTTATGGGTCTCCATACCCTCTTATTCCTCTATCTAAGAGAAAAAATCAAACTTTAATATTCCAATTAGTTGTGTGCTAATTTAGGAATATTACATCGATGATATTTTCAATTTTAGAGAGTCATGAAAAGATCAAAATAACTACTTAGGAAATCTAAGCAAGAGGGTGTACGAAGTTTACCTGAACTGCAATATACACCTTGGTGATCAAATGAAAGAGAAGTGACCAATGACTTAATGTACGTGCAGGTAGTCTCCCCAAATGCTATGTTCAGTGTATCACGGCCATAGGGTGGCAGACTTGGCTTCCCATGGATAAATTATTGAAACCTATGAGTGTCTCCCTTTATATACTCGACGGTATAGGGAGCACAAGTCTGTGCTAGCGCTGTCTACTGTCATATGGCAAGCGACAGGTGCTAGGTTTAACGATGCCAAAACATGTCACTAGCTTAGACCTCTAAGTGTGAACGTTGAGTTTTAATGCTTCCTTCGGTTGATTGAGTTAATTTTAAATTTTATCCTGAAATAGGTTTTAATTCCAAGGCCCTACCACTTTCATCAGAGAACTTCTATATGGAACTATATGAAAAAAGAACTCTTTCAATTCAATTAATGTTGTGTATGTAAGGGAAGAGTCTCAAAAATTATGCAACAAATAGTAATAATGAAAACAAAATTTTTTCCAAACTAGATTACTTACACTATCCAAAATTATTCTTGAACATTCAAAAATGTGAATTATGCAATGTAATATATGCAAAATTCTCTTTTTGAAAACTATGCAATTGTAATCTATGCATAATTTTCTTTTTCTTTTGAATGAATAAGAATGCACTCAATGAAAATTTTATTTTTCAATCATTAAACAATGTAATATAAGTTCAATGATAGATCTCAAAAATGACTTTTCAATGCAATGTGATCTAATTCACTTTAACAAAAAGAAAACTTTGAGACAAAATCTAAATGAATGCAAATTTTCTTAATTGAAATATGAATGAAAAAGGGATGCAAACAAACACTAAGAATGCAATCATTGTTTTGAACAATTTGTAATGAAATTACTCAAAAGGCTACAAGACATATGAGTTAAAGCACAAAGAGGACTTCCAAAGCATGGGCTGAAAATAAGGCATCCATTCCCTTTTACTAGCCCCTTATTCTCCTTCCTAGCCACCTGGTTACTAGAATCTAGACTTTTACCAGGCGAAGAGGAAGAAAATGGTGAAGAAATGGGAAAAGAAGGCGAGGGGTCAATCTTAGGATCAACATGTGGTTGACATGGTTTAGGCGGAGGAGAAATTGGTTGAGAAACTGTTTGGATGTTTGAAACCACATGGGTTGAAAATGACCAAACTGGTAGAACAATGGTTAATCCCGGGAGGGACAACGTTTCCATATACGGGGCACCAACATTTCCAAAAGAAGGAAAAGGAGCAGGAATCCCATTAGATAGGGATCCTTGACTTGTAAACCCAGGAATTGTTGCCATTGACCTTACCCTGATAATAACTAAGGAATATAACTTTAACCGGGAATATTTCATGGGAAGTTAATTTTAAGACACTGAAACAAAACCCTGCCTTTTCATATTTTAAGAGTCGAGAAAAGGACAAAATATGACTCTAATCACTTTCAGTTTGGACAAGCTCGAGAGGACAAGCGCTCGATTGTAATCTTCCCAAATGGGAAAGCAGAAATATATGAACACAAAACTAGAATTTAGAAGTGAATAAATCAACACACCATGATATGAGAAAAATGTACACCACCTTATTAAACATATCATAAAATAATAGGCACAATATCTTGAGGATCTAGTCACTCAAGTAATACCAAACAAGCCTCCTCTAAGAAAATATGTCAATACATGTCAAAAATACTTCCATACAAGTGCCATGAGCCATGACAGCACATGTTTAGGGCATAAATACTACAGAAACGATAAATCGTTGTGTATATTCTGTTATATAGCTCAATAAATGCCGAGAACAGAGATCTAAGCTCCCAAGAACATTTCCAAGATAACCAGGGAAGGGTTTCCTGAAATATACAAAAATGCAGAAATGCAAATATGGCCCTAGGGCTGAATAATCTTTGCAACTGGATAGATGATAGGAGGTTTATGATATGATTTGGAAATTTATGAAAACTCCTCCTATTGATTCTCCAACTGAGAGGGTGATCCCCTCATTGAGAATCTATCTCCCTCAACTAGGGCTCCAAACCCTTCGCTGCAACTGCACACTAAAATAATGCATTTCCTTCAAAAAACTGCATTGTAACTGATATTAGTACCTTAGCCTGATGCTGGATAATGAAATAAAGCTTAAGGGTTCTCTTTTTTTGTCTCCCAATGGAAGGAAACTTTCCTCCATCCGAAATCAAGCAAGTGATCCAAATCAACACTCCATTGTTGCCCCCTGCAACACAACACAATACTCTGCAGAAACTACATTGTACAACAAAGATGTAGCTTGGCCTGATTCCAAATAGTGGACAAGGTAGTGAAAAAATCTCCCAAGAGGCCTCTTAATGAAAGAGGTGGGATTCTTGACTGGGAACACCCTGTGCTGAACAACACTGCAATCTTAGCTAAACAGTTGAAGAAAGCAACAAGTCTAAATAGACATATCAAAATAATAATAAAAAAATCACCCATATGGCTACCATCCTCTTCCTTATATAATTTATGAGCTTCCTCACCCTTGGCCCCACTCAAATAGGTCACTGCCTCCATGCAATCAAACTCCCTCCAAAACTGCATTGTCACACCATGAATGCCACTCCTCCATAACAGGGTTGTTTGATTTGGTCAAAGTTGACCTAGTCTTCATGCTCTAGCCCATTTTCACACCTAAGGGTCTTCAATCTAGCTTTTATATGACCTCCATTCACACTAGGAGTGTATTTTATTCCCACTAAGTAGATTTATGGGTCTCCATATCCTCTTATTCCTCTATCTAAGAGAAAAAATAAAACTTTAATATTCCAATTTGTTGTGTGCCAATTTAGGAATATTACAATCCTCCCCTCCCAAATGTTGCTTGTCCTCAAGCAACTACAAGGATAGAACTAAAGAGCCTCTCCTCTTCCTCCTATAGAATCATCATATGATAAGCTTCTCCAATGAACAAGATTATGTCTCATCAATAATTCTCCATGTTGATCCTCCCAAGTGTATATGTATGCCTTTGATGAAAAATCCAAATGGCTCTCCTCATGAAAAAGTGGAATACCCATGGAAGAAACTATATGTGGTCTATAGGCCTCCTTGAGGCATGGAATATGAAATATATTGGGAACTATCATTCCTATGTGAAGTCTCCATCCACAAGCTATCATCTACAAAAAGTGAGTCACCCTCCAACATGGAAAGTCATGAAAAATATCCTCCACCTTTGGCTCATGCAATGTAGGTGGGCCGCATAATTGAACATGGTAGAAAAAATGGCCTACCCCACACTGTCTCTCTCTTCACTTATTGAATGTGTAGAGCTGTTGCTGATATTGGGCAGTGATAATGTTGCCCTCAATATACAAAACAACAACTGGATCTCCAAAGACCCCTCCTCTAGTTTGATGAGCCCAAACCATCCCATACAAAGTGAATTGTACATCTTCACCATGTGGTATCCAAATTAGAAAAATTGTAAAGGTTATGTGTAATTTTTGATGGTACCAATGGTTTCTCTAGTGGATACAAAGTAGTTTTACCAACTGCTATTTTAAAACATCATGTGGGAGGTTGCCTCCCAACAAGTTGCTAGTTGTGCATGTTTTCTCATCTACTATGAGGTAGTAAATGGCATTATAAATCAGTTGAGCATAACAAGAATAACACCACTTTTTCCCAAATTCATGCAAAGAAGGGCTATCTCCATCACAAATGTGGGCCCTAGAGTGACCATGAAACCAAAAGATAATCTTTCCCTTTTGTGGAACAATACATTATACATAGATGGTGAGATAATGAAAATAATCTATGAAATTATCAATAATTATAGAAATACATTTCTTACCATGAATTGTGAGTAGGATGAAAGTGAGGTCCATAGATGAGCCCTCCCATGAGAATCTCCTCATAAAGGTCTGCAAAATGAAGGGATGCATAGTCCCCTTGGAACACTCCATCAATAGAAACATACTCCCAACTAACAGCATTGATGGCCTTAGTGATAAGGCTCTTGCCACTCCATGACTCCATTCTTTGACATGCCATATGAAAAATTCATCCACCATCATGCTGCTATGTTTGGGAGTATCCTTCCTATGTGGAAGTACCTCTTGTTCCTTCAATGCTGAAGGGTAGCCTCCTTGCACTTGGATTGTGCCATTCCTTTCTCCTGAAATATCCTGCAAGGTATGGGAAATTGAGCCCATACTATCCCAAGAGTAGCCAAAGAAACAAGAGCTCTTTTTTCCTCCTCACACTTCCATCATACAAATTATGAGGTGAAAACATGATGATTGACATGAATAATGTCATATCAACACAATGCACCCAAACAACTTGCTACCATATGATACAAGTGCCATGCCAAGTTCCATCCACCAACCAACTCTTTGAAATACAATGTTTCATATGATGACCAAAATCTTTCAATAGTAACCAAAGAAGCCTTGCCTCCTGCTGCCCTATGTCATATATCTGTAAGTGTTTTTTTAGCCTCTTTCTCATCAACATCACCCATCCAACCAATGGTAAGTGTCTATCATCATGCCCAAAGTCAGCATTCTTCCAATGGTGAATACCATCCTCCCAAATCAGATTTCTATCTTTTCATTTCATGGGATGTTGAAATGAAATCCCCTGGATATCTCCAAATGATGACCACTCATCAATAACCATGTTGACCCCATAGGGATCCAAATAAGTGGTAGAAAAAAATTTCTCATCAAAATGTGAAGTTCTCATCAAGAAGTGTCCATCACAATAATGGGAGATTTCATCCATGATAAGATTTCCTCCATCAACCATCTGCCTATCCTCTTCTATACATGTAGAAAGGTCATTGGAATTCTCCAATAATGGTTGGGCCCCTAAATCATCACTGCTACTCGATGACAACGTTGTTAATCTCCATGATGGTGCATCTGCTGTCTTAAGATCATGCTCAATGTTGAACGCATAGTTCTGCATTGTATTTTTTAGGAAAATACTCATCCTATCCTCCAAAAATCTACACTCCAACCCCAAGAGTTGTGTTCAACTCAACAATGAATAACCAGGATGACTATATATCTCCTCCTTGGACAGATCAAGGGTCCTCAACGCAGTGATAGTTTGTTGCTCCAAATCAGTAATGTACTTTGACCATAGGCCATCAAAAGGTATATTCGCACAATCCTCCATATGATGTGTTGAAATCATAGAAAGTGGAAACATGTGTATACCTTGGTAAATCTTGGGAACATCTTGTACTTGTACAAGGGTTCCTTCTTTTGGTGTGATGACTTTCCCAACTACTAATTATGTGGTTGCTCCTCTATGGCTACATCAACACTAGTATAAGCCTCCTCCTCCTCATGCATCTTCAGAATAGTGCATGTGACTCTATATGTCAAGAGATCAAGACCACTTTGGAAAGATGCCAGTGTTCTCCCTCCTGATGCAAGTTCTCTTGCAGAAAGTGGTGGTGGAAGTTTCTTTTCCTCTAGTTTTCTTTTATCAAACTTCTTGATCAACCTTTGAGCAAAAATCTTCATATACAGTCACTTGTGCATGACTCAAATGGCTGAACCACCAAATTTTTTCTTCACCCTCAAGGTGCAGCGTTGCAACCTCAACAACGTCTCTTTCTACCACTGGATGTAGTAGGAAGAATGCATCCAACTTCATTCTCAAGGCTCTTGTTTTACATGTGGATGAACCATAAAATGTACATAATAGAAATATATTGTTGCAAGGTCTTATTTCTTCTTTGAGCTGAATGAATTGTGGGAGAGTTAGATTCTCCTTGAAAGCTCTAGGTTGAGACTTATATTATATAAGATACTCACTTAGAATCTCATGATCTAAGTTTCCTCCATCTCCATGCCTATTGTTTTCTCTTTCAAAAGGAAAGGTCATAGCATTTTTATTTATTGTTCTATGCAATACTGGATCTTTATTTTGCTGATAGGAAGTACATGGACCTTCCTCATCTTGAAACCCTAGTGTGGTTTCATTTCTTTTTTCCATTCTTCTTTGCTTGACCTCCTTCATGAAGTCCCTCTTAGATCTGAAAAGAGATGAGATAAAACTCATTCTTTCCACAATTCTGATCTCTTTCTCCTTCTTCTTATTCTCCTGATAGCATAATGGCTGAGATCCATAAGATGAACCAAGATTATGCTCTAATACCACTGTAATATTCCAAAATGGGAAAGCAGCAATATATGAACACAAAATTGGAAATAGTAGTGAATAAATCAACACACCATGATATGATACAAATTTGGAACCATCTTATTAAACATATCAGAAAATAATAGCCACAAGATCTTGATGATCTAGTCACTCAAGCAATACAAAACAAGCCTTCTCTAAGAAAATATGTCAATACATGTAAAAAATACTGCCATACAAGTGCCATGAGCCATGACAACTCATTTTTAGGTCATATCTACTAGAGAAATGATAAATCATTGTGGATCTATTGTTATATAGATCAATCAATGTCGGGAATAGATATCTAAGCTCCCAAGCACATTTCCAAGATAGCTCGAGAGGGGTTCCTGAAATATACAAAAATTTAGAAATACAAATATGACCCTAGGGATGAATAATATCTACAACTGGATATAAGATAGGAGGTTTTTGATCTAATCTAGAAATGTATGGAAACTCCTCCTATTGATTCTCCAAATGAAAGGCTAATCCCCTCATTGAGAATCTATCTCCCCCAACTAGGGCTCCAAACCCTTCACTGCAACGGCACACTAAAATCATGAAGTTCCTTTAGAAAACTATGATGTAATTGATAGTAGTACCTTATCCCAATGATGGATGATGAAATAAAGCTCATGGGTTCTCTTTTCTAGTCTCCCAATGGAAGGAAACTTTCCTCCAACTAAAATGAAGCAAGGAAGTGACCCAAATCAACTATCCACTATTGCACCCTACAACACAACAAAATACTCTACAGAAACTATCTTGTACAACAAATATGTAGCTTGGCCTGATGCCAGATAGTGGAAAAGGTAGTACAATACTCTCCCAAGAGGCCTCTCAAGGAAAGAGGCGGGATTCCCAACTGGGAACACCCTATGCTGAACAACACAACTATGTTAGCTAAACAGTTGAAGAGAGAAACAAGTCTAGACAGACATATCAAAATAATAATGGAAATATCCCCCTTATGGCTGCCATCCTCTTCCTTATATAAGTTATGAGCTTCCTCGCCCTTGGCCCAACTCAATTAGGTCACTACCTCCATGCAATCAATCTCCCTCCAAAATTGCGTTGTCCCACCATGAATGCCACTCCATAACAACGCTATTTGATTTGGTCAAAGTTGACCTAATCTTCATGCTATAGCCCGTTTTCACACCTAAGGGTCTTCAATCCAGCTTTTAGATGACCTCCATTCATTCTAGGAGTGTCTTTTATTCCTACTAAGGAGATTTATGGGTCTCCATACCCTCTTATTCATCTATCTAAGAGAAAAAATCAAACTTTAATATTCCAATTAGTTGTGTGATAATTCAGGAATATTACATCAATGATATTTTCAATTTTAGAGAGTCATGAAAAGATAAAAAAATACTACTTAGGAAATATAAGCAAGAGGGTGTACGAATTTTCTCTGAACTGCAATATACAACTTGGTGATCAAATGAAAGAGAAATTACCAAGGACTTAATGTACGTGCGGGCAGTCTCCACGAATGTTGTGTTCGATGTATCATGGCCACAGGGTGGCAGACTCGGCTTCCCATGGATAAAGGATTGAAACCTTTGAGGGTATCCCTTTATATACTCGACGGTACGGGGAGCACAAGTCTGTGCTAGCGCTGTCTACTGTCATATGGCGAACGACAGGTGTTAGGTTTAACGATGCCAGAACATGTCACTAGCCTAGACCTCTAAGTGTGAGCGTTAAGTTTCAATGCTTCCTTAGGTTGATTGTTGGAAATATTGTCATTGATGGAAAAGGAATTGGCAAAGACAGGAGCAGCACCTAAACTATCCATAAGGAAAAAGAGACAGAGAGGTAGTAGAAGCAACAGCTGAGACAGAGAAGTAGAGTTGAATTAGGGGTTTAATACAGTTTACAAAGGAGATGACAAAAGGGAGAGCTGCTAGGAAGAGACAAGGTAATATATTGAAGGACAAATTGTATATCTGGCTAAGATTTGTTTATGTTAATGAAGAACTGTAAATTGTGTTAAGTATGAGTAAATTTGGAATATATATGACCTGTGTGATCAATTTCATAATGGTCAGAGGATACCTACGGTGCCCGGAGAAGAATGAAATCATTGTTAGGGATATGTGTATTGACTGATGTAATTCTTTTGTGGAATCCCCTGAATCTCTGTATGAGTCTCTGCGAATGGATTTAAAAGTGAAACCCTGTTGAGGAATCATGGTGGTAGGATTTGAATTCTAGGGTGAGACCTTCGTGTAATGAAGATCTGGCTTAGTTTTATATTTGTAGTCATGGAACTACTTGGTTGTGTATATAGGGGGCTCTCGAGGAATTCAGTGTATCCATTGAAGAACTTAATGGTGGCAGAGATATGATGTTTTTGAATGTACAGGTAGAAGTGGAACTGTGACAGGATAGAACTCCGAAATGGAAGGTTGACATGTTATATATATCATAGCAGAATTGAGGAATGACATTGAATTGTCACGAGTTAATGTTTTTAAGGAAATCCCGTCGGAAGAGAACTACATTTGTTTGTTGGTTACTGGAAATCCTGCCAAAGGTAGACCAGAGTTATAGCGCAAGCCCAGGCTAACCCTTTGGAATCATGAACAGAACCTTGAGCGAAGGGTGGAACCACGAAGGAGGAACAGTGAAGGCGGTTTATGGTTTTCATCACACCGCTTTCAACGGGCAAGAGGTATTCAAGAGGTGGGGAGCGATTCCATAGAACGGGCGGCACGCGTCCCTGTACGATTCTACAAAACCACTTTTTACTATGCGCCATCATGCGTTATAGTTCGACCCAGGATGCCCAGCGATATCGTTGAGTGTCGTTGATCTGGGAAGGGGTCATCGGACGGTTGTCATTTGTTGAAGGTGCGCGAAGATTAACACAGGTACGGCGGGCCCTCGCACGTTAACGATCGGTATCGGAGGTCGAGCGATATGCATATACGTCGTTGATTTGGAAGCTTGCTAATCTAACGGTGATCGGATGTTGGACTTGCGCAAAGTTTACCTATGGTACCATGCGCGTATTTGATTGGCTATTGACTATATTTGTGAGCCCGGGGTCAAAGGTTTACCATATTATTTGGAAGGGTTAAAATGCGAAAGGTTAACTTTAATCCTAAAGTTCTAAATTGTAAATATATTTATTTATCAATTTCTTCAAATTGATAAATAAAAATTAAAAAGAGATCAAAAAGCCCCGTGGGATAAGGAATACTGTCAGAGGAATACCATTAGCAGTTCGTGGTTTTGACTCATGGTTTTAATAAAGGGAAAACTATATAAGGAGAAGAAAAATAAAGAATGGTGTGTGCATTGTAAGGGTGGTGAATAAAAATTTCTAAAAAGAATATATGTATGGGCAAGCTCTGTTCTTAATTGATAAATCTAAAAATACGATGCACCCATGAATATAATGATGAATATCTGGTGTGAGTGACGGACGAAATCATGAGGAACTGGTGTGACTATACAAAAAATAAATAAATCTGGTGACCGGCAAGGTATGTCGTATGGAAACTGGTGGATCCAGTATGAAATTTGACGAAACATGGTCTGCAGTGGTGCTGAGGGTCGAAGCCTTCAGAGAGGGGGTTGTAGCTCCCTTCCAGTGGTAGCTGGTAAACGAGAGCAGGAGGTAGTAGCTCCCTTCCAGGAGAGGTTGGTAAACAAGAGAAGGTTGAAGCCTTCTGCAGGTGGGTGCCTGCGTGCTGGTATAAGTCTGCACTGGCATACATTGTAAGAAGTTTTCTCTATAATAAATATTGAAGATTGAGATTACAGCAGCAGTGGTTTTCTCCTGAATTGGGTTTCCACCTTAAATCATGGTGTTCATATTGTAGAAATTCGAATAACTGATATATTATTTACCGAGATTCTCCTGATCACACACTATTTTAGCTTCATGCATAATACAATATCTCTTCTACCATTGATCATCACATGCGGAAATAAAATCAATTGCATGCACACATTAAAACCATAAACAATCACACATATGAACACAGTATTTAATGGGAAAGCTTAAAGCTGAAAACCCCAACTATCTGTATATTATGCATGCCATGGAGATCATGTAACAATCATAGTACAAAGCTCCTCACAAGCTCTCATGCACACCCTAAATTGCTACACACTATCAAGCTAGATCTAGCAAAACACATGCTCCAATCTTTTGCCACTTGATAGCCAGCCTCTATTGTGTAATTAATGCTATGGGATGGCTTCATTAAATAGATAACCACCTAGCCTGAACTGCGCAATCCTCATGGGCTACTCCACCTATCTATGTGTTGCAAATAGCAACTGTATAGTCACAACTGATAGTTAACCTACTCTTTCACCTATTCCTGCACTGGTCTCCACTGAAACTGTCCATGCACTGAAGTTAACCGATGCATTATTTAGTCGATTAATGAGTATTAATTAGTGAATTAATTAATAATTAATTCACACCACTCTCACTAATTGTATCAATTATTTAAATTGAATACAAATAGCTCAACTATGTTTAGATTAGTTAAACTGAACACAACTCCATTAACTTTCTCAATCAACTCCACCAAACTCTGTCACATGAGTTCTAACTGAAGTCTTCATGCAATAGATCCACTAAACCTTTGGAATTGCGTAATTCCTTCTGTCAGCTACATGTGCCACTTCTAGGCATCAAACTGAAGTGCTCCAAGAGAATAAGATAATGTTTAGAGTCTAAATATTATTAAGAGCTAATAATATTTGACATCCCTATTTTTAGACTGGCAATCTAAAAATAGATTTCGGCCAGTATGTCTAAAAATATAAGTCCATCTATTTTTCCAACTTGACCAACCCTCCACAAATAGCATCCTGCAACTCATAGAATCATGATCCACATGTCTAAAAATAGACTTTGCACCAAAAATAGCCTACGGGCCCACTTAGTGAAGGCGACTCCTTTCCACTAAGCTCATCATCTTGTTGCAATCTCAACACATATGTGCTGTTTTATTTCATGGTTTGTTCTGTTATTTCTGTTCATGATTAATGCTTATTTGATGCAATACTCTAAGAAAATACATAATAAGATATCTGGACATAGATATTGGATGCAGTACTGTAACATATGGTCTTAAGAGAAAGCAAAGAAAAATTGGTCGGTCCAAAATACAGATTCACCCCCCCCCCCTCTTAGTATTTTTCCCAACATTGATTGAGTTAATTTTAAATTTTATGTTTAAATAGGTTTTAATTACAAGTCCCTACCGCTGTCATAAGAGAACTTCTATATGCAAATATATGAAAAAAGATCTCTTTCAATTCAATTAATGCTATGTAGGTAAGGGAAGAGTCTGTAAAATGATGCAACAAAAAGCAGTACTGAAAATGAAATTTTTTCCAAGCTAGATGACTTTCACTATCCAAAATTATTCTAGAACATTCAAAGATGTGAATTATGCAATGCAATATATGAAAAATTCTCTTTTTGAAAACTATGCAATTGTAATCTATGCATAATTTTCTTTTGATTTTGAATGAATAAGAATGCACTCAATGCGAATTTTAGTTTTCAATCATTAAAAAATGTAATCTAAGTTCAATGATAGATCTCAAAAATCAATTTTAAATGCAATGTGATCTAATGCACTTTAACGAAAAGAAAAATTTGAGACAAAAACTAAATGAATGCAAATTTTCTTAATTGAAAGATGAATGTAAAATCGATGCAAACAAACACTAAGAATTCAATAATTTTTTTGAACACTTTGTAATGAAATTCCTCAAAAGGCTACAAGACATATGAGTTAAAGCACAAAGAGGACTTCCAAAGCATGGGCTGAAAATAAGGCATCCATTCCATTTTACATAAAGCAATCTGAAGAAAGAAGAATTTTCAGCTGAACAATGAGCAATGTAATCTATGCTCACAAGCGAACAAGAAGATCAAATGAACTTGGAAAAACACTTGAGACTTGAGCACTCAATAAACCAAAAAGAAAAATGCAATCAATGAGAGATGGCTCATCAAGCAAGGAAACTGACTCAATGAGCAGGGTGATGTCCTGCGAAGCATGCAACCAAGAAATTGATGCACAATCCTAGAAAAAACTAGGATGTGAGGATGCACGTCCCAACAAAGAGGAACAAAAACAACCAAAAACCAAGCTAACGAGCCAATCAAAACAACTTCAGTGAAGGGGAGAACATGTAAATAATGCAGAGAAAAGGACTAGAAGGGAAAGGCACATTGGTGAAACACTTAGGGGCGAAAGTTAATTTTTCACACACACTGGGATTGGCACAAATTTTGGGGCTGAAACTAGTGCCAAAAACCTGATGGCATGACTTTATAACTGAAAACTAGCACCAATCGACGTGACTATCAGAAAAATAAAAGTGCCAATTCCTAAAAAAAGAAAACAAGCAAAGAATTTGTCCTAACCAAGACCATACTCACCACTTCAATAAAAGACTAAAATATTGTAACTGATGAAAAATATAGGATCAAATAGGAAAAATTTCGTCACATGAATGTAAATAGGTGAACCAAAAATCCTCAAATGGGAAATATCAAGCCTCTTACCAGAAAACGCCTCCTTGGGTGTACTCATGCCAAGTATCCTGTGAGGACAACAGTCCTGCACATATACTGCAGTATTGCATGCCTCCGCCCACAAGTGAATGGGTAGGCCCTGATCATGCAACATTGCCTGTGCAGCACCCACGATCGTTCTGTTCTTCTTCTCAGCAACCCCGTTCTGTTGTGGGTTATGAGGTGCTATGAGCTCTCTTCGAATTCCTTCTGCGCTGCAAAAGTCCTTGAATTCGCCAGAGATGAATTCACCACCATTGTCACTCCTAAGAGCCTTCAGCTGCTTCCCAAATTCTTTCTCAACCAATGCCTTGAACTCACAGAACTTTGAGTATGTCTCACTCTTCTTCTGCATGAAGAAGATCCATCACTTACGAGAAAAATCATCAACAACTATCACATAATACTTGTGCTTTGCTGCTGAAGCTACTGAGAAAGGTCCACACACGTCTGTGTGAATTCTCGCAAGGATTGTCGTGGAATGAATATCCTTCTCGTGAAAGGTGGCTTTCACAAATTTTCCCAAGGTACAACCCTTGCACTGATCTGACTGTGCAAGAGTGCCTTTAGGAAGCCCAGTAGAAATCTACTGCAGTATCTTCAAAGCTCCATGGTGAAGGTGGCCCAATCTCCGGTGCCACAACTCGCCATCATCCCGGCTCACCAGTCCTTCTACCTTGCCTAACATTGTTGTGCATCCATCTAACTACAATTAATAAAGGTTCTGAACTCGAACTCCTATCCTCTGGGTCTCACCAGTTGCCTTACTGCGCAGGAAAGCCTTTCCCTCGCTAAAGACAACATCATATCCCTTGTCTTCTAACATCGCCACAGAGATAAGATTCTTCTTCAATCCTAGAACATGCATCACTTCCTTCAATCTGAAGGGTTTACCAGACTCCCTCTCAAAGGAAATGGTACCGATACCAGTTGCACTGTATCTACCACCATCGCCCATCTCGATGTGCACTCCAAGATCTTTCTCATCCAGATGAGTAAACAAATCTCGATCTCCTGTCATGTGAAAAGATGCACCATTGTCCAGAAACCATACTGATCCCGCCACAATTTAGACCAAGCATGCGATTAGTGAAAAATCCAACTCAAACTATCAGGCTAAGGCCTCTCTAGTTGCAGTTCCAGCAGCCTGCTTATTTTTCTTCTTCTGCAGACAATTTGTGGCATAATGTCCGTGTTGGTGACACTGAAAGCACTTCACCTTGGACATGTCCTGCTTCTTGCCTTTTGCACTGGATTGAGAAGCTTTCTTGTTCTTCCCTTTATTTGCTCTGGCAGCCAAAGTGCAATTCTCTTCATCAGATGCCTTTGATGAAGATCTGTCGCTGGTACTTCACCTTATCTCCTCTTGCACAAGATCCAACCAAAATCGCTCCCATCCTGGCAATTTCTCCTGACCATTGACAGAGTCCTGATAGGAGTGCCAACTCTTCAGAAGCCCAAGGAGAGCCAAGCTCACCAAGTCCTCATCATCTACAGTTACCCCCACACTTCCCAGCTCATCCCTGCATTGGATGAACTTCGCGAGGTACTTAGGCATACTGTCACCTTTATCCATCTTTATGTTTCTAAGTTTATCCTTGATCGCCAACTTCCTCTGGTCACTCTTGCTTTGGAATAAATCTGTCAAGGATTTCCACATCAAGAATGGAGAAGCCTTACCATGAAGGCTAGACACTATGTGATAATTCATGCCCTCCAACAGAATCCTTCGACACTTTGCTGTCTTCTTTTGCCATGCATCAAGTACATCAACATCAGTAGAAGTAGGCTTTGGGACTTCAGCATCTATGAAATCCTTAAACCCATTTTCATATAGCACCGCTTCCATCCTGTCCTTCCATTTAATATCATTTGAGCTACCCTCAAGGGCATACTCCAATCGCAATCTGTTGAAAGACATCTCAACTTCGACACCAAGAAAACACTGCTGCAAATTCGAATTCCACCAGCACAAAACTCAACCGCTTCAATGTTTTGCAATTTCTCCAATGATCAATATTGCTCTGATACCATGTATAAATTTGAATAACTGAGATATTATTCACCGAGATTCTCCTGATCACACACTATTTTAGCTTCATGCATAATACAGAATCTCTTCTACCATTGATCATCACATGTGGAAATAAAATCAATTGCATGCATATATTAAAACCACAAACAATCACACATATGAACACAGTATTTAATGGGAAAGCTTAAAGCTGAAAACCCCAACTATCTGTATATTATATGTCATGGAGATCATGTAACAATCATATTACAAAAGCTCCTCACAAGCTCTCATGCACACCCTCAATTGCTACACACTATCAAGCTAGATCTAGCAAAACACATGCTCCAATCTTTTTCCACTTGATAGCCAGCCTCTATTGCGTAATTAATGCTATGGGATGGATTCATTAAATAGATAAACCACCTGGCTTGAACTGCGCAATCCTCATGGACTTCTCCACCTATCTGTGTGTTGCAAATAGCAACAGTATAATCACAACTGATAGTTAACATGATCTTTCACCTATTTCTGCACTGGTCTCCACTGAAACTGTCCATGCACTGAAGTTAACCGATGCATTCTTTAGTTGATTAATGAGTTTATAATTAGTGAATTAATTAATAATTAATTCACACCACTCTCACTAATTGTATCAATTAGTTAAACTGAATACAAATAGCTCAACTATGTTTAGATTAGTTAAACTGAATACAACTCCACTAACTTCCTCAATCAACTCCACCAAACTCTGTCACATGAGTTCTAACCGAAGTATCCATGAAATAGCTCCACTTAACCCTCAGGAATAGCGTAATTCCTTCTGTCAGCTCCTGTGCCACATCTGTGCACTTAACTGAAGTGCTCCAAGAGAATAAGATAATGTTTAGAGTCCAAATATTATTAAGAGCTAATAATATTCGACATATCTATTTTTAGACTTGCAATCTAAGAATATATTCTGCCCAATATGTCTAAAAATAGAAGTCCATCTATTTTTCCAACTTTACCAACCCTCCACAAATAGCATCCTGCAACTCATAGAACATGATCCATATGTCTAAAAATAGACTTTGCGCCAAAAATAGCCTGCGGGCCCACTTAGTGAAGGCGACTCCTTTCCACTAAGCTCATCATCTTGTTGCAATCTCAACACTCCCTCTCAACAATATATGGATTATCTGCAACCCCTATCCTACCCCTGTGGCATTCAAATTTGCTCCTGGTGAGCACCTTTGTCAAGATATCAGCATCCTGATCCTCCGTAGGAATGTATGAAAGTAACATGATTCTCCGCTGCACACAATCTCTGATATGATGATACCGATCCATGAAGCCATGCCACCTCAACTCATCCTCCTTTATATACCATGATCCATATCCTGATGTGCCTCTGAGATATATGCCTCTGAGATATCTCACTACATGCTTGCCTGCCTCCCAGAAGAGCTTGGTTTGCGTAACCATAGCTTGTGAAAGCTGGTTCACAGCATAGCATATATCGGGTCGTGTATTGACCAGATACACAAGTGACCCCACCAACTATCGATAAACAATGGCATCCACTACCTCCGTTGAAGTAGCATCCTCCTTCCTCCAGATAGCAGGAAGAGGAGTATCAATAGGCTTGCAGCCATGCATGTTGAACTTCTCTAGTATCTCCCGGGCATACTTACCCTGAGAAAAAAATAGTCCACCACTGTGCTGCCAAGTTTCCAATCCGAGGAAGTAATGAAGGAGGCCCAAGTCCTTCATCTAAAAATCTTTTGCAAGATTCTCCTCGCATGAGAGTATCAACAGCTCATCACCTATCAAAATCAAATCATCTACATAAATTACAATGATCAGCAACTTACCCTCCACCATAATTTGGTATAGGTTCGGATCCGCCTCACTCTTGGAGAATCCAAGTCCGATGAAATAACTGTCTATCCATGTGTACCAAGAACGAGGTGCTTGTTTCAACCCATACAGCACTCTCTTGAGCCTGCACACATGTGACTCGCTGCTGAAGATCTCAAAACCTTCGGGCTGCTCTATGTACACCTCCTCCTCAATGACTCCGTTGAGGAACACAGTCTTCACATCCATCTAATGAATGTTCCACCCCATCTACGCTAAGAGAGCAAGAATCATCCGTATGGAAGAATACCTTGCGATAGGTGCAAAGGTCTCCTCATAATAGATCCCCTCTATTTGTGAAAAGCCTCAGGCAACAAATCTTGCCTTGTACTTCTCCACACTCCCGTTAGCTGCCTAATTCACTTTGTAGATCCATCTCAAACCCACCACTGATTTCCCTTCCGGCCATGGGACAATATCCCATGCATTTTTTCTGACAATCGAATCATACTCTTCCACCATGGCATCTACCCATGCGGGATCCTCCACAGCTTCCTCAAAAGAGGATGGCTCTGTCACGATACACTTGCTCATAAGATCCATGTATCCAGTATACCGGTCAGGTGACTGGCTCTATCTGCGCTGTGATGTAGGTGCTCCTACAACCTTATTTGCATCTTGAGCCAGTCGCTCAGCTTCTGTAGTGCGCTTCCGCCCTCTGATGGTTGGCACTGCCTGAGTGGTATCTTCCACTCCATGAACCTCCTCTTGTGGCTGATTCACATCCCGAGGCTCATCCTTAGGAAGTAATAGCTCCTCCTCTACATGCAAGTGTGGCTCCCTCTCAAGCGAACACTTCATGGCTTTCTCCTCCTTAAATTTGATATCCTGTCGCACAACAGTCTTGCGAATGTCTGGAAAATACAAACGATAGTTGTGGGGCGTATCAGTGTACCCCACAAATATCCCAACCTCCGTAGTCAGCTCTAGCTTCTTCCTGGCATCCTTCATCACATGAATGTAAACAGGTGAACCAAAAATCCTCAAATGGGAAATATTAGGCCTCTTACCAGAAAATGCCTCCTCGGGTGTACTCATGCCAAGTATCCTGTGAGGACAACGGTTCTGCACATATACTGCAGTATTGCATGCCTCCTCCCACAAGTGAATGGGTAGGCCCTAATCATGCAACATCGCCCGTGCCGCACCCACGATCATTCTATTTTTCTACTCAGCAACCCCGTTCTGCTGTGGGTTATGAGGTGCTATGAGCTCTCTTCGAATTCCTTCTGCGCTGAAAAAGTCCTTGAATTCGACAGAGATGAATTCACCACCATTTTCGCTCCTAAGAGCCTTCACCTGCTTCCCCAATTATTTCTCAACCAGTGCCTTGAACTCACAGAAATTTGAGTATGTCTCGTTCTTCTTCTGCATGAAGAAGATCCAGCACTTATGAGAAAAGTCATCAACAAATATCACATAATACATGTTCTTTCTGTCGAAGCTGCTGAGAAAGTTCCACACACATCTGTGTGAATTCTCTCAAGGATCGTCGTGGTGCGACTATCCTTCTCGTGAAAGGTGGCTTTCACAAATTTTCCCAAGGTACACCCCTTGCACTGATCTGACTGCGCAAGAGTTCCTTTAGGAAGCCCAGTAGAAATCTGCTGCAGTATCTTCAAAGCTCCATGGTGAAGGTGGCCCAATCTCCGGTGCCACAACTCACCATCATCCCGGCTCACCACTCCTTCTACCTTGCCTGCCATTGCTGCGCATCCATATACCTATAATTGATAAAGGTTCTAAACTCGAACCCCTATCCTTCGGGTCTCACCAGTTTCCTTACTTCAAAGGAAAGCCTTTCCCTCGCTAAAGAAAACATCATATCCCTTGTCTTCTAACATCGCCACAAAGATAAGATTCTTCTTCAATCCTAGAACATGCATCACTTCCTTCAATCTGAAGGGTTTACCAGACTTCCTCTCAAAGGAAATGGTACTGATACCAGTCGCACTATATCTACCATCATCGCCCATCTCAATGTGCACTCCAATATCTTTCTCATCCAGATCAGTAAACAAACCTCGATCTCCTGTCATGTGAAAAGACGCACCACTATCCAGAAACCATACTGATCCTACCACACATGAGACCAAGCATGCGATCAATGAAAAATCTAGCTCAAACTGCGAGGCTAAGGCCTCTCTAGCTGTAGTTCCAGAAGCCTGCTTATTTTTCTTCTTCTGTGGACAATTTGTGGCATAATGTCCGTGTTGGTGACAGTGAAAGCACTTCACCTTGGACATGTCGTGCTTCTTGCCTTTTGCACTAGGTTGAGAAGCTTTCTTGTTATTCCCCTTATTTTCTCTGGTAGCCAAAGTGAAATTCTCTTCATCAGATGCCTTTGATAAAGATCCGTCCCTGGTACTTCGCCTTATCTCCTCTTGCACAAGATCCGACCAAAGTCTCTCCCATCCTGGCAATTTCTCCCGACCATTGACAGAGTCCTGATAGGAGTGCCAACTCTTCGGAAGCCCAAGGAGAGCCAAGCTCAACAATTCCTCATCATCTATAGTCACCCCCACACTTCCCAGCTCATCCTTGCATTGGATGAACTTCGTGAGGTACTTGGGCATACTGTCGCCTTTCTCCATCTTTATCTTTCTGAGTTTATCATTGAGCGCCAACTTCCTCTGGTCACTCCTACTTTGGAATAAATATGTCAAGGCTTTCCACATCAGGAATGGAGAAGCCTTACCATGAAGGCTGGACACTATGTGATCCTTAACGCCCTCCAACATAATCCTTCGACACTTTGCTGTCTTCTTTTGCCATGCGTCAAGTACGACATCATCAGTAGAAGTAGGCTTTGGGACTTCAGCATCTATGAACTCCTTCAACCCATTGTCATCTAGCACTGCTTCCATCTTGTCCTTCCATGCAATATCATTTGAGCTGCACTCAAGGGAATACTCCAATCGCAATCCGTTGAAAGACATCTCAACTTTGACACGGAGAAAACACTATTGCAAATTCGAATTCCACCAGCACAAAACTCAACCGCTTCAATGTTTTTCAATTGCTCTGATGATCAATAATGCTCCGATACCATGTATAAATTTGAATAACTGATATATTATTCACTGATATTCTCCTGATCACACACTATTTTAGCTTCATGCATAATACAGAATCTCTTCTACCATTGATCATCACATGCGAAAATAAAATAAATTGCATGCACACATTAAAACCATAAACAATCACACATATGAACACAGTATTTAATGGGAAAGCTTAAATCTGAAAACCCCAACTATCTATATATTATACATGCCATGGAGATCATGTAACAATCATAGTACAAAGCTCCCCACAAGCTCTCATGCACACCCTCAATTGCTACACACTATCAAGCTAGATCTAGCAAAAAACATGCTCCAATATTTTGCCACTTGATAGACAGCCTCTATTGCGTAATTAATGCTATGGGATGGCTTCATTAAATAGACAACCACCTGGCCTGAACTGTGCAATCCTCATGGGCTACTCCACCTATCTGTGTGTTGCAAATAACAACTGTATAGTCACAACTGATAGTTAACCTACTCTTTCACCTATTCCTACACTGGTCTCCACTGAAACTGTCCATGCACTGAAGTTAACTGATTCATTCTTTAGTTGATTAATGAGTATTAATTAGTGAATTAATTAATAATTAATTCACACCACTCTCACTAATTGTATCAATTAATTAAACTGAATACAAATAGCTCAACTATGTTTAGATTAGTTAAACTGAACACAACTCCATTAACTTCCTCAATCAACTCCACCAAACTCTGTCACATGAGTTCTAACTGAAGTCTTCATGCAATAGCTCCACTAAACCTTAGGAATTGCGTAATTCCTTCTATCAGTTGCATGTGCCACTTCTAGGCATCAAACTGAAGTGCTCCAAGAGAATAAGATAATGTTTAGAGTCTAAATATTATTAAGAGCTAATAATATTTGACTTCCCTATTTTTAGACTGGCAATCTAAAAATAGATTCTGCCTAGTATGTCTAAAAATAGAAGTCCATCTATTTTTCCAACTTGACCAACCCTCCACAAATAACATCCTACAACTCATAGAATCATGATCCACATGTCTAAAAATAGACATAGTCTAAAAATAGACTTTGCGCCAAAAATAGCCTGCGGGCCCACTTACTGAAGGCGACTCCTTTCCACTAAGCTCATCATCTTGTTGCAATGTCAACACATATGTGATGTTTTGTTTGATGGTTTGTTCTATTATTTTTTTTCATGCTTAATTCTTATCTGATGCAATACTCTAAGAAAAGACATAATAAGATATCTGGACATACATATTCGATGCAGTACTGTAACATATGGTTTTAAGAGAAAGCAAAGAAAAATTGTTCAGTCCTAAATACTGATTCACCCCCCCCCCTCTTAGTATTTTTCCCAACATTTATTGAGTTAATTTTAAAGTTTATGTTGAAATAGGTTTTAATTCCAAGTCCCTACCGCTGTCATAAGAGAACTTTTATATGCAAATATATGAAAAAAGATCTCTTTCAATTCAATTAATGCTATGTAGGTAAGGGAAGAGTCTAAAACATGATGCAACAAACAGTAATACTGAAAATGAAATTTTTTCCAAGCTAAATGACTTTCACTATCCAAAATTATTCTAGAACATTCAAAGATGTGAATTATGCAATTTAATATATGAAAAATTCTCTTTTTGAAAACTATGAAATTTTAATCTATGCATAATTTTCTTTTTCTTTTGAATGAATAAGAATGCACTCAATGCGAATTTTAGTTTTCAATCATTAAAAAATGTAATCTAAGTTCAATGATAGATCTAAAAAATGAATTTTCAATGCAATGTGATCTAATGCACTTTAAAGAAAAGAAAACTTTGAGACAAAAACTAAATGAATGCAAATTTTCTTAATTGAAAGATGAATGTAAAATGGATGCAAACAAACACTAAGAATTCAATCATTTTTTTGAACACTTTGTAATGAAATTCTTCAAAAGGATACAAGAAATATGAGTTAAAGCACAAAGAGGACTTCCAAAGCATGGGCTCAAAATAAGGCATCCATTCCCTTTTACATCAAGCAATCTGAAGAAAGAAGACTTTTCAGCTAAACAATGAACAATGTAATCTATGCTCACAAGAGAACAAGAAGATCAAATGAACTTGGACAAACACTTGAGACTTGAGCACTCAATCAACCAAAAAGAAAAAGGAAATCAATTAGAGATCGCTCATCAAGAAAGGAAACTGACTCAATGAGCAGGGTGATGTCCTGCGAAGCATGCAACCAGGAAATTGATGCACAATCTTAGAAAAAACTAGGATGTGAGGATGCATGTCCCAACAAAGAGGAAAAAAAACAACCAAAAACCAAGCCAACGAGCCAATCAAAACAACTTGAGTGAAGGGGAGAACATGTAAATCATGCCGAGAAAAGGACTGGAAGGGAAAGACACATTGGTGAAAGACTTAGGGGGGAAAGTTAATTTTTCACACACACTAGGATTGGCATGAATTTTTAGGGCTGAAACTAGTGCCAAAAACCTGATGGCATGACTTTATAACTGAAAACTAGCACCAATCGACGCAACTATCAGACAAATAAAAGTGCCAATTCCTAAAATAAGAAAACAAGCAAAGAATTTGTCCTAACCAAGACCATACTCACCACTTCAATAAAAGACTAAAATATTGTAACCGATGAAAAATATAGGATCAAATAGGGAAATGGTTGTTTGACTATACTTGTCGAAATACTAAGACCTCAAAGAGTGACAAAGTCAAAGGAAACTCCCCAGTAGAGTCGCCATTTTTTTGTGCAGGTATATCCACTCTACGAACAGAGGAAATCCCTCTAGCCCTAGGGTTGGTCTAGAAACTATAGGAACATACTAACATCTACCTTCCTAGACTGTAAATGAAATTCAGAACAAGGAAGATGACCTAGCATTTTCTGATGCTATGTTGTCGTCTTTCGTTGAAGCTTCTTGATCTTTCATTCTTCTCAAACTCAATACACGCTGCTACCAATTTTCGACTACCTATAGAGACAGTCAAGACACGACGACAAGAGTAAAATCACGATAAACATAAAACAATTACAACCTATCTAACTGATCAAGGAATGCTAGATATCTCATTATAAATGTAAACAAGAGTGGAAGATAAACATCAATTACATTTTATTATGATAAAGACAAGGGGAGTTTATATCCAAGCCTTAATGTTGAGGCTTTCCTTCTGCAAGTTCATATCCAAGCACCTTTGCAACACCCTCATACAAAAAGGTGTTGAGATTCAACAAGAAGATCCTAGTGAAAATTATGCACCTACACTTGGATGGAGCCTCAAGCTATTTTTTGGTGGAATTCTAGTTTTAGAATGCATGAGAAAATTCTATTTATAGATGGTGATCAAATTCTATTTATAGATGATGGTCTATTTATAGAAGTATGTGCGAGTTATATTTATAGATCGCATATCTATTTATAAATGCATGTCAGTTATTATTATCCCTTAATAATAGTTGGACAATAAACAATAATCTATTCTCAATGAGAACTTGGAAATAGTTAACTGAAGTGGAAAATTAGTTAGCTATAGTAATTTCGAGTTAAGAGGTTGGTTGGTGGGACATGCAAGTGGAATTAGTTGTAACTGAGTGATTCGAAGTTGTAACAAAGTTGGATGTGTTGTTCTGTGAGTTTTAAAGTAGTTTAAGTTAGTTAAGCGAGTTAAAATCAGTTATGCTAGTTGTGACTGATGATACACTAGTGAGGGATCATTGAATTAATTATTTGATTAATTAACAGTCAGTGGTATCACATGGAAGTGAATATTTACTACTGTTAACTACATGCATGTCAGATCTAGTGGAGACCTAGTTGAGATGTAGATGAAAGGGATAGTTTGACTATTTGCTGTGACATTATTGGTTTCACACATGCGACCACACACACATTGGATGTTCGCATGAGGATCACATATTCAAGGCAAGTATGGTTCCATTCATTCATGGATTTTTATTAGTAGGGATTGCGCAGTGGAGGTAGGCTGTCAGGAGGCAGTAAATTGGCACATGTATTTGCCAATTTTTGTATGACAATGTGAGACGAGTGTATATTGTGTTGAGAGCTCTTGGATTAGATTCTTGTATGATATTGTTTCATGATCCATGATATATACATAATATATGATAGTGGGGTTTTAGATTTATGTTGTCCCGGTAAAAACATCTGAGTTATGTGTGATTGATCTTTCTGCATGTGTTTGCAATTGGTGATCATGTTTTAAATTCCACAAAGATTTTTGTAGAAGAAATTTTGTATTTAACAATGGAATATAATTGTTAGATCAGGAGAATATAGGTAATACATAATTTGTATTAAAATTTATACATGGTATCAGAGCACAAAATATTTCAATTTTTAAGTAGGATTTGAGTTTGTTGGTGGAAAAAATTCAAATTTACTGCAATATTTTCTTGGTACGATAGTTGAGTAAACATAAAAATCGATTTCAATGGCTTGTGGCTAGAGTATGCACTCGAGGGAAGCTTGAACTACATTACCTAGAAGGATAGGATGGATGTGGTGGTTGAAGATAATGGCTTGAAGGAATTCATCGACAGTGATGTTTCTAAGCCCACTTCGATGGATGTTACATTACTTGATGCATGGCAAAAGAAAGTATGGAAGGTGAGAAGGATTCTGTTGGAAGGTGTACGAGACCACATTGTTTCAAGCCTTCATGGGAAAGCTACACCATATGCTATGTGGAAGGCTTTGACAGATCTTTTCCAAAGCAGCAGTGACCATAGGAAATTGGTGTTGAAGGGTAAACTCAGAAAGTTCAAGATGGAGAAGGGTGACAAAATTCCAAAGTATCTCACAAAGATTGTGCAATGTTAGGATGAACTAGGGAGTGTGGGAATAATTGTTGTTGATGATGATTTGGTGAGCTTGGCTCTCTTGGGACTTCCTAGAGTTGGCATAGTTATGAAGAATCTGTCAATGGACGGGAAAAACTATCGGATTGGGAATGACTGTGGTCGGATCTAGTGCAGGAGGATTTCAAGCAGAACACCAAAGATGGCTCTTCATCAAAACATGATGATGAAGAGGATTATGCTTTGGATTCCCAGGCAAGGAAAGGGAAGGGGAAGAAATTCCATTTAAAATATGAGTCTAAAGGAAAGAATCTAGATTTTTCCAAGGTGAAGTGTTTTCACTGTCATGAACATGGGCATCTCACCACTAACTTCCCACAGAAGAAGAAGAACAAGGAGGCTACTGGAGCTATAGCTGGTGAGGCCCTTGCCTCACAATTTCAACTTGATTTCTATTTGATCGCATGCATGCTATCAAGTGCATTAGGATCAGTGTGGTATCTTGATAGTGGTGCTTCCTTCCACTTGATGGGAGATAAGGAGATTTTTAGTGACTTGGAGGAGAAAGATCTCCAAAAGCATATAAGGATGGGCGACGATGTATGATACAGTGCCAAAGGAATTGGTACCATTACCTTTGAGAGGGATTCAAGTAAACCATTTCAATTGAAAGATGTTATGCATGTTTGAGGTCTGGAGAAAAACTTGGTCTCAGTCGCAACTTTGGAGGACAGAGGCTATGACGTTGTTTTCAGCGATGGAAAATCTTTCCTCCAACATAAAATAATGGGTCAGGCCAAGAGTATAGGGATTCGAGTTAAGAATCTCTACAAGCTATAGGTAGATGGATACACTGCCATGATGGGCAAGTGGTGAGCCAAGATGAGGGCGAAATATGGCACACACGATTGGGCCGTCTTCACCATGGACCCTTGAAAGTCATGCAGCAAATATCTACTGGACTTCCAATGGGAACACTTTCTCAGTTAGATCAGTGCAATGGTTGAACCATGGGGAATTATGTGAAGTCCACCTTTCATGAAAAGGAGAACTGTGCTTTGGTGATCCTGGAGAGAGTTCACATAGACGTGTGTGGACCATTATCGGTTTCTTCAACAACAAAATACATGTATTATGTTATTTTTTTTTATGAATTTTCTCGTAAATGCTGGATCTTCTTCATGCAGAAGAAGGATCAAACATTCTCAAATTTCAGTGAGTTTAAGGAATTGGTGGAGAAAGAGTTGGGGAACCAAGTGAGGCTATGAGGAGCGATAATGGTGGAGAATACATCTCTAACGAATTCAAATATTTCTGCAAAAAAGAAGGAATTCGAAGAGAAATCATAGCGCCTCATAACCCACAGCAAAATGGGGTTGCAAAGAGGAAGAATAAAACTATCATGGGTGTAGCACGAGCGATGTTGCATAATCAGGGCCTACCAATGCATTTGTGGGTGGAAGCATGAAACACTGTGGTTGATTTGCAAAATCGTTGTCCTCATAGAGTACTTGGCATGAGTACACCTAAAGAATCTTTCACTGGTAAGAAACCAGATGTTTCTCACTTTAATATTTTTGGTTCATCTATTTATGTGCATGTGACCAAGAACACCTGGAAGAAGCTGGAGCCGACTACTCAAGTTGGGATATTTTTGGGGTGCACAGAAACACCCCATAATTATCCTGTGTATTTTCCTAATAGAAAGATGACTATTATGCGACAAGATATAACATTCGATGAGGGAACAACCATGTGGTTGTCACTTGAGAGGGAGCTAGAGTTGCATATGAAGGAGGAGCTATTGATTCCCAAAGACGAGTCTCTAGATGTGGATCAGACACAGGAGGAGGTTCATGGAGTGGAGGAGTCATCTCACCTAGATCCAAATATCAGAACTGGAAGAAGGCGTACCACAGAAGCTGATAGGTTGAGGCTTGATGCTGTGCAGAATGTAGGAGCCCCTACTTCACAGCACAGACAAAGATATTCTACTGACCAATTTACTGGATACATGGCTCTCATGAGCAAATGTATCGTGACAGAGTCATCTTCCTTTCAGGAAGTAGTGTAGGAGCCCAGATGGGTAGATGCAATGGTGGAGGAGTATGACTCCATTTTCAGAAAAAGTGCTTGGGAAATTGTTCCAAGGCTATTTGATAAATCAGTGGTAGGTTCGAGGTGGATCTACAAGGTAAAGCAAGCTCTTGATGGTATTGTTGAGAAACAAAAGGCCAGATTTGTGGCCTGGGGCTTCTCACAGATCAAGGGAATTGATTATGAGGAAACCTTTTCACATGTCGCATGATATTCTTCCATAAGGACCATCCTTACTCTCTTAGCGCAGATGGGTTGGCACATTCATCAGATGGATGTGAAGAATACATTTCTAAATGGGATCATTGAGGAAGAAGTGTATGTTAATTAGCCTGAAGGATTTGAGATCTTTAGCAGTGATTCGTATGTGTGAAAACTCAAAATAGCATTGTATGGGCTAAAGAAAGCACCCCGTGCTTGGTACACTCAGATAGACAACTATTTCACCAAACTTTGCTTCATCAAGAGTGAAGCTCATGAAAACCTATACCAAATTGTGGTGGAGGGTAAGATTTTAATCATTTTTATTTATGGTGATGATTTAATACTGACTAATGATGAGAAGCTGATACACTCATGAAAGGAGTACCTTGCAAAAGAGTTCGAGATGAAGGATATGGGCCTCCTTCATTATTTCCTTGGATTGGAAATATGGCAGCGAAATGGTGAACCTTTTGTGTCTCAGGGAAAATATGCAAGAGAGATATTGGGTATGTTTCACATGGAGGGTTGCAAACCCATGGATACTCCTCTTCTAGGAAACTAGAGGAAAGATGATGCTACATCTGCAGAGGTAGTGGATGCTACTGTCTATCGACAGTTAGTGGGTTTGATAATGTATTTAGTGAACAAAAGACCAGATATATGCTATGCGGTGAACCAACTTAGTTAAGCTATGGTTAATCCTACCAAGCTCTTTTGGAAGGTGGGAAGCATGTCTTGAGATACGTGAGGGGAACATCTAAGTATGGCTTGTGCTACAGAAAAATGGATGAGGTGAATTTGCATGGCTTCATGGATGTAGATTGGGTGGGCAACCCAACAGACAGGAAGAGCACATTAGGGGGAGGTCTTTTGTATTGTATCTACAGTTGTTTCTTGGTATAGTAGGAAGCAGAGATCTGTGGCACTCAGTTGAGTGGGAGCGGAATACATGGCAGCAAATAAAGCTACATGTGAGGCTATCTTGATGAGAAATATCTTGGTTTGTTTGTTTTTTTTTAGTTTAGATCCAACAGTGATTCATTGTGATAATCAGAGTTCCATTAAAGTCTCGATTAATCTTGTGTTTCATGATAGATCTAGGCATATAGATATCCGGTATCATCATATCAGAGATTGTGTGCAACAGAAGATCATGTTACTTTAGTACATTCCTATAGAAGATCAGGACGTAGACATCTTGACGAAGGCGCTCACCAGGAGAAAACTCGAATACCATAGAGATAGGATCGGGGTGAAGGATATTCCCTTGCTTGTTGAGAGGGAGTGTTGAAATTCAACAAGAATATCCTAGTGAAAATTATGCACCTACACTAGGATGGAGCCTCACGCTATTTTTAGGTGGAAGTCTATTTTTAGAATGCATGAGAAAATTCTATTTATAGATGTATGTGCGAGTTCTATTTATAGATCGCATGTCTATTTATAGATGCATGTCGGCTATTATTATCCCTTAATAATAGTTGGACAATAAACAATAATATATTCTCAATGAGCACTTGGAAATAGTTAACTGAAGTGGAAAATTAGTTAGCTATAGGAATTTCAAGTTAAGAGGTTGTTTGGTGGGACATGGAAGTGGACTTAGTTGTAATTGAGTGATTCAAAGTTGTAATAAAGTTGGATGTGTAGTTATGTGAGTTGTAAAGTAGTTTAGCTCAGTTAAGTGAGTTAAAATTAGTTGTGGTAGTTGTAAGTGATGATACATTAGTGAGAGATCAGTGAATTAATTATTACTTAATTCACAATCAATGGTCTCACATGAAAATGAATATTTACTACTATTAACTACATGCATATCAGATCTAGTGGAGACCTAGTTGAGATGTATGTGAAAGGGACAATTTGACTATCTTTTGTGACATTAGTGGTTGCACACATGTGACCACACACAAATTAGATGTGCCCATGAGGATTTTGCAGTCAAGGAAAGTGTTATTGCCTAAATTTACCCCAGGCTGAAGGAGGGCAGAGTTCAGGGTAACATCAAACCACTCTTAATCTGGTAGCTAGCCCTACCAGATCAGGAGAGGGCTCTCTCCTGGTCAGTCTCAGCAAATATAATCAATAAGGCTTGAGATTACTTGAAAAAAAAGATAATTTTAGGCTAGGTATATAGGTAAAAGAGTTTGATTTTGATTTTGGTGGTTTTTTTGGAATCAAATGGAAAGGCAGTTTTGGGTCCAGGGATGAGGCCTAGTTTTTGCAGAGTTCTGAATGGGGCAAGGAAGGCAATTGTTTTGATGCTTTGGATTGAATGAATGGATAGTTCAGACCGGTGAGGAGCTGAAGAGGGAAAGAGGCCTTCAATGATCCTCTTCAGACAGTTGAAAACATGAAAAATTAAACAAAACTTCAAGGCAGAGCACTGCAAATCTAATCGATTCCACCTTTAATACTTGTTTGTTTAACTTAAGAATAAACGAGAAGGGAAAATGATACACATGAAACTTAAATAAACTTACAATCACAGAGAAAAACACACCATAAAAGCATAGAGCCACATGGATCCCAAAGAGTGCTGCAAACCCTGGTCTATTCCTTTTCCAAAATTGCAGAGATGAAATGTACAATGAAGTGCCAAGCAATCCCAAGTGTCCAACCTATGCTAATGACTGAAAAATTACAACATATAGACCACACTAACTCATCCCAAGCCTCTATGGGTCAAGCTCACAATTTTAAGAGCTGTTTCAACAAGATCTAAACTAAGAACTGGAAAATAGGCAATGGAACAACTTGCCTCTATAAGATAGGAAACTAATTCATTCAGTTACAGTTCACTTTTTGGTGAATGAATCTACTTACATGAGTGAAAATTTGTCAAAATTACATAAAAAACCATGAAATTAAATCAATTTACATCAAGATATTTACATTTTGAGATAAAAAAGTCAAACTGGCCAAAACTAGGCAAAACATTGAGTTACTGAGTGAAAACTAGGCCAAAACTCCCAATGCGCCACGCCTGAAATCTCTATGCGTCGCACCACTTTAGAGCTGATTTTGAGGGCCTTACCGGAGTCCAAATTGAGTGAAGGATAGCTTTTTGGAACACTCTACCTGTCTAATTTCCAACCCAAGTGGAATTTCTAAATTCGGTTGCAATTTTCCCCTCCAAAAATGAGTTTTCCCAACACTGCTTCCTGTGTGTCCAAAAGAGGGCAGAAAGGTCATTTTTAGGGTGTTTTTGACCCTTCAGGCAACCCAAAACTTGTCAAAATATTTAGGTAATGGGTAGGCATGCATAAATTTGGATGAAAAATCTAGAAATACAAAGTTTTCTTCAAGAGGAGCTTCCAATTATAAGCGCGCGCCAAGTGGCGCAACGCGTCGGGCGGGAAAATCTGTGTTAAGGAAAAAAAATTCAAAATTGACAAAAAGTTTCCCAAATTTCTTGGAATTTGGGTTAAATGTCCACCATGAAGTGCTATGCTGAACCAAAGAAGCTTCGGCCAAAATTTTGAAGTTTTTCATACTTTTTACGCCGCCTTAATGCCTTCTTGGTGCATGCAATTCAGTTGTAGAGTCACTGTCTTGGTCATGAGAAGTATCCGTCTCCATGATGTCCAAGGTCTATATTGTCTTGGATGAAAACGAGAATTTGGTGTCTTTGATTTATTTCCAAATATCAGGTAATATGGTAGGGAATATGGAGGAATAGGGTAGTAGGAATAATGAGCTTTTATCAAGTGCAACTTGCCATTTGAAATCTATGATTTAGGGACAGCCACTTAAGTTTGGAGAAATTTCACAATTGGGATGGGGAGGCAATGGAAATGGGTAGGAATGAGTAACTAGGGATATAAGGTGAATAGTGAAATGGGTCGTTGTGAGGATATAAACAATGAGGAGGGATTAACAAGGTGAAGAAAGGAAGTATTTGGCACAAAACAAGTTTCAAAACCCTAAAGGAAGCAATCCTCAAACAAGAGAATAGGGTTTGAGTTTTCACGTTTAAATTCTCATAATCAATACCATACACATGTTCATGGCAAAGGAGAGGTCACATGAACTTACTAGAACAAGAAGGGACCGAGTCGATTTGATGAGTTGGAAGAACTAGCAAAAAATTTGCTCTCTGCCATGTGCATCGTGCACCTAACCCAGTGCACCGCGCCTCCCTGATGCGTCACGCCAGTGTAATTTTTACACTGCGGCGGTCGGCCCAATGCATCGTGCCTGCCCAATGCGTCGCAACACTCAGCCTATGCATCGCGCAGGGAAATTTTCACAAATTCTCCTTCAAATTTCTTCTTCGCTGTTCACGATTTATCCTTGGTTCCTCTTGGCATACAAATGAACTCTTGTAACAGAAAAATGATTTATATACCAAGGATTTTAACTCCTGATTTCAAAAAACCCACTTTGCAATGCTCCAGACTTTGACACTTTTTGAAAAAAATATGTTTTGCTTCATTTTGGCTTCTTGACTAAATGATGAGCTTTCTATTTTTTCTTGCAAGGAATGAATCTATTGGAGCTCGACAAAGGCTACCAGGGTTGCCAGTGAAATATTATTACAACTGAGAAAACTGGAAATCACATAAAAAAACTATTTTTCTTCAAAACAGAGTTTTGAAGAAAAATACATTATTAAGCATATGACGATTATATTTTAAGCACTCAAACCTTATTTCAAACTTCCTCATGTGCCTGCTGACCATTATTAGGCATTCTGAAAACCTGATTAATGAAACCCTAGACCTAATGAGACTAAAACCCTAAAAATTATTCTTTGCAAACTATGAGACCAAAAATGACTGCAAATTATTTTAATGAACAGAAATAGGTCAGCAGATAAAAGACATGAGGGACATGAGCAGCAAGCCACTACCGTCAGATGATCCATGCTCCTAATGGAATGCAGTTGACTGAATGAGACACCTAATATGCAATGCAACAAGAGGAATTTAATCACTGACGGAGGGATGAAGATACCGACACTAACATTGGCTCCAATGGGGATGGTAGCTCCTTGGAGGTGCCAAGAACTACAGATCTCTAGGGAAGCAAATAGTGCCTTCATCCATTAGGCAATGGAGTCAAAACTCAAGCTGAAATGCATGACTGAAAACTGATGACTTGACTACACAAACTGACTCTCACTCAAATAAAAATTGACTTGATACTTAAACACAACTGACAAACTGGAAAATATGCTCAATATGAAGCTTATTCAATACAACCTACTCTAGTTGTTCCATTCGTCACCTGATCAAGTGAAATGAAACAACCAATGCAACCATGTAAGCATTCCAGCTGCTATTTGAATTCTCCGCAAGTGATCACTTATGAACAACAAGAGAGAACTACTGAAAGGAAACATCCATGAAAACTTGTGAACAGATCCATTGAATACTATGGATTCTCTATCCACCTCCAAAAACATTTCATAAGGATCTTCAAATTCATGCACACTAGGACTTAGCTCATCCAATGGATTACTTTTCTTCTCCTCATACCATGAATACAAACTTTTTTTTGAGCTTTGTGACAAAGCTCCTGCTGAAAATGACAAAGAGACCGGCTGTCAGATCAAGTCTATATCAGCACACGTTTCAAGCTCACATATAGTTAATGGAGAAGGAATTTGACTGCAGACATCATCCAACACATCAACTATTGGATCATGAAAAACTTGAAAAGACTGCTGCAACCCATTTTCTATTGGTTCTGATGAGATTACGTGATTTCCTACAGGCTGCTCATTTGAATATTTACTATGCAATTTACCCTTCCAAAACTGAAATGATTAAAAAAAAAATGGTACAGAATCATCTTGTATCATTTGATCGTATGTGCTAGCTTCCAAGTCTTCATCTGCAACTTGAAAATCAACGGCATTCGGGGGTTGCAAATCTGGATATGAGAAGTCTTGAACAAGGTTTTCATTGCCCTCAAGATGGTCCAGATCAAGACTTGTTGACAGTTGATTTCTGATTGCATGGAAGTTGTCTCTGATGAACTAAAACGAATCAAAACAAATAGGCAAATATCCTTCACTTACTTCAAAATTTTCTGCAGTTTCCTCATCATTGTCATAGCTGATATGCACCGGTTGATCATTGTACTCAAGCTTTTGAAAGTGAATTTCCTACTTCCACAAACTAGCCGCTGATTTGTCTGCAAGATTATCTTATGTTTGGAGAACATAATCATCATCATACTGATCAAACTGAGGCAAATCATCAGTATAAAACACATCATCAAGCATACATGTCAAATCAACAGATCTCTCTTCTCCAAGAGGATCTACAAAACAAACATTATCAGATCTATGACAACTGGGATAAGAAAAAAAATGTTTTGGATCAACAACTTGTTCTTCTTCAATTAGCGAGCCATGGGCTTGAACATTATACTCATTCCTTCTGATGATATTTTGCATCATCTCTTCCACTGCACTTACCAACATGTCAAGATTTACCTCTGGAGACGTCGATTTCTCTGGATCTATGTTTTTCATCTCTTCTTCCTTCAACTTTTCCCTTCGGATCCGTAGGTGAGCCTCTACATCTAATGCACTGTTCTGCATCTCTTCAAGTGTTGAAAGATTCCTTTCTCTCAGCTGAAACTCCATTTTTGGATCAAAGGCACCCGGGTAGTGCAAGAGAGAAGATCCAGGAGGAGGTATAATATCAACTGGCATCGAAAAATATACTTTGTTAAATTTGGCAGAAAATTGTTGTACTGTCTCCCCTGGAAGTATTTTCAGCCGGTTATACTCTTCTATAATCAAGAAAGGGTTCTGTCTGACCACCCACCTATCGAGGAAAACTTTGTTGAACTGCTGGAAATCTGAGATGCTCGTATCAGGCAGGGTTTTGAACCAACTCTTGACTTTTCCTTACAAAGAAAGAGCAAAAAGCCTAATACTGACATCCTCTTCATCAAATTCGAAAAGGTCAAGAAAAGACTCAAATTTTAGAACATGTCTCTCAGTAGTGATATTGTCACATTCACCATCAAACCTTGGCAACTAAAGATAATAATTTGCAGGGAAAGCATGGAGTATAGGAGGTAAAATCAGAGGTTTGTATCGATATGGAATTTTACAAGGTATAGGGGTATGTACAAATGTTGCAGAATCAGTCTTGGTCTCTTGAGGTTCATCAGTTTGAAGATGGTCATCACAAGATTCAGAAGAAAGGTCTTGATCAAACTCAAAAGCATGCAAATATTTGGTATTTACAATCTTCAAAAGGAAGGAATCAAATGTAGGCCGACGATCTTTTCTAAAATACAATATACTTTGCAAAGCCTTCTTGAAATTCTCGAGAAAAGAGAAGAAATAATTTATGACAAAGAACAAAAGTTCTTGGATGAAATTCCAACTTGAATACCTGATCTTTCCATATTGTCCTTTCATGTCTCTACTGATCAGGTTCATCCTCCAGTGGAGTCCTTGGATCTGATCTCGAAACTGATTTAGAGTTGCCAGGTGAATGGTTTCAGCCTTCTGATGTCTGATCATTGTGCACCATCAACAATCAGATCTAAACTTGATTACATTTTACTGAGGAAAATAGATGTTCATTTCATAAACTAGACCGGAGATTGACTGAAGCAGCATTGATCTACTTTCGCTAATGCAAAGCAAGAGCATTTCGAAGGCTACCTGGCTAACTTCAGGCTCCATCTGTAGTTTATAAAGAAAACAACAATCTTTCGTCTCCCGAGTATGGTCGCCACTATGTTATTTCCTAAATCTACCCCAGGCTGAAGGAAGGCAGAGTTCAGGGTAACATCAAACCACGCTTAATCTGGTAGCTAACCCTACCAGATTAGGAGAGGGCTCTCTCCAGGTCAATCTCAGCAAATATAATCAATAAGGCTTGAGATGAATTGAAAAAAAGGCTAATTTTAGGCTAGGTATATAGGTTAAAGAGTTTGATTTTGATTTTGGGGGTTTTGTTGGAATAAAAGGGAAAGGCAGTTTTGGGTCCGGGGATGAGGCCTAATTTTTGTAGAGTTATGAATGGGGCAAGGAATGCAATTGCTTTTATTCTTTGGATTGAATGAATGGATATTTCATACCAATGAGGAGCTGAAGAGGGCAAGAGGCCTTCAAGAATCCTCTTCAGACAATTGAAAACATGAAAAATTAAACAAAACTTCAAGGTAGAGCACTGCAAATCTAATGGATTCCACCATTAATACTTGTTTGTTTAACTTAAGAAGAAAGGAGAAGGTAACATGATACACATGAAACTTGAACAAACTTACAATCATAGAGAGAAACACACCATCAAAACATAGAGCCACATGGATCCCAAAGAGTACTAAAAACCCTGGTCTATTCCTTTGCCAAAATTGCAGAGATGAAATGTACAATGAAGTGCCAAGCAATCCCAAGTGTCCAACCTATGCTAACGACTAAAAAATTACAAGATATAGACCACATTAACTCATCCCCAGCCTCTAGGGGTCGAGCTCATAATTTTAGGAGTTGTTTCAACAAGATCTAAACTAAGAACTGGAAAATAGGCAATGGAATAGCTTGCCTCTATAAGATAGGAAACTGATTCATTCAGTTACAATTCACTTTTTGGTGAATGAATCTACTTACATGAGTGAAAATTTGTCAAAATTACATAAAAAACCATGAAATTACATCAATTTACATCAAGATCTTTACATTTGGAGATTAAAAGGTCAAACTGGCCAAAACTAGGTGAAAAATTGAGTTACTGAGTGAAAACTAGGCCAAAATTCCCAATGCGCCGCGCCTGAAATCTCTATGCGTCGCACCACTTTGGAGCTGATTGTGAGGGCATTCCTGGAGTCCAAATTTAGTGCAGGATAGCTCGTTGGAAATTTCTGCCTATCTACCTTCCAACCCAAGTGGAATTTATGAATTTGGTTGCCATTTTCCCCTCCAAAAATGAGTTTTCCAAACACTGCTTCTTGTGTGTCCAAAAGAGGGCAGAAAGGTCATTTTTAGGGTGTTTTTGACCCTTCATGCAACCAAAAAATTGTAAAAATATTTAGGTAATGGGTAGGAATGCATAAATTTGGATGAAAAATCCAAAAATACAAAGTTTTCTTCAAGAGAAGCTACCAATTATAAGCACACGCCAAGTGGCGCGATGCGTCGGGCGGAAAAATCTGTGTTAAGGACAAAAAAATTCAAAATTGACAAAAATTTTCCCAAATTTCTTGGAATTTGGGCTGAATGTTCACCATCAAGTGCTATTCTGAACCAAAGAATCTTCAGCCAAAATTTTGAAGTTTGTCATACTTTTTACGCTGCCTTAATGCCTTCTTGGTGCATGCAATTCAGCTGTAGAGTCACTGTCTCGGTCATAAGAAGTATCCGTCTCCATGATGTCCAAGGCCTATATTGTCTTGGATGAAAATGAGAATTTGGTGTGTTTGATTTATTTCCAAATATGAGTTAATATGGGAGGGAATATGGAGGAATAGGGTAGTAGGAATAATGAGCTTTTATCAAGTGCAACTTGCCATTTGAAATCTATGATTTAGGGACAGCCACTTAAGTTTGGAGAAATTTCACAATTGGGATGGGGAGGGAATGGAAATGGGTAGGAATGAGTAACTAGGGATATAAGGTGAATAGTGAAATGGGATATTGTGAGGATATAAACAATGAGGAGGGATTAACAAGGTGAAGAAAGGAAGTATTTGGCACAAAACAAGTTTCAAAACCCTAAAGGAAGCAATCCCCAAACAAGAGAATAGGGTTTGAGTTTTTGTGTTTAAATTCTCATAATCAATACCATACACATGTTCATGGCAAAGGAGAGGTCACATGAACTTACTAGAACAAGAAGGGACCGAGTCGATTTGATGAGTTGGAAGAACTAGCAAAAAAATTTCTCTCTGCCATGTGTGTCGCGCGCCTAACCCAGTGCATTGTGCCTCCCTGATGCATCGCGCCAGTTTAATTTTTACACTACGGCAGCTGGCCCAATGTGTCGTGCCTGCCCAATGCATCGTGGCACTCATCATATGCACCGCGTAGGGAAATTTGCACAAATTCTCCTTCAAATTGCTTCTTCGCTCTTCACGATTTATCCTTGGTTCCTCTTGGCATACAAATGAACTCTTGTAACAGAAAAATGATTTATATACCAAGGATTTTAACTCTTGATTTCAAAAAACCCACTTTGCAATGTTCCAGACTTTGACACTTTTTGAAAAAACTCTGTTTTGCTTCATTTTGGCTTCTTGACTGAATGATGAGATTTCTATTTGTTCTTGTAGGGAATGAATCTGTTGGAGCTCGACAAAGGCGACCAGGGTTACTAGTGAAATATTATTACAACTGAGAAAACTGGAAACCACATAAAAACACTATTTTTCTTCAAAACAAAGTTTTGAAGAAAAATACATTATTAAGCATATGGCGATGAGATTTTAAGTACTGAAACCTTATTTCAAACTTCCTCATGTGCCTGCTGACCATTATTAGGCATTCTGAAAAACTGATTAATGAAACCCTAGACCTAATGAGACTAAAACCCTAAAAATGATTATTTGCAAACTATGGGACCAAAAATGATTGCAAATGATTTTAATGAACAGAAATAGGCCAGTAGATAAAAGACATGAGGGACATGAGAAACAAGCCACTATCGTCAGATGATCCATGCTCCTAATGGAATGCAGCTGACTGAATGAGACACCTAATATGCAATGCAACAAGAGGAATTTGATCACTGACGGAGGGATGAAGATACCAACACTAACAGAAATCAGGATTCCATTCATTTAGGGGTTGTTATCAGCAGGGATTGTGTAGTGGAGGAAGGCTGTCAGGAGGAGGTGCATGTATTTGCAAGTTTTTGTATGAGAGTGTGAGACGATTGTATATTGTACTGAGAGATATTGGATTAGAGTTTTGTATGATATTGTTTCATGATCCATGATATATACATAATATATAATATTGGGGTTTTTAGCTTCATTATTTCCCGGTAAAAACATCTATGTTATGTGTGATTGATATTTCATGTGTTTTCAATTGGCGATCATGTTTTAAATTCTGCAAATATTTTTGTAGAAGCGATTCTATATTTAATAATGGCCTTCTTGGTCCATCGTTCTACTATGTTTCCTATTTTTTATCCCTTCATGAATACAACTGTAGTCTATCATAGTCGGGTGTGCCCCGCTTGCTCTCTTCCTTATCAATGCTTACAACTTGCGCTTGATTTGAAATAATTGGGGTGCACCCACCAATATGTCATCATCCCAGTCTTTCTCTTCTTAATCGCTTAGACTTGGGTACTGAAATATCTTTTTGGGGTGAACCCTCTAGGGTAAGATCGTTGGGCCAACCTGTAATGTGGGATTCTTCGACCCAATCTTCTGTTGTTATTTTTTCCCAATGCACTCACTTAAAGACTCTGCCAACTTCCGGCTGAGTTTGGCATATAAACCCAGTTTGGTTACGTGCCAAAGGCTCACAAAACACCTTTATCAATACCACTTAGACTTTGGGCACCTCAACTTTTCCAAGCAATAACTTTTAATCCATGAGCCTATTTGTAGACTTCCACATACCATTGGAAATCTATTTCCAAGAAATATCCAACTAATGCATTTGTAGGAGCATCTGAATTTAACTACAGAGGAAAATTTACCTTCAAATTCTGCGACTCCAAATGACCCTAGTAATGATTTTATGGCTTCTCCAATAAGCCTTCTACTATGGTGATTCTCTACTAGAGACTATAATAACTGTGGGACTCCTCCTCAACAACATGATCCTCAATGCTAGACTAATTGAAATTAATGCCAACATACTTGATGCCACAAACCATCCAAGTAATGCCAACTATCCAAAAATATTTCGCATTGATGGGAACAATGTAATATCCCCCTGAAACCAGGCATGGTATTCTTCATCATTGTTCTCCTCCTGAGTACCAGTAATCTTCTCCACCTTTGGCATCAATTAAAAATGATTCTCTTGAAAACTCCCCCTGAAGCACTGTAGCCTACTCTTCAATTGATACCACATGCTAAGCATCTGCCAACACACATTATAATCAAGTCATTTGGGAGGAGGAGTCACAACTTCTATTTTCTGCCCGTGATGCTCAAAGGGATCTCTTATAAGTGACTTAGTAAAGATGTCTGCAATTTGTTATTTAGTGACCACATATTCAAGTCGAACAATACTAGTTGTAACATTTTTTCTTAAGAAATTGAACTTGATAAGAATGAGCTTGGTCTTTTAGTGCATGCAAGGATTCTTAAATATTCTGATGGCACTAGTATTATCAAACATGATTGGAATGGGATCAATCAATTATAACTTAATTTCCTTCAAGGTATATTTCATCCCTAGAATTTGTGAGAAACATGTGGCAGTTGTAATATACCATGCTTTAGAAATTGATATACAAATTAAGTATTCTTTCTTGTTGACCCAGGAAACTAAGTAGTTTCCCAAAAAGAATGCTCCACTAGAGGTTCTCTTCCTATCATCAATACTATCTTCCTAATAAGCATTAGTATAGGCTTTCAGCATAAACTTTCTGATTTTAGCATACTAGATTCCACAATTTGGTGTCCGTTGAAAGTATATAAAATTCATTTTAACAATGATGATATGAATTTCATGGGGCAGGCTTGAAATCTGGCCGCAATACCTATTTATTGCATGATGTATGGTCTCAACACTGTGAGATAGAACATGCTTCCTATTATTGATTTTTAATGAGTCTGATTTACATGTGGTGTCTCATATTATTTTCATAATTTACAAAATTATGCTAACTGGATTGAAATCTTCGAGCCCAAAATTTATTCAAAGTTTCTCACAGGTATTTGGATTGGGAGATAAATACCCCATATTTTGATTGAGAAATTTATAATCCTAAGAAGAAGGAAAATTCTCCTATCATGGAAATCTCAAAATTGGTCTGCATACAGTTTGAGAGTTGATGTCCCAATCATTATAGATTGTTGTCAAACATTATGTCATCCACATACACTACCATCATTAGTAGATGATAATCTAAAGATTTATATACAAATTTTTTCTACATTTCCATTCTTGAAGCCCCCTTACTGTTGAAGATATCGATCTAGTATTGTGTACCAGGTTTGGGTGCCTATTTGAGTCCATATAATACCCTTTTTACCTTCTACAAATTTAACCAAAATGTGTCTCGCACTTGGAACTTGTGTGGCACTCGATGTTGATTCCGGCACTGC
The DNA here is from genome assembly GCA_034641835.2 of Pinus albicaulis. Classification (NCBI taxonomy): domain Eukaryota; kingdom Viridiplantae; phylum Streptophyta; class Pinopsida; order Pinales; family Pinaceae; genus Pinus; species Pinus albicaulis. Next base: position 1,550,803,487 of record CM076582.1, read on the forward strand.
TTGTACTTGGCATTGGATTTCTCCATGATGTTTTGGACCTATTGGTGGATGTAAAGTATTACACCCATGGATTATGTCTATGTGGTCACATGAGGTATGGAAACATGAGGAAGTAGCATGCACAGGGTCAGATCAATGGAGTGCTTAACTTGATAGTGTAGAAAAAACCTCCCTGGATGAGGAGAAAATGTCCTTGTAATCCTCCACAACTTTGTCCAGCTGTTGTTTTCATTCAAGGGAGCCATGTTTGGAGGTTGTGGCCATAATATTATTCTTACCCTGTGGGTGAATTGTAATAAAAAACAAATTGCCTAGTTTGGGAAATAATATTACTGCGTTGCTTTGCAATAATCAAAGAGATGGCGGGAGGCAGTACTACTTTTGGTATCCTGTACAACTTATTTCCCAAAGTAATAATAACAGAATGAGTTCTAGACTCATACACAACATGTCGCTTCCATGAGTTTTTTTGGCCCAATAATACATCAGACACATCAATAGGAGCAACATCACACAATACCTCATCCATGAAGGGCTTGATTTTGTATGGAAGGCAGCACTATTGGTTGACGTAAAGATTTATTCCTTGTTGAAGCCACCCGATAGTATATGGTTGTGGGTGTGTTGTGGTCAGTAGGCTAAGCCTCTTCACGACCTCTTCTGAAATGAGGTTATTTTGGCTTCCGTTATAAACAAGGAATTGCAGTGGACAACCCGTCACCCACATCTACGAATGGAATAGGCACTCCCCCTCCTCAGGATCCTCCCTCTCGAGCTTAGTGGTGGAAAAAATGGAATTAGGACCCGCATCAATGATCGTCTTCCCTTTATCATTCCCCTTTTCCAGTTGTGACTTAGAATTAGAAAATGCATCTGATTCAAATGCCTTCAGTTCGGCCATCAACGACCGTTTGGTCTAACACTCGCTTGTGTTGTGAGTGGACATGTTATGAAATTCACACTTCCCCGTGTCCTTCTTTTTCTTTGTAGTTTTTTTCTGAGTCACCCCGTTTTAGCTTTTCCCTCTGTTCTGTGGTTCGAGGTCACCTTTCCCTAGCTTCAGATTCTCAAATCCAAATTCTTGATTCCTCTAATTAAATTTCTCCTCAATCTTTGCAACATATTGATATGCTGCACCAAGCAAACTAATGTCGAGGAGCTCCATTTCCTCTTGAATGTATCTATCTAAATAGTTGTGATACTTCAGCACCAAATTTCTTGCTGAATATTTAATACCAAACTTTGTGCACAGGGTATGGAAAAAATTCATCAGCTTGTGCACATCTTGATCCCTTTGATTTTGCAGCGTGGTCAATTAGATGTAATTTTCTTCATAGGTCCCCACTAGGTGATATTATTCCTTGATTTCGTCTCAAAACAAATTTCAAGTGGGTGACTGAGAACAGAGAGGGTTCCCTCTCATCCTTCTACTCACAGTAGGTTTCCCACCAATATTTGACATGTGAGGTGGCTTTGAGAAGTGAAAAAGTAATCTTTTATCGGTCAAAAAAATCATGTATCGAAAAATACCCTTCCAGCAAATTCAACCATCTATTTATGACATATGCATCTATATGGCCTTCAAAAAGAGGAATGTTGAAGTTGACTTGCAACTTGAAGGAGTGGTGGCTCTAGAGTGGTTGTTGGATGCAGATGCACTGCCGGTGGGTAGTCCTTGAAGGATCTCGGAAAAATTATTCATCATCGCGTTCCTTTTTTTCTTGAGGGTCTCCTCAAGAAATATTTTGATAGGATATGTTGCTCTCTCCTCTTTCTTTTCTTCTGCCATGGGAGGCCATCGGGGTTTGCAAGGCTGATCTTGCAAAGGTTAAACCAGATCAAACCCTAACTCCTTATAGCCCTACCTTGTTGGGGACATGAAAAGAAATATCAAGAAAGAGTAGACCGCTCTGATACCACTGATCCAGATCTTGGTTGAAATGGACCTCTTGCTGCAACATTGTTGATAACTCCTGCTATACGTGATGAAATCAGATTCTGTCAAAGACCCATTTGAGGTTTTAAATGGATATTTCCAGTGATATAAGACACTTGAAATTTTATGACCTCTGGGGTGAGAAAATGTTTCCACAAACTCAGAGGATGTGTGACAACGTAGTTTTCCAGACATGTGTAAATTCAGTTGCTCATATCTCTCAAACCAACAAACGAAATAAAATTTCGTAAAAAGCCCATTTGAGACAATAAAAAATAATTTTAAATGAAATATTTTTCACTCTCTAATATTATATTTAGAGACCGTGGCACTTGCATAAATTTTACTTAATATTACTACAAAACATTGAAACTGAAATATATTTCAAAATATAATGGAGCTATAACCTGAATATATATTTATGCATGAAAAAAATAAAATATAGAAATAAACATAAACATAGAGATGTAGCAGAAATAAAACATTATTTCATTATTACCGATTGACTGAAATATGCTTACAGAGATTATGGACATAAATTAGCTAAGGCGATGGTAGCTTATCCCTGAGAAGAGATGTGGCGGCTACATGCCTTTGAAATATGTTGAAATGAGGCTCAAGGGCCTATTTATTACTTAAGAATAAGAGAAAACCCTAAAAAAACCAAAACCCTAAATCGAGGAGATGTAACACCAAGATTTTATGGGCCCCGTTGGGGTTATTTGGGTAGCCAAGTTCCCAGGGTCGTAACTTGTTAATATTATCTCAGTTTGGCACATATGATACCTCGTTGGAAACATATCTTCGAGGACTATGCCGTTTAGGGACTCAAAATGGCTCTGGAAGTTCAAGACCCAAAAACATGCTAAAAATAGTAAATAAGAAAACATATGAAACTGACTAGTGGAATAGGCGGGTGGCCACCAATATCCACCTAGATTCACCTCCATTTTTTACTCCTCCTTCTTCTCTTTCCATCCCTCAATTATGTCCCAAAATGTTTTTTCCACAGTCACTCTACCTAATAAATTTAAGACATTGTGGGTATTTGTATTGGTGCAAGACAGACCTCTAAGACGTCCTGGGCTTGGATAGGAGGTTTTCCCCAATGTCCCTTTGCTCTCTCTAACCTACATCTACATCTTCATGACCTAATTACATTATCTCCACCCTAAAAACACCCTCAGAACCCCTCCTGCATAATTACAGGTCCTCTTGTAGCATTACATCACCTCCTGTAGCATCCCTTGTAATAGGTTTTTTGCACCACTTTCCTTCACCTGTTATGCTCCCCACTTCAGCCTTAGCTTAGTCAAGATGGAAAATTACCCAAATTTGTGATTTGATGATCAAAATAAGTTGCTAGACCACTCCAGCCATTCATTTTTCCTCATTGCAAAAAAGAGTAGGATTAGTTTTTTTTTCAATTACAAGAAAGATACAAGTTAGATTTATGATTTTCAAGAAAGTGTGAAGTAGATAGATGATACATGTAACTATGTGACTAATTTTATGAACTATGCGAGATATAAGTAGTTTTCCTTCTGCAAGTATATTATCCCTTTTTCCCCTCATGAAATGATAATTAGCATCTACAAGTTGAACAAATGGAAGTTTCACTTTCTTAGTTAGAGTCAGTTTTCAATTTTGCTTTCAAAAAAAAAAAAATCACGGTAGAAAAGGAGGAGGAATGGTATTTGAACAACTTGATCTAGTGTCATAATTATGGTAGCATGAATATAATCCAACCTAACATGCATATAACATGGTCACTTGTAATTTTGTAGAAACACCAGGTTAATAATTTGAGTTGAGGAGCTCTTTGGCGTCGCAACACTCTTGGTGTGATACCAAGGCTCACCACTTTGCACATTTGATATTTCACTGCTTCTTCAAGAGTCCATAGTTCATCCTAAATAGTGTTTCTCATGGATAAAAAATATCCTTAGAACCAATATGGTTTCTTTCTTTCTTTGAAGGTTCCTTAGGGTGCATCATGTCTATCAACATCGTATAAAGTGTCATGAACCATAATCATTTCTTTATAACACATGGAGAATGATCCAAGGATTCTATGATATCCATGGGTTAATCAAGAATATTAGGATCAGACTCACTATCTTATTGTGAATCGAAGGCATCATATTATCTTTCAACATTAATAAGAGGAGGAGTGTCTATGGATTTTAAAAGATTTGAATCTTCATCAAATGTTATATCTCTAATAAACTCGATATTTTTGTCTTTGGGTACATATATTGTGTAAGATTTATAATTTTCAAAATAACCAACAATCATGCCTTTCGTACCTAAAGCTTCTAGCTTGGTACTCTTTTCCTTTGACACGTGAAATTATACAAGTTAGTCAAATATCCTTAAGTTTCCATTTTGTTTTGAGTTATATGATATGGTAGTCTTTTTCTTGATTCCAAATTCTTTGCAGAATTCTTGAGCTATTATCCACTTCATGTCTACTCACGTCATGGGATGGCTCGACACCTTCCTAAATATCAATACAAGGGACTTGTTTCTCACATTCATGAAATATACTTGTTGATCCTAGAACAAGAGAAAGAGAGATATTAGAAAAGTAAATAAACATAATGAAAATATACCCATTGATGAGGAAGGTATTTCTTTCTTTTCTACATGTGAGAGTGGCTCTTTCATTATCATTGTACCAACTTCCTCTTGGAGTTTACTCTTTGTTGCGGGAAAAAATGATAGGATTTTTTTCCTTGTGATCTGGTATCCATTAGATCACAAGAAAGATAGAAGCATAGTGAAACATACATTAAATATTACTAATCCCTCATGATCTACAAGAAACCATGAAATAGTTCTAATATGATGAGGAAGAAGAAGCTACCTTTCCTCCTCGTAGGTTGGTGATGGATATTGACTTTGATGTCGATCCGTTGCGCTCCACACGAGCAATCTATATGTTTTACCTTTAATATAAATACATGCACACAATCACAAACATAAAAATATGACAAAGGATATTCCTCAAAATATCATTACATAAATGATAAGAGAAAAATATTACAGGATACAACCATAAATAGGGAAGGAATATATATCTTCATTAATTTAAAAATATAGCTTCAATACCGTAGTTTCATCTTCTCCTCTCTGTAATTTAGCAGAATGTCCCCACTATGAGAGAACAAGAAGAGCACTCTCATATAGCATGAGACCTCACAAGCTCTCAAGATAATGGCAAGATAGAAATGGGGTTTCAAGATCTCAGCAGGAGCATGTCTCTCTCAGCCTCTCTAATTACAACTATAACGACTGTATAAGATGTCAAATAGCCTCGCCCTTTCAAATGATCGAGTATAAATAGGTGAATTACATGTCTGAGATAATGAATGTAGACACTCAGGATGATGAGAAGTTAATGAAACTTCTAATGGATCAGTCCTAGCCAACTCAAATCAATGAGTAATCGATCTCATCTCGTAGAGAATGAGAAACTCTAGAAACCTTTTTCACAATTATGAGTCTTTTTCTCAATTATATCAATTATGAAATAATTTTTATCTCATAATTATAATATTTTGGCAAAATAATTATGATAAATATCTCAATTATGTAATTTCACCCTGTAATAATTGGATAAATCTCACATAAGTAAATGAAAAGGCGAAAATGGGTGTATTTGGGCCAAACAACTGAGGTAAGTTTATATTGGGTTTATCTCACTATAATGGAGTGGAAAATAGAGTTATAACAGATGTCCCCTAATGTATGAGGTCATAATTTGTAGCTGATGGCCGAAATACATTATAAGCAAATTCAAAGGTCTCAATGGCACTGGGGAAACAAAGCTAGGATTACGGATCAGAAAAAAACTAAAGTAGAGGTTTTAGCTATGAAGATAACATCCTCGAGGCGGGCATACTGATGCTCAATCATAGGAAAATACTGAACATGGTTGCCAAACTTACACTGGAGATCCATGATATAAATGACTAGGACATGGCCACGAAAGACATACATGGTGGATCCATGTGACTAAATGGAAAGAGAATATCCACTAAAAAAAATCATGGATCTATGTCATGGTATACATCAGTGGGAATATCGACACATAATAGACAGATAAGTGTCCTAGATAGCCCTCAAATTACATCAATGATATATAACTCCAACGGACCCTCAGAAGGGTTCCATATAAGAGTGAGACGTCCCTAACCAAGGTTCTTCGACATAACCCTGATGGTACTGATCCACAGATGCGAATAGATGAGCTAAAGTCGAGTAATTGTAGAAACCTCCTGATTACCAACTAATGAGGTAGAGAAGTAACAAACGTAAGGTAATCCACCAATGAAGAAGAAAGACCCCAAGGTACCTAGTACAGTCCACTAAGTTTGAATGAATGAGATTATGTTGAACACTATTGAACTCAACCAATCAGGATAAAATGATCTAAATCCACTGTCGATCACCAGGAAACTTGCCATTAAGTACTGCAAGCTCCAAGGTACTACCAGTTCCTAGATCAAAATCCTGGATGATAAGCTGGAGTCAACAGGAGAATATCTTTCGAAGGAGGGCCTTAATGTATCCCCCGTGAATTGAAAAAATATAATAGGATGATTTGATGTATGGATGAAGTCATGAAGTGATGAAGTACAACTGACATAGGGATGGTTGACTCAAAAAAGTCAAAAGGATATTGCAAATGGCTGACACATGCTGATTCTTCCCTTGAAGACATAATGGCATGACACAAGAGTGACCTACCAACATGACTAAATGAGAACCTAGTGATATAATGCAACGATGTAGGAGGAATTGAGGCACATTCCATATGACTGGAAGAGTAACCAACCAGAGGAGTAAAGAGACTCATATGGATGGTATGGCTCCTAGGAAAGCTAAAAATCAATTGTACGATAGTAAGACAGACAGGTGTTGTGCTCAAGGGTGACACAAATGATGCTGCAAATGGATGAAAAATGAAAATATATGTTCCCTCCCTTCTCTTTTTATAAGTTCCTTTTTCATAAATATGTGCTCCAAGATCAAAAAAGATATAACAATATACAAGGGGGAACCTCCTAGACACAATAGACTAGGGTATTCTTTTTTCGTAACTAGTTTATTCAGGTTTGGAAAAGGGTTAAACTTACACTAGGCAGATGACACTTCAGGTACTTTTACGATCGTAAAGTAGATAATTTCACTCAAAAATATTTTCTAAGCTAAGGAGGCTTAAAAGAGCTTAAATAAAACTCCTCCTAGAGGAACGATTGGTATAAAGGGAAGCAATTGGTTTTAGTAATGGTGAAACTTCACATGACATAATGTGGACATGAGGATGGCTAATAGGAAAAATCATTGTACTGGTTCCTCCATGACAAGGTAAAACACCAATTGAATGTGGATGATAGTCCAATCAGATGATGAAAATGGAGTAGATAAACCAAGGTTCAAACTGTAGAAGTAGGCTAGAAAAAGTGGCAATCACAAGTGATAAAATGTGGAATCCTCCTTAGGTATGGCCAGAAAAGAGATGAAGAAGAGGACATGAGGCTCAAATTCTAAGTCATGGTGGGTCAAAAGGAGGGATTTGAAGAGTGATAAAAAATGACTGTATGGACACTGAGATGACAAGAAGCTGCTAAGTAGAGTGTCCGTGATCAAGTAAGCTCTACCGCCAAGCTATGAGATGGATATAGGAAGTGGCAAAATTCACAGCTTGACAGGGTCAGGCCTAAGGCATAAATAGTGCTAATGGTTAAAATGCAGAATTGGTGAAAATGACCTACCCCTATAGGCCAGTAAAGGAGAAACACACCTAAGGTCCAATGAATTTTGCAATACAAACACCACCCTATCCTATAAAAAACCACCTTAAAATACTATACCCATGGTTAAATCACATAATGAATGCAATAATCATGGATGAGTGAAAAAAAAGACCTATGTTTTGTTTTTTTTTAATTTTATAATTTTTTTATATTTTTGGCATAAATAAGGCATGATAAATGCTTGCATCACACACTAAACCAAAAAAGGGGATAAATCATCACACTCTTATATAGAGTATGTAAAAGTGCAACTCATTCTAGTAGGTCACACTAAAGCGTGACCACAGCTGAGCTCATGCCAAGGGTTTCTATACACAACCTAAAAGAGGGAAAGGGAACCATATGGCTCACCAAAGTGGGGCCATGCAAAAGGAAGTCAAATTGGCCCACCCAGAAAGGTTGACCATGCCAGGGACAATCAAACATAGTCATACTTTTAAAACTATCCCATAGACATAAATGAGGATCAAGACATAATGGAGGTACAAGATGCTCCTCAACAGGTGGTGAGGAGTTGGAAAATGCACTGGCAAGTTCAGTATTAGAATACCAAGACTTGAATATTTCCAAGGGTGGCACTTCCAAGGAACACCAAGGAGGTGCCCCCTGAGTCAATTCAAGATTTAAAATTCCTAGCTCTACATGTTCCAATTCGGGAATATTAGAGGCAGAAAGAGGCATAACCTACCTATGATTATCAGTGGATAGATCCGTGACCTCCAAGTTGGCTAACGGAGAAGTCTTGTCATCAAGGGAGTCACGTGGAACAAGAAGAGGGGTAGCCTATGTGGGAGAAATAACTTGATCATATTCCATATTGAGATGGAGTTTCTGACCAATGTGAGGAGGTACTGACAGGACTCTTTGAAGAGAAAATATATTCCATAAGATGTGGTAGAAGGTGCTTACTATGTTTATCATCTTCTATAATATCATGCGACAACACCCAAGGATCAAGAGGTCTATGGGGTTCAAAGGTGCCATAAGAGATCATATGCATAGGAGGAGTGGTGGGAAACAATGGAGCATTGGGTGGAGGGAGTTGAGGAAAAACCCCTAGAAGAGTGGAACTTTTGAAAAGTCCTGCACCAACACTCTGAAATGGATCAGGCTAGTCCCCCACAAGTTGAACAACAGTTCCGGTGGTAGTAGAAATCTAGGTCGATGTCACACAAAACCAACAACAACAGTCATGGCATAAAACAGGATACGGCCAAGGAGCAAGATATAGTCTAAAGTATCAGCAATGATTTGATATCGACATGTACTATTTTATCGCCTGTGGGAGGACCTCCTTAGTAAGGAAATTGTGACTATCAAATTCTTGGAGAGCGGTATCAAACTTGGCGAGGGTCAGAGAGTCGATAACTTTCCAACATGATATGGACATGACACAGGTTGAAGAGCCCTCATCTACCTAAGTGCGATGGATATTATTTTTGGAAACCCACACCATAATCTAAAAAACAATTTGATGGGAAAGACTTTGAGTGGATTTCTTGACATTAAAAGAAATGACACTAGAGTCAGATGGGTTAACTCCACCGATGGTAGAGAACAAGGATTTGTATTGTTGGGGAAAACTTTACAAGACCTCCAAAGCAAACTTGGCACAAGGTGCCTAGGCTAGATCTTCAACAATACTATAATGTTGAGCAAACTGGCGGAAGTGTTGTGTGACATCTTATGGAGAAAACCCTTGAGCAGGCGATAAACTAGTTCTATAGGTTTATCTAGAGTGAGAGGTCCTGTTGAACTAGGTGGATATGGTGAGTCTTTGGAAGGAGGACTCAAATCATATGCATCAAAGGACTTAGCTCGCGTGGTCACATTGACATATTCTTTACACATAAATCCGGGATGGGAGGATGAACCCTCATTACCCCCTTGAGAAGGTCAAGAAGGTTGAGCAATCATTTGTTATTGTGGTTGCGTGGTGAATTTATGAGTTAAAACGACAGGTTGATGGGAATATGGTGGTGAAATAATCTTAAGAAATTCATCCGTTCGAGGAAACTATTCATTAATTGGATCACCTTGACAAATTTTACAATGGAATTTGACTTTTCAGTAACACTCATTGGTGCCATCTCCTTAACTCTCAGGGTTGGGTTTAGAATCCTGGGAATTTTGATTTTTTTGTTTCTTTTTTTTTTTGTTCTTGTTATTTTTACCACTAGTTTGTGAGTTTTTATTTGTTTGAGTGGAATTTACCATGAGAAAATCGGTGGACTAGTTAGGAGGGGGTGCTTTAGTAGAGACAGACACACTTGTATGGGCTTGAGATGTAACAGTAAGTTTCCCAAGGTGGGCAACAATTTGGCTCATGTGATCGAAATAGACCTAATAATGCCATCGACATGTGGGTGAGGAACATGCTTAGGTGGGTCAATGGAAGGCCTGGGGGAATTGGGAAAAACTTCATATAGTGTACCCAACTATGAATATATGTGATCCAACTATTGGGCAGCTAAAATGGCTTGTTCTTTAATGATGGTTCGGAACATAGATACATCTTTAGCAATCTTAGGTCAGAGTGATCTAATGAACCATTTATGGAGAATCCCATTGGGTGGTTCTTAGTAATATATTGTGACGATGCCACTCATGAATGTGATAAGAGACAAGCATGGCATCATTTTGTTTGAGTTTAGAAAAAAAGGTCGGATTCAAGATCATACTGGGTGGGTAACTGAAAATGTGTCAGGAAAATTTGAAATAATGAGGCAAAATCACCGTAGGACGCAGTGTCTAACTTGATGTGCCATTTGGCAACATCCCCAGTTAAATTTATTTGGAACAAGCGAAGTTTTATAGGATCATCCACGAGTGAATTGGATGAACACCATAAATGGTAAGTGGTGATCTCGGTGGATGGATTCTCCTTAGGCTTCCCTTCAAACTTGGGAATATCATATGGTAATTTTGCGGGCATCAGTGGCCACCACGGATCATGACGAATGGGGTCATTAGTGAATTTGAAATGATCTAGTAAATAAAGAGAAGAGAGAAATAGATTATGAATTTTACTAAATGGGTCATAGGCAGGAGAAGCCCCTAACCAACCTAGCGCCCCCCCCACAAAATTATTCGATGGATGAGCTTGTTGGGGCTAAAAAGGGTTCACCCTGGAAAATGGTTGTTGCAGGCCAGAGTAACTGGTAGATGGATATTTCCCCACAGGGTAAAAATCTACAAAGAGAAATACACCCCCAAAAGCTTGACTACTAATTTGGTTCTACCCAGGGTGAAAAGAAGGACAAGGATGTATAGTAGGATTGCCATAAGAGGAAGGACCCAGATAAGACACGGTACCGGCAGCAGAGTTTCCCCCAAGTAAACTATCCCCTCCAAAAAAAACACTAGTAGGAAACATCCCTCAAAAGAGATAAATATACCAATTTTGTGTCATACTAGATGTTACATTACCCCTAGGCTGACTAGGGAAAATTGGTGATCCCCCCCATGGATTACATAAAGTAACTGTGTGTAATTGAGGAATGGGAACAGTCGGTTGGAAAAAGGATGGTGTGTAAATTCCTAGACCTATTGGCTGACTAGGCTAGGGTACCATAGTCGGCATAGAGGATGTTATGGGCATATTAACATTCAAGAAACTAGTGGGAGCCATAAATTAGACATATGGAATGCACCAGGAAGAGGTAAGCGGTATGGATGGAGGAATAGGGATAGCCATGCTAAGAGATGGCAACATTTTCATGGTAGTTGAGATTGCAGATGTAGACAGTAGGGAAGTCTCAAAATCTGACATAGGGTAAATGGTAGTTAATGGCACATAAGTGTAAACTAGTGTAGAACCATCAAGATTCAATAGTAGTAAGTTAGGCCCTAAACGATCTGTCAAAGGTGGTTTGGCAAGAATGTCAGAGTCATCCACCAAAGTCTCACTAGAAACCCGGTCCCTATCACTAGGTCCAAGCACATATTACAACACTATATGGTGGTGTAAATCACGAGTGTCAATAGGCACTCTCCGTGTAGGAGAAATAATTCCACTTCATTCAGAAATTAAACCTTGAAGATTATATGAACGTAGACGTGCAAAGTTAGCCAAGGTGATAGTAAATAAAACACAATTAAGTTAGTAGGAACACCCTAAGGCCAAAACCACTGACTCAAACCAAAGATAACGTTCTAGAAATTTCCTAAAATATAGCACATGCAAACATAATACAAAGAAGGAAGGGGTGGATAAATTATACTAGTGACCTCCTTCCCAGACCTTTTAGCTGCAAACTTGATGCAACTACCCCCATAGGTTGAACATGCTCCGAGAGGACTGAGAGAGTATGACTAACATCCATCCTAGGTATAGATAAGACGAACCCGACCTTCTGCTTGTGTATGATCCCTAGAAGAAAGGCCACTATGGTCACCACATACAATAACATGGCCTGGGGGGATAGTCGCAGGACAAACCAACACGCAAGGACAGGAAATTTAACCCCAAAAGGATCCAAGGCCGAAACCCCCTTAAGAATTACCTCCCAAGTGGCCCCTAAGTGATAAAGATTGTTTGTATGCATGAAAATTCTGCCATATCACACTACATAAAACTAAGCGAGTAGAGTTGGGTCACCCCACTTAGCCCAAGTGTGACCTCATGCTTGACCCATGTGTAAGAAGGGATTCCCAAACCGCACTATTGTAAATGGATTTTTACACCCTACAACAAGATTCTAAGTTGATCTTGCGGTCTTGGAGTAGTTGACTCACACTCCTACCTCCAAGACCCTAGCTAAATCTAGTGTTGGTGATTATCGATAAAAATAAAATACAAATGAGTTGATTTTATTATCACGTTACTTTTAATGGTTGTTTTTTACTCAAGTAGGAAGTAGCGTGAAACTGAAATGGTGTGTAGGAGTCTCAGTTAGTCACCCTAATGCAACTATGTGTAATTTTTCGTTTTCAATTCGATGAATTCTAGCTACAATAAGGAAAGAGATTATATAGCACACTAATGCCTACTGAGATGCATTTTTCCATTAAGTCTTCCTGAATAAAAATTATCCCAAAAATTTTAATCAATGACCCAAAAAAACACCAAAAATGAATCTGAGAAAGTGACCATAACAATTCTCCCAGGAAAGAAAACAAAGCACTCCAAAAGTGAAACAATGGGGGAAACAAAACCCAAAAAAAACACACTCAACAAAATAAAAAATGAAATACAAAGTGGAAATAAAAGACAACAGTGCCAATCAAGCTAGCATTGTAGCACAATGGCACCACCAGAGACAATGTTCTACAAGGGACTAAATCACACCCTAGAGGCAAAGAGGCCTAAACAAGATCTAAAAACAAGTGATCCAATGTAAAAAAACACTTTTAACAGAACTTTATCAGAATTACAGCTGCACAACCAGTCACAACATCATTTTTTGTGACTCTAATTCTCAAGAGTCAAAAGGATCATTCAACAGGAAAGAATGAAAATGAGAAACAATCACAAAATCTGAATGTAAAGTGTATATCCAATCTAAAAAAATGTTGAATACAACCAATTGAAACTAATAATGAAGTTAAGAGAGAAAACTCAAAACTCAATCCAAGTCACCCAAGCAAAACTCAAGAAACAAATCACACAATAATAAGGGAAGACCTTGAAAAAACTGACCAAAATAAATTTGATAAGAAACATACGATAGTTGATCAACTGAAAAAAATGATAGATCCAATAGATTTCCAATAAATCAGCAAGAAAAAACCTAAAAATTAAGCAAACATGAAATATAAAAAAAAACAGCAGCACCCGAGGGTGGAAGAAAAACACTCATCATTTTAATTGGCCATAAATCCATACAAATTCCATTTTCGGTAATTTTTTTAAGGTAAATTTAAAGAAGAGCACAAATCTGTAATTAGTTTTACCCAGGTATGTATAGAAAATAGTGGAACTGAAATGAAAACTCAGCCACGCACGAGGGCGGGAGAATAAAAAATTGACCAATTTTAATTGACCATAACGCCATCATACAGAGTCGGTTTTTAGTAATTTTTATTTTTAGTTAAAATTATGAGAGGAATCTAGATATATGCCCATTTAAATTAGTTTCTATTCATAAATTTCGATAATTTGATTTAGAATGTGTGGTCTTTCATTCTCTCTTAAGAAAAAACAAAAATCAAAACTTTAGATCTAAGATCAACTTGGATCTGAAGAATAGAGATGATAAACTTTAAAAATAACTAAAAACAATCACAAAAATGCAAGTAAGTTGAGAAAACCATAGACTGAAGGATCCGATCAATATATAAGGCAAAAAATACATAGAAGTGAGTGTGCTCTCATTGAAATCACCACTTATATTGCAGAAAAAACTGCAAGGAGTTGTTGCTTTGTGATCTAGTATCTGTTATATCACCAGAAAGACAAAATAACAATAAAAAATACATTCAAGATTCCCAATCCCTCATGATATACAAGGAGTCATACAATAATTCTAATAATATGAGTAAGAAGAATACATATATATACAAGTGATCTATCTGATCTTCTGATCTAGATTTATGTAGCAACATAACAGAATACACATATAAACATAAATACGAATATTCAATGGAAATAAAACCTCATTAATTAATATAAAAGTACTAAAAGTTGTTTACAGATAGAGTGGAAATAAATTAGCTATGGCACTGGTAGCTTATCTCTAAGAATAGATGTGGTGGCTACAGGTCTCTAAACTATGGTACAATGAGGCTCGAGGGCCTATTTATTATTGAGAAACAATGGAAAACCCTAAACATCCAAAAACCTAAGCCTATGAGATGAAGCATCAAAACTATGGGCCCTATTTGGGTAAATTGGTACATCAATATTCCTGGGGACATAACTTTGGAATATGATCTTCGTTTGACGTGAAAAATGCCTTGTTATAAAGATATATTTGAGGTATACAACATTTTATGTGAGAAACGTCAAAAAAAATTCCATTTTTCTCATATTTTTTCCAAAAAAACGTCGTTTAGGGCCTCAAAGCAGCTCCAGAAGTTAAGGACCCGAAAAACTGCTAAAAATAGTAAACTATGCTACAGTTAAGGAAACTGAAAAAATGGAAGAAAATATGGTGGGGCCTCAAGTGGAATAGGTAGGTGGCCACCACTATCCACCTGGATCATTCCTCCCCCCTTAGGAACCAATGGTCCCCATTGCGTTGAGTTCCTCCATGAGATGAGGAAACTTCTACTGAAATTTGTCCCTGTTGAACCAGTTACCTAGTTGCAGGAGTTAGTCAGCTTTTAAAACCTGATAAATTTGGATATTATGATAGCGAGTGTTCTTGATTTATATGTCCATGATACAATATTTTGTGGTCTATTCCATGTAGTCTAGGTTTAACTATGTTGGTATGAGTCGTTTTTTTATGTTGGAGGTGTCCAGTAGCAGTGGGAAGTAAATCCTAAGGCGGTCCACATTGAATATTGGGTGTATACCAAGGAATGGTGGAGTACTGAGCTCAAAAGAATTGGCCCTTATAGCCTTGGTTATGGTGTACGACCCATATCGGAGCGGGTGAATATTGCGGTGGGGTCTAGCGAGGCGCTTCTTCTACAAATGTAGCCACAATTTGTCGCCCACCTGGAAGTTGTGTGCAACCCGATGTTGATCATGTATTTTCTTGTACATAGCATTGGATGTGTCCAATATGTCATGAACCTGTTGGCGGATGTGATGAATGCACTCAATGAATTTTTTCGCTTTATCAGCTTTAGACTGCACATGAGCCGAATCGAGCTGAGTAGATGCAAATAGCATAGCTACGTCAATGGGATATAGTGGCTGGAATCCCAAGCCTGCCTGAAAGGGACTGTGGTCAATTGAGCTGTGGAGAGCCCAGTTATAATTGTGTTGTACATAGGGAAGGCTCTCATCCCATGTATGGGATGCTTGGAATTGTACATGGGAAAAATGTGTACGATCATCATGTTGACGACCTCTATCTGATCATTAGTTTGGGGATGGAAAGTTGTGGAATTCGTGAGCTTGGTGTCCAACATTGACCACAGGTTGGACCAAAATGTGCTGAGGAACCTCCTACCCTGATCTAAGATGATATAATATGGGATCCCAAAGTGCATCCACACTTGTTCAAACAAGAGTTTAGCAGTCGCTTATTCTGTGATATTATTCTTGCAGGCCACCATAATGGCCATCTTCAAGAATGTATCGACGACCACAAAAAAACAGTCATTTCCATGCCTAGGAGAAGGAAGGCCACACATGTAATCCATGAATATGGATTACCGAGGTCAACTAGGGGTAGGTAGAAAAGTATAGAGGCCTTGCTTCTTGATGGTTGGTCTGGAAATAGCACAAGCAGTGTAGGATTTGATGTACTTCCCGACATCTTGTCAAAGTTTCAGCCAATAGAAATAGTTCTACAATACTTCCACTCTTTTCTTGACCCCGAAATTTCCAGTGAAATGACTGTAGCGTGCTTCCAAAATCATCTTGGCATGCTTTCTCGAAGGAACTCGAAGGTGTCCTAGGTGGCATATCAGTGCATCCACGAGGTTAAATTTTGGAACTTCCATACCCTCCAAGAGTGTCGTGTATGTGTGGTTGAATTTTGAATCACTCTTGTAGAGAAGTGGGCAATCATAAGTCTCGTGCCCATAAGGGTTGCGAACAGTGGTGAGCACCATGATTGGTGGTTAGCTGAGGCAGTTTGGAACATTATTGATGCTACCCTTCTTGTACTTGATTTTCAAATGAAACTATTTCATATATGCGGACCACTTTTGAGGGTGATCATTCTGCAACTTCCCTTGTGTCTGTATGATCTGCAGGGGTCAGTGGTCTCTGTCGATAACCATTTCCTTCCCTAAAATTTAATTCTTCCATTGTTGGCAAGCCTGCACAATGGAATACATTTCTTTGTCATAAGTGGGATACTTGGAAACTGTGTTGGACAATGTCTCACTATGATATGCCACTTGATACCCCAGTTGAGTAAGAACTACCCCAATAGCATAGTCAGAGGTAGCTGTCTCGATCTCAAATGGTTGTTACAAGTCTGGTAATGTGAGCACTAGGTCATAGAAAATGTGATGTTTCAATTCTATAAACACTTTCTGTTGAGATTCCAAAGTAAATAATTTTTCTTTCGCTCCTCCGTTGGTGACTTGACTCAAGGGCCAAGTGATATGATAAAATCCCAACACGAACTTGCGGTAAAAATTAGAACGACCCAAAAATTTGTGAAGCTCTGTTAGCGTGGTTGGGGCTACCTAATCCTAAATGAATTAGATCTTGGTTAGATCTACATGCACCCCCCGTTCATCAATACTGTATCCTAGATACTGAACCTGGGTCATGCCAAAAGTGCACTTCTCTAAATTGGTACACAACTTATGTTGTTGCCATGTTTGGAGGACCTATTGGATGTGGTGGAGGTGTACCTTCTAATTTTGGCTGGAGATCAAGATGTCATCCAAGTACAATACTACAAATGAGGTAGTGAATGGACGCAAGATGTCGTCCATCAACCTCATGAAGGTTGCAGGAGCATTCGTCAACTTGAAAGGAAAGACTAGCCATTTGAAAAGGCCCTACTTTTCTTTGAAGAAATTCTTTGACACATCAGAGGGTTCAATTGCTACCTAGTGATACCTAGACTTCAAGTCAATCTTACTGAAATATTTCTCCCTTTTGAGTTGGTCCATAATGTCATCAATCCGAGGGATCAAGTACCTATGACAGAGAGTGATCTTGTTCAATTCCCAATAGTTAACACAGAGTCTCCAAGTCCCATCCTTCTTCTGCACCAACATGATCGAGCTCCCATAGGGCAATGAACTCGGCCATATGTGACCTTTATACAACAACTCCTTAATATACCTCTTGATTTCATCGTTATCTAAAACATAGCGCCGATAGATCGGTCTGTTGGGTAGCGGTGCACATAGGATCAGATCGATGGGGTGCTTCACTTGACAGTGTAGCGACACCCTTGTGAGTGATGTGAAGATGTCCCCGTACTCCTCCACGATCTTTTTCGTTTTTTGTTGTCGTGCGGAAGAGCCTTGTATGGAGGTCATGCCCAGAGTCTTCTTCTTTCCCTGAGGGAAAATCACTAGGAAAACAAATTTCCCAATTTTGGAAATGAGCTTACTCCATTTTTTTAGTAACCAAAGAGATAGTGGCAGGCTGTGGTACCTCTAGTATCATGTACAACCTAGTTCTGAAAGTAACAATAACAACGCGAGGCCGAGGCTCATACATAGCATGTCACTTCCACAAGTATAGTTGGACTAATAATATATCACGAACATCAAAAGGAGAAATTTCACATAATACCTCATCTTTCAAGGGCTTGATGTTGTAGGGAAGGCAACACTACTGGCTGATGTGGAGATCTTGTCCTTGGTGAAGCCACCCAATGGTGTACATTTGTGGGTGTGCTGTGGTTGGCAAGTGCTCTTACGGAGCTCACCGCACTTTCTTGTGTCCTTCTTTAGCTTCACGATGTTGTTATTTTCTTACGTCTTTGTTAGGTTTTCTTGGGCCACCATGCCTTAGATTTATCCTTTTTTTTGCGGTTTGGGGGCACCTTACCCTTTCTGTTGATTCACAGATCCAAAGTATCAATTTTTCTATTTGAATTTCTTCTCAATCTTGGCAGCATACCAATATGACATACCGTGCGATGAGATGTCGAGGAAATCTGTTTCCTCCTAAATGTATCTGTGCAGACAACTGTGGTACTTCAGTGCCAAATTTTTCTCTGAATATTTGATACTCAACTTTGTGAGCAGGGTATATAACAAATTTGTCATGTCATGCACATTTTGATCCCTTTGTTGCCGCAGCGTAGTCCATTGTATCTACTTGTCCTCATAGCTCCACATGGGATAATATTGTTCCTTAGTGGCATATCGGAAAGAATTACAAGTGGGTACAACTGAGAACTAAGAGGGTTCCCCCTCATCCTTTTTCTCAGAGTAGGTTTCCCACCAGTCCTTGACATGGGGCATAGCTTTGAGGAGTGCAAAAATAATCTTCTCCCGGTCGGAAAAGTCATGAACCAAGAAATATCCTTCTAATCGATTCAACCATTTATCTACGACGCCTACATCTATTTGGCCCTCAAATTTTGGAATTTCAAAGTTTACTTATACATTAAAAGAAGTTTCACCTACATAGTGGTTGTTGGATGCAGATGCCCCACAAGTGGGAAGTCGTTGAGGGACCTGAGAAAAGTTATCCATCATCGTGTTCCTTTCTTTTTCAATGGCCTCCTCGAGAAATATTTTGATAGGATCTCTCGATCCCTCATATTTATTTTCTTCCCCCATGGGTGACTGTCGGGGTTTGTGAGGCTTATCTTGCAAAGGTTCAACCAGATCGATCCCTAACTCCTTATACCCCGACCTCGTTGGGGACCTACATAGAAGCATCGAGAAAGAGTAGACCACTCTAATACCACTGATCCAGATTTATGTAGTAACGCAACAGAATAAAAAAATAACCATAAATACAAAGATGCACTAGAAATGAAATTTCATTTCATTAATATCAAAGAACTGAAATTTGTTTACAGATGGAATAGAAATAAGCTAGCTAGGGCATAGGTAGCTTATCTCTGAGAAGAGATGTGGCACCTAGAGGCCTCCAAACTGTGTTACAATGAAGCTCAAGGGCCTATTTCAGCTTGAGAAATAATGTAAAACCTTAAAAATCCAAAAACCTAACCCTAGGAGATGAAGCGTCAAAACTATGGGCCCCGTTTGGGGAAATTGGTACATCAATCTTCTTGGGGATGTAGCTTTGGCATACGATCTCCATTTGACATCCATAATACCTCGTTATAAAGATCTATCTAAGGACTACAAATTTTGATGTGGGAAACATCAATTGAAAATCCATGTTTCTCCTGATTTTCCCAAAAACAAATGGCGTTTAGGTCCTCAAAATGTCTCCAGAATTTCAGGACCCAAAAAACCGCTAAGAAACTGAAAAACTAAAAGAAAAAATGGTGGGGCCCCAAGGAATAGGCAGGTGGCCACAATTATCCACCTATATCATTCCTCCCCCCTTAGGAAGAAATGGTCCCCATTGTGTTGAGTTGCTCCATGAGACGAGGAAACTTCTGTTAAACTTGGTCCTTGGTGAACCACTTGCCCTGGTGCAGGAGTTGGTAAGCTTTGACAACCCAATATAGTTGGGTATTCTGCTGGCAAGTGTTCTTGATTTTCATGTCCATGATACAACTTGTGGTGGCCTATTCTATGATTTTCATTTCCATGATACAATCTGTGGTGGCTTGTTCCATGCAGTCCGGGTTTAACTCTATTGGTGTAAGTTGTTCTGCAATGTCGGAGGTGTCCAATAGCTATGGGAAGTACGTCTCAAGGAGGTCCACATTGAATTAATGGGTGAATACCAATGAATGATGGAATACTGAGCTCAAAGGAATTTTTCCCTACAACCTTGGTGATGGTGTACAACCCATATCAGAGTGGGCAAAGCTTGCAGTGGGGTCCAACGAGGTGCTCCTTCTGCAAATGTAGCCACACTTTGTCACCCACCTGGAAGTTGTGTGGCACCTGACGTTGATCATGTCGTTACTTGTAATTAGCGTTGGATATGTCTAATAAGTCATGAACCTAATGGCAGATGTGATGAATGTGCTCAATGAAGTTTTTTGCTTTGTCAAATTTAGACTGGACATTAGTTGAATCGGCCTGAGTAGCCACAAATGGCATGGATACGTCAATGGGACATAGTGGCTAGAATCGAAAGCCCACTTGAAAGTGGATTTGGCTAGTTGAGCTATGGAGAGCCCAGTTATAATTGTGTTGTACATAGGGAAGGCTCTCATCCCATGTGCATGGATGCTTTGAATTGTACATGCATAGAATGTGTATGATCATCATGTTGACGACCTATATCTAGACATCAATTTTGGGATGGAAAGTTGTGGACTTGGTGAGCTTGGTGTCCAACATTGATGAGAGGTTGCACCGAAATGTGCTGACAAACCTATTGTATCGATTTGAGATGATAAACTGAGGGATCCCAAAGTGCACTCACAATCGTTCATAGAAGAGTTTACTAGTGCCTTATGTTGTGATATTCTTCTTGCAGTTCGTCATAATGGCGATCTTCAAGAATCTGTCGACGACCACAAAAACACAGTCATTTCCATGCTTAGTAGAAATAAGGCTTGGCATGTAATCCATGGAAATGGATTCCCAAGGTCGACTAGGGTAGGTAGTGGAGTATAGAGGCCTTGCTTCTTGATGGTCAGTATGGAAATGGCGCAAGTAGTGCATGATCTGATGTACTTCCCAACATCCTATTGAAGGTTCGACCAATAGAAATAATTCTACAATATTGCCACTATTTTCTCGACCTTGAAATGTCCAACAACTCGACTGTAGTGCACTTCTCAAATCATCTTGGCATTCTCGTTTGAAGGAACACAAGGGTGTCCCAGGTGATATATCAATGCATACTTGAGGTGAAAATTTAGAACTTGTGTACCCTCTAAGAGTGTGACCTTGTATGTGTGGCTGAATTCTATATCACTCTTGTAGAGAAGTGGCCAATCAGAAGTCTCGTGCCCACAAGATTTGAGAACGGTGGTGAGCGCCATGATCAATGGTCAGCTGAGACAGTCTGCAACATTATTGGTGCTGCCCTTCTTGTACTTGATGTTCAAATGAAACTATTGCAAATATGTGGAACAATTTTCATGGCGATCATTTTGCAAGTTCCTTTGTGTCTGTATGAACTACAGGGGTCGGTGGTCTGTGTGGATGACCGTTTCCTTCCCCAAAATTTAATGCTTCCATTTTCAGAAAGCCTTCACAAAGGAATACATTTATTTTTCATAAGTAGGATACTTGCAAACAATGTTGAACAATGTCTCACTGTGATATGACATTGGATGCCCCTTTTGAGTAGGAACTTTCGCAATAGCATAGTCAGAGGAATTTATCTCGATCTCAAATGGTTCTTGAAAGTCTGGTAATGTGAGCGCTGGGGAAGATCAGAGGAGATGTTTCAACTCTATGAATTCCTTCTATTGAGTTTCTGACCAAAATAATTTTTCTTTCGCTCCTCCCTTGTTGACTTGACTCAAGGGCCAAGTGATATGAGAGAATCCCAACACGAACCTCGGTAGAAATTAGCAAGACCTAGAAATTTACGAAGCTCTGTTAAATTGGTTAGGGCTGGCCAATCCCGAATGACTTGGATCTTAATTGTACCTACATGCCCCCTCGTTCATAAATAATGTATCCAAGATACTGAACCTACGTCATGTGAAAAGTTAACTTCTCCAAATTGGCACACAACATGTGTTGTCGTAGTGTTTGGAGGACCTGTCAGATGTGGTGGAGGTGTTCCTCCCAAGTCTAGCTAAATATTAGGATGTCATCCAAGTACACTACTAAAAATGATTTGGTGAATGGCTGTAATATTTCTTCCATCAGCCTCATGAAGGTTTCAGGAGCATTCGTCCACCCAAAAGGCATGACCAACCATTCAAAAAGGAACTTATTGGCTTTGAAGGAATTTTTCCAAACATCGGAGGGTTCGATTGGTACCTGGTGATACATGAACTTCAAGTTGATATTGCTGAAATATTTCACCGCTTTGAGTTGGTACAAAATGTCATCAATCCAGGGGATCAGGTACCTATTCAGGAGAGTGATCTTGTTTAGTGCCTGATAGTCAATACAAAGTCTCTAAGTCCCATCCTTCTTCTGCACCAACATAATCAAGTTCCCACAAGGCGATGAACTTAGAAGGATGTGAACTTTCTACAACAACTCCTGAATCTGCCTCTTGATTTCATCGTTCTCCAGAACAGAGTGCCGATATATTGGTTCGTTCAGCAGTGGTGCACCTAGGGTCAGATCGATGGGGTGCTTGACCTAATAGTGCAAAGGTACCCTTGTGGGTAAGGTGAAGATGTCCCTGTACTCTTCCACAACTTTTTCCATTTGTTGTTGTCGTGGGGAGGAATCCTATCTGGAGGTCGCGCCCACAGTTTTCTCTTTTCCCTAAGGGCGGACCATTAGGAAAACAAATTTCCTAGTTTTTGAAATGAGCTTACTATACCTTTTTGAAGTAACCAAAGAGATAGCGGCAAGAGGTGGTACTTCCGGTATCTTGTACAACCTATTTCCCAGAGTAACACAAACAACGTGAGGCCAAGAATCATACATAGCATGTCGCTTCCACAAGTATGGTTGGCCTAATAATACATCAAAAACATCAAGAGGAGAAATGCCACATAATACGTCATCCGTGAAGGGCTTGATGCTTTAGGGAAGAAGACACTGCTAGCTGATGTGGAGATCTCGTCCTTGGCGAAGCCACCAGATGCTGTATGACTATGGGTGTGATGTGGTCAGGAAACCCTTCAAAAACTCTACTAAAATGAGGTTCTTCTAGCTCCCACTGTTGACAATGAACTGTAGTAGAAAACTATTTACCCACATCTGGGAGTGAAAGAATGCTCCTCCTCATTTGGATCTTCTGGTTCCTCCTTCTGCATCTTCGTGGTGGCAACAATTGCATTGGTTTCCACATCAATAATATGCTTCCATTTTTCATTCCCCTTATCGGTTTCTTATTCATATTCGGAGCATGCATCTGATTCAGAAGGCCTCATCTCAGCCACTAGTGGTTGTTTGCCCCGAAACACACTTGTGTTGTGAGTGGAGCTCTTATGGAACTCACACCACTTTCTTGGGTCCTTCTTTGGCTTCACGGTGATTTTATTTTCTTGCATTTTTGGCAAGTTGTCTTGGCCTGCCATGCCTTGGATTTTTTCTTTGTTTTGCGGTTTGGGGGCACCTTTCCCTTGCTTTTTATTCGCAGATCCAAAGTCTCCCTTATTATGTTTGAATTTCTGTGTAATCTTGGTAGCATACCGGTATGCCATACCAAGTGAAGAGATGTCGAGGAACTCCATTTCCTCCTAAGTGTATCTGTGCAGACAACTGCAGTACTTTAGCACCAAAATTTTCTCTAAATTTGTGATATCAACTTTGTGCACAGGGTATGGAACAGATTCATCAACACATGAACATCTTGATCCCTTTGCTGCTCCAACGTAGTCCATTGTATGTACTTGTCTTCATAGCTCCCCACAAGATAATATTATTCCTTGATGGCATCTCAGAAAGAATTCCAAGTGGGTATGGCCGAGAACAGAAAGTGTTACCCCTCATCCTTTTTTTCATAGTAGGTTTCCCACCAGTCCTTGACATGCGGGGTAGCTTTCATGAGTGTAAAAATAATTTTCTCTCGTTCGGAAAAGTCATGAACCGAGAAATATTCTTCTAAGAGATTAAACCATCTATCTACAACAGCTACATATATTTGGCCCTCAAATATGGGAGGGTCAAATTTTACTTGTACCTTAAAATTATTTGTGCCTCGAGAGTAGTTGTTGGATACAGATGCGCCATCGATGGGCAGTTGAAGGATTTGGGTAATGTTATCCATCATCACGTTCCTTTGTTTTACAAGGGCATCCTCGAGAAATATTTTTATACGATCTCCTGCTCCCTCATCTTTCTTTTCATCCCCCATGGGCCACCATCAGGGTTTGCGAGGTTGATCTTATAAAGGTTCAACCAGATCGAGCCCTAACTCCTTATACCTCGACCTCGTTAGGGACATGCAAATAAGGATCGAGAAAGAGAAGATCGCTTTGATACCACTGATCCAGATTTAGGTAGGAACACAACAGAATACACATATAACCATAATAGAAAGATGTAGTGGAAATAACACTTCACTTCATTAATATCAAAGACCTGAAAACTGTTTACAGAAGGAATGAAAATAAACTAGTTAGGGTGCTGGTATCTTACCTTTGAGAATATATGTGGTAGCTATATGCCTCTAAACTATGTTACAATAAGGATCAAGGGCCTATTTATTATTTATAAGTAATGAAAAACCCTAAACATCCAAAATCCTAACCCTAAGAGATGAAGCGTCAAAACTATGGGCCCCGTTTCGGTAAATTGGTAAAGCAATCTTCCTGGGGATGTAAATTTGGCATACGAACTCTGTTTGACGTGAAAAACACCTCGTTAGAAATATGTATCCAAGAAATACAACTTTTTGTGTGAGAAAAATCAAAGGATAATCCACGTTTCTCTTGATTTTCCAAAAAAATGTCATTGAGGGCCTCAAAACGGCTCCCAAAGTTCAGGACCTGAAAAACTGCTAAAAATAGTAAAATGTGCTTTAATTAAGGAAATTAAAAAATTTAAAGAAACAATGGTGGGGCCCCAAGTGGAATAGTTGGGTGACCACCAATATCCACCTAAATAATCTTCCTTTGATCTCAATAACTAGACACAATCACAAAAACGACAAAGGATCTTCCTCGGAAGATCGTTAGATAAACGATAACATAAAATTATTACAAGATACAACCATATACAGGGAAGGAATACAGATCTCCATTAATATAAAACTATCACTTCAATACCTTACTTGCATCTTCTCCTCTCCGCAATTCGACAAAGTTTCCCCACTAGGCAAGAATATGAAGAGCACTCACCTGTAGCATGATACCTCACAAGCTCTCAAGATAATGGAAAGATAAAAATGGGGTGTTAAGATCTCAGTAGTAACATGGTTCTCTTAGACTCTCTAATTATGACTATAGATACTATCTAAGATTCCAACTAGCCTGACCCTCTCAAGTGATCCAATATAAATAGGTGAATGATAGGTCCAGGGAGAATGAATGTAGACGTTCAAGATGATAAGAAGTTAGGGAAACTTCTAGTGGATCAGTCCTAGCCAACTTGAATTAATGTGTAATTGATGGCACCCTAGGGAATGGGAAAATATAGAAACATTTTTCACAATTATGATATTTTTCTTAATTATATCAATTATGAAATCATTATTATCTCATAATTATAATATTTTAGAAAAATAACTTTGAGAAATTTCTCAATTATGTAATTTCACCCTTTAATAATTGGATAAATCTCACATAAGTAAAAGAAAAGGTGGAAATGGATACATTGGAGCCAAACAACTAAGGTAAGTTGATATTTGGTTTCTCTCACTATAATGGAGTGGGAAATAGAGTTATAACACTCTTCCTACACTATTCTACACCCTGATAATGTTCAAGGTTTGTTTTTCTTGAGCACATCCTCATCAAGAAGTTAGTGAAAGAATCAATCAAATACTCAAGTAGGAAGAATAATCAATGATCTATAAAGATAAATATAAACAAGAGCGGTGACACATAAAAACATAAGACTTGAAAAAATCTTATTTTTTAATGTTAGCTCCCTCTTGATCTGACCTCTATAAGTTATCACTATCCATCAGTCGTATGTCATTTGTATAAGACTTGCATCTTCTAAAACACCAATTGGAAAACTCGATCATGATCCACTCTAATCTTAGGAATTCTAGTAACCATATTTTTCACATGAGGTAATGCTTTATAGTGAAGATAAAAGAAATTTTGATGCTACAAATTATATTAATGATTATTTATCATGAATCAATGGATGGATAAAAATATTTAAAACTTGATCCCATAGTGAAGGCATGTAATAATAATTATACATATTGACTTCATTTTCTACAATGATATTATATATAATCCATATTTGATAACTACAAAAGAGCTTAGTTTAGAAAATTGTCATTCCATCTTTTGGAAAAGTCATGATACTTACCTACAAGCACTATTTTCAATATGCTCTCATATCAAAATTACAAAAACCCATCATATTATTTCATTTCTCATATAATGTGAGAGAATCAAAAGAAATCTATCTTCAACATTCAATTTCTATTAGTGATTCTTTCATAACCTTGTATGCATTATACTTCTTTTCAAGACAACACTTTGTTGCGCACACATAAACAAAAGTAAAGTTATTATTTAATTTTATATGCATTAACAAATACCAAAACAATAATTACCAAACACATGAAACACCTTAATTTGAAACTAGGTACAGCAAAAATTCTTGATCTAAATAAAAAGAAACTGAACAATATCCCTTTATAGGATATGTAGTATAATTTTCAGATCTATCTCCCTCTCAAGCAGAATTGAGTGAACTTATTTATAACTAGTAAAGTGCCTTGAAACACCACTATCAACCAACTAGTTGTCACCAGAATCTGTAGGAGGAACTAGAAAGAGCATAAACAAGAAAGTACTATGATTTTAGTAGCAAATAGGACAAAGAATAAGATCTTCTTATTTGAGCAACAAGGAACAACAAATAAGATTTCGACAACAAGGAAGGAGGAATAAATACAATTTCAATACTAGGAAATAAGGGGAAACACGTGATATTTTAGCAGCAAATGAGGAGGAATATTCCAGAAGAAAATGAGCAGCAAATAGAAGGAACAAAAAAAATATTTCAACAAAAAAAGAGTTTCCAATGTTGCGGAAAACAATACATATTTTAGCAGAAAGAGAGTTGGAAGTTGAGTGGATAGCAAGAGATATTACAATAGAAAGAGAGTTGAAAATGGAGTGGGCATCAAGAGATATTTCAGCAAAAAGAGAGATGGAAATGGAGCTTGCATTCTTGTTCTTGTCTTCACCAAAGCTCTGATACCATGTTGAAATTATGATGTTCTATGTTGTAATAATAACTTATTACAAAATTTCTTTATGTTGCAATACTAGTTAAGAAATTGTAGATAGAACATAAACCATATAAAGCATGTGTACAATATAAGAGAACCAAGAACTCAACGAGACACATAGAATTTAGGTCTATGACAAAGGAAAATCCCATCAGGAGAAAACCCTACCCGATTCTTATTCTATTAGAAATCAATTGCTTAGCATAGATACAAAGTACATGGAGAGAATGAAGAAGTCCACCCAAATCTGAAGAATATATTTGATAACAGGAGTTGATGCAAACACTTAATCACTTTGGCTCTCCAAGATCTGCTCTTGCTCTTCAAGACTCTCTCTCTCTCTTTCTCTCTCAATAATCCTCTAGACTCTCCAACTCTCTCTTTGTGAAATTCAAATTCTCCTTTCACAAGTACAAGTGTATACGTGAGGATGAGATGCACAAATATATAGGAAGATCAAGGAGATCAAATTTATGAGGAAGTAACTCATACGACTTAAGGAGGAGTTATATATGACATAATTGAATTTCATGATTGAGAAAGTTTAATTTATTTTTAATAATAATATAATATATTAATATTAATATTAATGAGAATATTGACGATTAAGTCGAAATTAAACTATTAAGATTGATTTATTATTAGAAGGGATTTTCCATCAACAATACTTGATTACCATGTAGTATAAAATAGTTTACTATTTTTAAAATGTTATATCTCAGACTTTCTATTTTTAATAATTTTCTTTTTAGACTTTATAATTTTAGAAGTTGTATTTTTTTTACTTTTATTTTTAAAAATTCAATTTTTAATCTTTCTATTTTAAGAAATGAATGCCATTGGCTACTAGCTAATAATTGGGTCTTATTGCCTATGCTAGAAGACATTCTCAAATTAAAGATTCTTTTCACTTATTTATTTATTTGTATACCATATATATAGGGAGCAGAATACGTTTTCATATGGTGTGTTTAAAGGGGTTATTTGGTAGGCTTATGGGTTGTGGATGATCTAGGGAGAGAACTTTGCATTTTTTCATTGTATATTCATTGAAGGAGATCCCTCGGTTTCTCCTCTAGGGTTAGGCTTTATGACGCAATAGTTTCGTCTGATCGGGTTCTTTTTGTTACAATATTGGCCACCTCTATATGTCCATATATATAGATAGAGGTTTCAAGCATGTAAAATGAAAATTTCAAAACTTATTTGATGTATTGTTTCGACTTTTAGGGGTAGATTATAAAGTATCTTTTTAAATAGAATAGATGTCATGATTTAGTCCATTTTTCAGAGAAGAAAATGATATGTATAGACACTTTCAATTTACAAAAATGTAAAATGTAATTGATCATTTTATTTATGAAAATTTATTATTTTTTTGTGAGGAAAAAAATGCTCAAAAATATTTGAAAATTTGTAATTTATAAATTAAAATAGAAATATACAATTTTGTCTTATTTTAATAGATAGTTTTGAATGATGTATTATTTATTATATAATCTAATATAACTAATATATATATAATGATTGATAAGTATTGTATTTATAAAAAAAATTACTTTATGATATATTTCAAGATGATATTATTATTATTATTAAAACAATTAGATATATATATGTTTGTAAATTATGGATATTTATACCTACTTTAATATGGCTATTTTTAGCTTATAAATAAGCTTTGTTATTTTAGTATAGGGTATTACTACTCATTACTAATACCATATACCCAAAAAAAATCATAAATTTTACAAATGTTGATATGACATTTTGAAAGCTTCTAGAAATTTAATTTAATTATCAATAATTATTAGGTGGATGGTAAGGATTTAACCTCCACTAAATATACTCAAAGTAGTTATCTTTTTAATTAAATTAATTAATTAAGAAAAATGTGACTGTGATATGAAATGAGTTATTATTTTTTTAGGCATGCAAGTCATGATATTGACCTATAATGTTGTAACCAAGACTCTTCACAAATTAAAAATATGCATAATTAAAAATGTTATTGCTTGTATTTTTAAATGTATATATAATAATAATATTTTTAATAATTATTAATAATAATATAAAATAAAATTATTTAAAATTTATTTTAACAATGTGAAATATATCATGAATTGAATGTTTTAATGTTTATGATGAATTAAATTTATATCTATAAATATTTAACAACTATTTAATTTAATTAAATACAGAAAAACTATATAACTACTTTTGAATAAATATAATTCATAATTATTATTAAAAATATTCTTTATAATTTAAATCTTATCATTTATCTTATCTAATATTTATTAATAATTAAATTAAAATTTATTAAACTATTTCAAAATTATACAACCAACATAAGGTATATTTCAAAAATATAAACGCATAATTTCTAAAATTCCTATAATAAAAGATTTTTTATTCTCATCTTACAAAACAAGCCGACAAATATCAAGACCTCCACGGCTGCGTGGACCACTAAGCCAGGCCGACTAGGATAATGGAAATTAGTTCGATGTTCGAGGCGTGAAATAAATAACAATTATGATGGACGATGCATATAGGCTGTAAGGAGTTTGAAAGCAAGCTTAGAACGTTTATTCTTCGACGATTTTTTAGCGAGGTTTTGATTTGATAATTATCAGAGTATTTGGGTGGAAAGGGGTTCGTTCAATATGGAAAGAGGAAAAAAAACCATTTCTAGAAAACAGGAGGATACAGTTATCGATTATCTCCTGGATATTGGCAAGTATGGCTCTGCTCTTAAAGCTTCTGACACTGTTATTGATCGTGCCCAAATAATTCTGAAAGAATTGATTGAAACAAATGGAATTATACGCAAGAAAAACCACAGTGCTATCTATGCCGCATGCCTTTACGCTGCCGGTAGACAGTATGACGAAATGAAAACAATGGAAGAAGTTGGAGAGAAAACTGGCGTGGAAAAAAAGGATATATTCAGGGCATTGCAATTTATTACAAAGATTGTTCCAAAGACAGCTTGCCCTACACTGTTTCTCACTCGTTCCCAATTTCAACCCCAAGAGGAATCTGCAGATGTGAAGGAAAATGATAAAAAAGGTAAATGTAAGAGGAGTACAGATAATGTTGAAGTTTCTGGTGAATCATTATTGGTTACCCAACATTTAAGGGCTCATATTATACGTCTCTGCAATGTCCTCAACTTTGATTCTGAACAAAAGAAGTGTGCGGAAGATATGGCCACAAAAGTTACGAAAAATACTTTTGGCTTACGTTCGTTGCCAGCGACCCAGGCGGCTGCAATTGTATGGATATGCTCACTTTTCACAGGAAGTCAAAAAGCTGATATAAAAGTAATCGTTGAACATACAACGGGAAAGGTATCCATTCGGAAAACCTACAAGCAGTTAGTACCACATCTTCAAAAGCTGTTACCTAAACATATCATTGGGAAATCCAAGGATTGGAAGAAAAAGTTAAAGATGCCTTAGAATACAAATTGAAAGGAATTGCTTTTAGGTTTATTCCCCATAGCTATATTACTTTTAGGTTTATGCCCCCAGAGCTATCTTTGTTGAATAGACTGTTCGTATTAGGTTGAACCAGTACAGTTGTATTCATTACGAATATAACAATTTTATATATATAATATTCTGCATGCATTTTTATGAAAAACAAAAAAACATATCGTATAAACGAATTATGAAAAACAATGTCTAGAATTATTGCATTCTTATGGATAAAAAAAAACATATCGTATAAACAAATTATGAAAAACAATGTCTAGAATTATTGCCATGCATTCTCATGAAACCAGATGACTAAATATGATATATTTTATCACGATTAGCGGTCAATATTTTTTAAATAAAAAACATCATAGGTCAATCCTTTAAATCACATCATATGTGAATCTTTATTTAGGATAGTGTTAGTCATCCATATGACATTTGTTTATTAAGAATTTTAATGGTAATTTCAAAAACTGAGATGCCTTCTCAAGAACCTTCTGATTAAATTTTGATCATTAAATAATTTCAAGATCCTCACTTCGGGATATATATATATATATATATATATATATATATATATATATATATATATAATGGAGTATGATGAAATAATTAAACTGCATTCTGCGTTTTGCATTGTAAAAAAAAAATGATATAAATGCCATAACAAGTATGGAAAGGAGAAAAAACATCGTACACTTCACACTTCAGATCTTGAGAATCCAAATTACGGAAAAGAGAAAGAAGCATCGTACATTTTGGATCTTGAGAATTCACTAAGCTTTATGTCATGACCAGTGGTTTTCCTCGTCATATATATATATATATATATATATATATATATATATATATATATATATATATATATATATATCGAGCTAATTAAATAAATTATATAGAAATTGTGTTCGTCCCAGAAAATAATGTGAAATTAATATTTTATATGGTGGTTATAGTAATATTTATTCATTGTTTTCTAATTAGATGAATTTAAAAACTATAATTTTTTAATGTAATAATAGAGAATTTTTTTTTTTTTTTATATAGATGATGAAAGTATTCGGTCATGAGTTAATTAAAAATAAAAAGAAAACTATAAAAATTATAGAAATTATTTGAAATTAAGTGTCATAAAAATCACTTAACATTTCTTCGGGCTAGACGATTTTTATAGTCAATTCATTTCTCTAATCTGAATTTTAGATATGAGTTTTCTTTATACTTCTTAACTTTTTCATTGTGTGGTTCCTCCTTTTGCTGGATCTCTACTAATTAGGTGCCTTTCTACATGAGGGTTGTGACTCCAAATTGATCCTCATCAACTCCCCCTGCTTGGTTATCATGTTTTGGTATCCTATTTGGCATAAAAAAATCATTATGAGAAACAAATAATAAAATACATTACATGCAACATGGTTTGAGACTATGAAAGGTGGTACTAAACTCCTTTGAGCCATACAAGTTGTTTCCCATCATTGTGAATAATGATTTTACATGCTTTCCCTTTATGAAGCTCAAATGGAAGAATTATTTAGATAAAATAAAGTATTATGTTCTTTTAGTTTTGGATTTGGTGTTTTTTTGAACAATGTAAGCATTTCTCTTTGGTCCTCTCTATTTTACATTTTTGCTAAAGTTATTTTCTTGGTTTCTCCTTCTTATTGGGCTAGTTGAGTTAGCACCTAGTTCCTCTAATTTCTTAACTCCCAAGAATTTGGCTTTTTATAATTTTCTTTATATGAAGCTCTAACGTGTGGCAATTAACTATGTAGCTTCTTTGACTTCCTCCCATTTGTTTCACCTTTCTTTTTGGTTTTCTAGGTGGCCCATATTATCCAACTCTCTTTCCTCACTACAACACCCTATGACCCTTCTGGTCAACCTATTAACTTGTGAACCTGTTACCTCTACTCCTTGCGTCTATTAACAAGACTCATTTTTTCTCATCAACCAATTACCTCATTTTCCTTGTTTCTCTATATTGTGTTCCTCCAAGCATGCCTTATGATGGTATAGTCCAGCACAATATAACCAAGCGTGGTCACAAAGGATCCCCCAAACTTCTACTCAGATAAATGTTGAGAACTCAACTATTACTTTTAGTTGTCTTTTAAATTAAGAAATGAAATTAATATTCTAGAGTCTAAAGGAGTTGAAACATGCTTCACTTAAGGTAAAAGAACACTAAATCTAGAAATATATAATAGAGATCTTCAAATAGTGGACTTATATATTCCATTGAAAAGCATAATGGAATGTGATGGTGGAAAGGAGTGGGGCTAAGTGGGATATCTTGTTATGCATAAATACTCCCTAGCTCCAAGTGAAAAATTAGGATCATAAGGTCTCCTACATCACAAAGAAGATCACAATCTTCCAATTCCATGATTATGAAAAAAAGGAGGATCATCGAGTGGTAGAGCAAGTGGGCTCACCCTCTCATATTAAGAATTTATTTTTATTTTTAACTTTTCATCAACAATAAATTTAGTTTAATTTAAGTAGAGTATACACATGAGAAACAAAACTTTCTAAAACTTATGTTTTTACTTTATTGTGTTACTGTTGGAACCTCGTTGTTTCTTAAAAGGAAATGTTCTTATGCTACTAGTTTGCTACTGCTCTAGTTTTCCTAGTGAGAGGCTAGTGACTAGACATATGCATTTTTATTATGGTTTAAATGGAATATAGTCTCAATATAAATCTTAGAAATAAATAAATAAAATAAATAAAAAAATATGATACATATATTTCAAAATCATAAGAGGTCATGATAATGAAGGGATTAGACATTGGTGATGGGAAGGGATGGGGAGCACGGAAAATTGTAGGGGCTAATATTCGTAAGTGGGCTAATTTTCCATTATTTTTCCAAAAAAAATAGTCATTTTCCATTTTTTCTAAAAATGACTTGAAATTTTTTTATAGCATAAAATTATTTAACCTTAAAATTCACCAAAATTTTGTAAAGGCTATATAAAATTGTTGGAGGACAGTTTCTTAAGACCACAATTTCGGGACAAATATTAGTATTTTTGTTAGTTTTGAGTTGTGCGCGTTGCGCAAAGAAGATTCATGGGGCTTTGGGGAAGTTCAAAGTCCTTTCATGAGTTGTAATGGGTAAACTAGGGGTCTCAAACCACGGTTTGAGGACCACAGTATGTGCGCAAGAGATGTTATAAATAGAAGTATAGATCGAGTCAAATAGAGATTGATCCATTATTAGATATTTGAGGCATGATAGAGCAGAGAATTTGAATATGTAGTAAGCGTTTTTTTATGAAAGGCTCTTTCTAGCTATGTGCATGGAGACCTTAGTCTGGCTGTGTGGGAACCCTGCTGGCTCTGTGCGTGGGTAGATATTGTGAATTGTAAGGGTTTCTGTGAAGACTGATCAATAAAGAACTATTTTGGAAATTATGTGTACCTAATGCATCTATGATTCACTTCTCTGAATGATTTTTGCTTTATGTGTATGATTTATGTTATCAGTAATTGAGATCGGTTTCTGTGCATGTTTATACTATTGATGTGTAAGATATTTTCATAGATCTATTAGGGTGATTAAAGGGATTTCAGACCTTTTGTATATGCGCACTCACAGGGTTTCTGGTGTGTAAGGTAGTATGTTTAATAAGACATATCTGTGGACGCCTCCTTCATTTAATTCTCTCTCAGGGTGTGGAAACATGGTTCCAACACCATCCCATACTGCTTTGGGTGAGACTTTGGTCTACGTAAGAAGATCATTGCCGAAAGGGCCAGTAGTAAGAGGGATTTGTTGGTTGCATGCTAACTCTGAACCTAGGTCAGGACCCCTCAAGCCAATAAAGGTTTCTGTTACTGGGATAGAGATCAATTTGAGGGAGATTAAATGTTGTGGCAACCATCAAAGACCGAATTAGAAGACTAGTTTGAGAAAAAGATACGTGAATTCTCCATCAAGGAGAATAGAATGATAAATTTTCTAATGAAAGGTGTTAACATAGGTACACTTTCATAGAGGTCCACGAAATATTCTTTGTGACCTTTGTGCATGAATTACAGGAGTGGTTATCAAGGTTATCTGAGTTTCAAGGCTATCGGAAGGGAGATAAAATCACTCAGTGGACACCTAAAATGATCAAAATATTACAAAAGACTAATAACACCATCACTCATGTGGTATACCATTGGGTTGACAACATTCTAGGCAGATTTGTGACAGATTTTGTGGTTGATCATTTTGTGTCATATTCTGAACTAGAAAGGAAATTCTTCAAAGGATCGAGAGGTAAGTTCATATGCTATTTGCCTTTGTTGATTAATACGTTATTGTGCTAAAAGGGTTTTATGTGTAGTCATACCAAGTGAATGTCCCCAAACGAGTTTGAAATCACTACGCGTAGTGGGAACTACTTTCAGGTCAAACAAATAGATGACAGATTGGTATACAGCCCTATGAGAAAACCACCTAATAGTGATACAGAGAGTGGTGAAGCTATGCATGTGGGAGGTAACCCTCCATCCACCCCACAATCGAACTTGTATAGGGGTAGGTCCTACTCCACCTCTACCACCGCTAGGAGGCGATATGGTTGCACATATGAAGCTACCCACCTTCAAGGTTGCAGGAGATGAAGGCATGGATAGATTTTGGTTTTTTGCAGATGCAGTATGGACCGTACAAAATGTCAACACCAATGATTTCAAGAGGGCACAAATAGCTATGGCATTTGAGGGTCGTGGACTCGATTGGTTTATGGGATATCTGGCTCAGAACACTGAACCTACTGTCGATAAGATAAGGAAATATTTTAAGCATATATGCAGAAAAACAAATCCCTACTCACAATGTGTAACAGAGCTAAAAGAAATCCGATAAGAGGTAAACAAATATGTCTGGGAGGCAAATCAATGATTGAAGCGTACTATCAACAAAGAAGGATTTTCCTATGATGATAAGCAACATAAAGAATGGTTTATTTCCATGCTCCTACCACATATGCACCCCCCCCCCCCCCACCCATTGAATCTGCAGAAAATTGATTCTCAGGCTGAAGCTCTTGAAATTTCCATGAAGCTGGAAGTCACGCCCAAAACTGATGACCAATTTCAAACTCTACAAATCCAAAATTAGTTAGAAGCGATGCATTTGGAAATTCAAAACTTGCACAAGGATAGGGGGAAAGAGGATTGCACTGAGGTACAGTGTATACATTGTAAAGGCTCTAGTCACACCAAATATCAATGTACCCTACTTCAAGATTACATGCAAGTGGGAGGACCAAATCCATTGTGACACAGGGACACTGTAGGACTGAGTGGAACTCCAACGATGTGGTGCTCTATCTTTCAAGTGGCTAATCGGAATGACACAAGCCTTTTCCCTTGATTAGGAAGTTATGTACTAGAACTGAAGCAACAATGGTGAAGGTTTTTCTCTTTGGTTGGCCACGATGAGCGCCACTGCCACACATTCGATTTGATGATGGATAATGACAACCTCTATAGAGTGAAATCCGACCCATCCTCACCAGTGTCCCCCTCTAGGCATGGTGGATCTCTAGCTAGAGGAAGGGGAGGAGGGAGAGGTGGAGGTTTAGGTCACAGAAGAGGAAAATTGATTTGCTACAACTCTGGAGATGCTAGGCACTTTATGCATAATTTTCTAAATCCTGCACAATAGTCTTGTAGGTATTGTAGAGAGTTTTTTCATCTTATTGAAGATTGTCATGTTTTGATTACTAGAATGGAAGAGAAGAAACCATAGACACCTTCGCAGAATATACAAATGGTCATAGGTGAGTTGCAAGAGAATAGTTACATGAAGTGGCACTGCCACTGGAGAAGACGAGGGAAAGAAGGCTAATGTGGAACCCTCGATCAGGAAGGATTATGAAAAGAATGAAGGATTCAATCTGCATAAGGAGAAGGAGAATTTTGTAGAAGCTAGAAAGGATTTTTCTGTTGCAGGTGCTTCCACATCCAAGTCAATCACAGAATCAAAGATCAATTCAAACCCTTCTTACAAGCATTCATCAAGCTATTTCGCAATCCAAAAGCAATAGAAAACCTTCTAGCTCTGATATATAGCTACGTGGATAAAGAGTTGCCTCAAAACAAGAAGAAGGTTGTAAACAAGATCTAAAATAATAAGAAGACAATTGGTCAAGAGATGTGCATGAATGTGAATATTAGGGAATATCAGATAGATGAGGTCATTTTGGACTTGGGATCCGATGCGAATGTTCTACCTAAGAAAACCTAGTAGAAGATGGGTAAAACAAAGCTAGAATGGTCCACCCTTCAGTTGTGTATAGCCAATGAATAGAATATTAGTCCATTGGGAAGACTCTCATAGGTTATGGTAGATATTGCTAGAGTCAAGGTATGCACAAACTTTGAAGTAATACAAATTTTTGATGATACAGACCCTACCCTGCACTATTGGTGATCTGAAATGTGAGAACTTCTTATTTCTAATATAGAGATGGATTGTAGGGGAATTTACAGGATATGTCACCTTTAAAGAAAGGATGAGATCCCGAAGCTTTCTGGCCCTTTACAGACTCTGCCTAAAGAAATAATAGAAGTAATCACTAATGATCTCATAATGAAACTACTTGTTTTCTGGTGCAAGGTATCCATTATCCATAAAATTATGTGTGCAAAATGTTTAATGTGTTTTGCAATTGGAACAAAATGCTTTTGGTGAATTTATAATTCTTTTATGTATAGGAATTATATTTCATTTTACTGTTTAACATATTTAACTCTGATAAAACACGACAAATAAATCACAGAATATAACACAGCATATGATAAAGTAGTTCACCCCTCCTGGGCTACATCTATTGGGTCCAAGGCCCCCAAATGGTCATGTCCTTGCTCCTATTACGCTCAAATTTGTTAATACAGTGATCAAAAAGCCTAAAAAGGAAAAAGAAGCTATGAAAATGAGTTTAGAGCACATAAAAAAGTAAAGATAGGATTTTTTTTCACCTCCAAAGGTTAACCATAGGCCAATACAGCTCTAACACTCCCTAGGCCCTAACGGCCATCCAAGCTTATCTGCTAAAAAAGTACCTAAATATGACCTCTGTTGCCTATGCAACCTGCCCCATTGGCTCTGGAATGCTCAAATTACCCAAAATCAAAAAACAATTTTCTCCAAAAGGATTCCCCTAGCAAAATTTATGTCCAACTGAAGTTTTGCCCAGTTTTCCCTAGAAAAACTCCACTAATTGTGGAGAACTGGACTTAACTCTTATTAAAATAGAAAAAAATTCCAAACTTGGCAGGTGTGCTCCAAATATATCGGGCGATTAGAGATAACATTAAATGTGTTCTTATCCCGGTCACATGTCCGTCGGAACCGTTGGAGTCAAACGGTTTTTGGAAAACCGTTGCATTAAATTTTATTGTAACAGTCCTGCATATATGTGAACAGGTCTACAGAGACTCGATCTTGACCGGTAATGTAATTTCCGCCATGTTAAGCCCTTGGATCTGGGTGATGGTTTCATGGTATAGGGGCTGGCCCCTTTACGGCCCCGCCCAAATGCATTTTGAAACTTAAATAAAATGTCTGTGCAATATATAATAATAACCAAGTGGATAGCACAGTGATATGTCATGGCGTTTGTAGTGGAGAGGTTCTGGGTTCAAAACCCGCCAATATATAAAAATTTTCACAAACCATTCAACCCTTGTTTGACTTCTTGGGGCCATGTGGCAGCCTCCAGGTAGGCCATGTGACGCCTTGTGATTGGTCCACTGCAAAATATTCCATGGAATATTTTGTGGAATATTTTATAGAATATTCCCAAAATATT
Source organism: Pinus albicaulis (assembly GCA_034641835.2). NCBI lineage: Eukaryota > Viridiplantae > Streptophyta > Pinopsida > Pinales > Pinaceae > Pinus > Pinus albicaulis. The sequence goes on from CM076582.1 coordinate 1,550,842,201, forward strand.
TCATGGAATATTCCTTTTTTAATTTTTTTTATTAAAGTCAAACTTAGTCAAATTGGGCTTTTTGCCTAAAATTGAGAAACTTCAAAGTTGAATATCTTCCTCATACGTCATCGGATTTGAGTGCCATTCATGGCTACAGGATCATGTTGAAGACACCTTTCCTGTCGTTTTAGTTTCAACCAATTCTGAGCAAATAAAATTTTGAGAATTTTTCCAATTAGGACATGATCACCTGATCACACCTACCCATTGGGAAGCTTTTGGACCCACAAAAGCTTTCAATTACCTATTAAGAAGGTGAGGATACAACCTCCTCACCTGTTCCAACTCTATCCACTTTTCCTTGATTGGTTTACTACCTTTGAGACCAACCCGAACATAATCAACATCTCCCCTCCTTGAAGTATGTGTCCTTCTGTCAAGGATTGCATCTTATTTCAGCACATCCAAAAATTCTAGTGAAAAATCGTCTATGGATGGTAGCTAAACATCATTTTCATAATCAGCAATAAGAGGAGGTTCATACAAACATAAGTTCTCCACATTAACAACGGAATACATTTGCATGTATGAAGGAAAATCTAGTTGAAAAGCATTATCTCCAACTTGTATAAGGATCTTGAATGGACCATAATGAATAGGATTCATCTTTCTACCTTCTCCTTGCATTCTTTCCTTACTAATATGCAGCTATACCTCATCTCCTTCCTGAAACTTATGATCAACTCTATTTTTATCATGTCTCTCCTTGTACTTGCCTGAATTTTTTCAAACTGTTCTTAAACTTGCTAATTTATAAGCTGAATTCTTTCAATGAACATGCGAGCTTTGTCAATGTCACTTTTCCCATCAATGGAAACATCCTTCTCAAGAATGAAATCTAATGGTGACTTAGGAAAATACCCAAAACAAGCTTCAAAAGGTGAAGTATTTGTAGAAGAGTGCTTGGCCCGATTGTAAGCATGCTGAATGTAATGAAAATGCTCATCCCAAAGCTTGGGATGCTTGCTACAATAACCTCTCAAAAGATGTACAATGGTTCTGTTCACTACCCTTGTTTGGCCATCTGTTTGCGGATGAAAAGCAGTGCTCTTCTTCAACTTGGTGTCCATCACTTTCCATAGATTAGACCAAAAATTCCCAACGAATCTGGAATCCCTGTCACTAACAATAGAAGTAGGAAAACCATAATGAACCCATACATGTTGAAAATATAAATCAGAAATTTGTTCAGCAGTTATAGTTTTCTTGCATGTCATAAGAATACACATCTTACTGAAACGATCAACTACTACATAAATATAATCACGATGCTTTCTAGATAATGGTAGCCCTCCAACAAAGTCCATAGAAACACTTTCCCATGGTCTAGAAGGTACTAGCAATGGCATATATAATCCAAGCTTCCTATTGCTAGGCTTGCTTGTAGCACATAATTAACAACCTCTAATGAAATGTGCAACACTCTCTACCATGCGAGGCCAATAACAATACCTCTATAAATGTGCCACCATTTTTCTTACCCCAAAATGACCAACAATAAGAGAAGAATGAGCCTCTCTCATTATGCTTAATCTCTCCCCTTGTGGTATACATAACTTGCCCAAATGAAACAACAAATTATTATGCAAATGATAATCATTCTCCTCAACATGATTCCCTTCACTCAAGTTAGCATACACCTCCTTAAAATCATCATCTGATGCATATTGTTCTATGTAGCTCTCATGCACAATAGAATCATTCTTAAGAAAAGTACTAGCACTAATAATAGGCCTTGAAATCATATCAGAAACTTTATGGAGAATACCTTTCTTGTACCTTATTACCAAGTGAAATTGTTGTAAGAAGCCCATCCATCTGAAATGACGTGACAACTGCAATTTACTTTGTGACTGCAAGTACTGTAAAGGCTGATGGCCGGTATGAACAATTGTTTCTTTGCCCATCAAATAGTGTTTCCACTTTTTTACACTTTGTGCTAATGCATACAACTCCTTATCATATGTAGGATAGTTCACAATAGCACCATTAAATTTCTTAGAATGAAATGTGATAGGCTTACCATGTTGTAAGAGAACTGCACCCATGGCGTAATCACTAACATCTATTTGAATCTCAAATGGCTATCTCAAGTTTGGTAATGCAAGGACCGGAGCTGAACTTATCTTTTCTTTCAAAGATTTGAAAGCTTTTTGTTGATTTCCTCCCCCATTGGAAAGCACATTTCACACTTTTCACTGCATACATAGGAGCTGCTATGGCAAAGAAGTTAGAAATAAATGTCCTCCAATACTAAGCTACACTCAAAAAACTTCTTACCTTTGTAATGGATTTCAGAGTAGGCCAATTTACAATGGCTTCTACTTTGGAAGGATCAATTCTCAAAGTACCTCCTCCTACTATGTGTCCCAAATAAGCCAAATAAGTCTTTCCAAATTCACACTTTGACATTTTAAGAAATAACTAATTTTTCTTCAAAACATCAAGTACTTTCTTAACATGCATGATATGCTTTTCTCTAGTCTTGCTAAAAATTAAGATGTCATCTAAGTAGACAATAACGAAATCATCAAGAAAAGGATGTAAGACATCATCCATTACCCGCATGAAAGTTGCAGGTGCATTGCATAAACCAAACTTCATAACAAACCACTCAAAGAGTCCTTGTTTGGTTTTCAAATTTGTCTTCCATATGTCAGTTTCTGCAATTCTAACTTGATGATAACCACTACATAAGTCTAACTTAGTGAAATATTTATCATCTTTCAGCTGATCTAACAAATCATCTATCCTTAGAAGTGGGTGATGATTCTTTACCGTTATCTTGTTCAAAGCTTTGAAGTCCACACACATACGCCAAGTTCCATCTTTCTTTGGAATCAACATTATCAGTGACTCACATGGCGAAGTGCTTGGCCTTATGAAACCCTTTTCCAACAAATATTTAATTTTCTTCTTTATTTCAGCATTCTCCATGATATACATGTGATACATGCCTATGTTAGGAAGTGGACAATCTGGATGCAAATGGATTTCATACTAAATCTCCCTTTTAGGAGACAAACCTGCTGGTTCCTGAAAAATCTCATGATGTTCATCAACTACATCATATAAATCTGATTTAAGCTTGGAATCGCAATTTTAAAATGACTCATGACTCACATTAACCTTTGGCTTGATCATAAGAAGTACAAAACTATTGCTTAAATTAACTAGCCTTTTTACCTGTCTCGCATTTACCATCGCTATATTTGTCTTCTTGCGATGAGCTCTTACAATATATTCCTTGCCATATTTGAAAACATGATATTATTTTCATGGCGATGGAAGACTGCTTTCCTATCAAATAAGTAAGGACTTCCCAAAAAAATTCCTAATATATCAAGCGGCACCACATCAAGTTCAACTATGTCAATAAAGTGTGCAGTTACTACAAATCGCAATATGCACTTTCTTGAGACTTGTAAGTTTGCATCCTTGCATATCCACCCAAGTGGATAAGGCTTTAGATATGGAATGGTCTCAAGTTTTAGTTGTTTGACCAAGTATTCCGATATGAGATTAGCTTGTGACCCACTGTCAAACAGTGTGTCAATTTCTGTATGTTTTCAGACTACCCTCAAATGGAACAATTCAATTCTTTCTTCCTCATTAGGAGCTTGTACATGATAGTTTGAAGAACTAGTACTTGCATTAGTTTCTATTTCTTTTCCCTTCAAAATTTTCAAACCCATGGCTGCAATTTTGGTTTCGTCACCTGAATCCTCAACTAAATCTTGTGGTGTAGTTGTAGTAGCTGCAGTTTTCTTCTTTCCCATGTTTTTGTTAAATTGGGGTCTTTTTTCTGGATGTAATTTCCAACAGTTTTTCTTTTCATGGCCCTCTTTTGAACAATGTTTACAAATGACCTTTTCACCCTCTTGTTTGATATATGCATTCTTTTTACCTTTTCCCTTAAAGTTTTTATCTTTGTTTTTTCCTTTGAAAGACTTGTTTCTACCCTCATCAAAAGTATTCTTTCCTCTAGCCTCTAAATGTGTAGCCTGTACATATACTTCATCTAAGCTGGTAGGATTAAACATCAGTATAGTGTGTTTATGATAACTGTGCAAACCACCTATGTACTTTAACAAAGTGTCTTGGCTTTGTAAATCTACCCCAAGTAAGAGTTCTCTTCTCCTAAATTCCTGGGTATAGTCTTGCACATTTTGTCCCTTAAGCTGTCTAAAGTTTTGCCATTTCATTATAGCCTTCTAAAGGTGAGAAAGAGGATAAAATTTTTTCTTGATTGTAGTAATAAACTTAGTCCATGATAAATAAATATTACCATGTTTCTTGATTTCATCCCTAGTTTTGGCTTCCCACCAAACCAATGCTGCTCCATCCATCCTTAGTGAGGCTAATTGTATTTTGGTGTCATCATCATGCAGATTTTGAATCCTTAAATAGACTTCCAGTTGTATAATCTAGTTATCTAATTTCTCTGCATTAACATCACCATTAAACATTGGAAATTCAAATTTGACACCAAGCTTTAACAAATGATTTTTACCAGTTGTTTTTTACTTATCTGAATGATTTTTTGATGTTGAAGAGGATGATGTTGAGGAAGAGGATGACGATGGAGATGAAGGATCACCATCTCCTCCATTCCCTTTCTTTGACTGATTATTACCCTTCTTTCCTCCTGAGGAATCTCCTCCTTCTCTTTGGTTTTTTGATCCTTCTCCAGCAATCCTATCATTTCTTTCTTGATAAAGGATCCTTACCATTTCCGTCATATCCAAGAAAGCTTTCTGAAAAACCCTTTCTTCTTCCTTGAGACCCATTTCTTTATGAGCTTCTTCCTATTTTGAAGAAATGTTTGTAGCTTCTTCTAAGGCTATTGAGGGTTAGATAGAAGGTGGAGATAATGGCACCCTGGCCCTCCTTGGTTGTGGATTAGTTTGTGCACTAACCAATTTTCCTTCCCCTCCTTGAAGTTTAAGCCTAGTAAGCATCAAATTTGCAAAACAATACAATATTTCTTTGCACAAGATTCAAAAATTTTGGAGCTCAAGTCTATGTTCAAACCTATGCTCTGATACCAATCTGATCTAAAATGTCAGAACTTCTTATTTCTAATACAAAGATGGACTGTAGGGGCATTTATAGGATATGTCACCTTTAAAGAAAGGATGAGATCCCGAAGATTGATGTCCCTTTACAAACTCTGCCTAAATAAATAATAGAGGTAATCACTAATGATCTGATAATGAAACTACTTTTTTGTTGGTGCAAGGTATCAATTATCCATAAAATTATGTGTGCAAATTGTTTAATGTGTTTTGCAATTGAAACAAAATGCTTTTCCTGAATTTATGAGTCTTTTGTGTATAGGAAGCTTATTTTGTTTTACTATTTAACATATCTAAATTTGATAAAACACATAAAATAAATCACAGAATATAACACAACATATGATAAGGCATTTCACCCCTCTTGGGCTACATCTACTGGGTCCAAGGCCCCCAAATGGGCATGTCCTTACTCTTATTATGCTCAAATTTGTTAATACAGTGATCATAAAGCCTAAACAAGAAATACAAGATGTGAAAATGAATTCAGAGTATAGAAAATAGTAAATATAGGCTTTTGTTTCACCTCGAAAGGTTAACCATAGCCCAATACAGCTCCAGCACACCCTAGGCCCTAATGGCCCTCCAAGCTTCTCTGTTGAAAAAGTACCTGAAGATGATCTCTGTTGCCTCTGCAACCTACACCATTAGCTCTAGAATGCTCAAATTACCCAAAATCAAAAAACAATTTGCTCCAAAAGGATTCCCCTAGCAAAATTTATGTCCAACTGAAGTTTTGCCCAGTTTTCCCTAGAAAAACTCCACTAATTGTGGAGAACTGGAGTTAACTCCAGTTAAAATAGAAACAAATGCTAAACTTGGTGGGTGCACTCCAAATATATCGGGCAGTTAGAGATAACATTCAATGTGTTCTTATCTCGGTCACATGTCCGTCGGAACCATTGGAGTCAAATGGTTTTTGGAAAACCGTTGCATTAACTTTTATTGTAACGGTCCTGCATATATGTGAACAGGTCTACAGAGACCCGACCATGACTATTAATGTAACCACCTCCGTGTTAAGCCCTTGGATCTAGGTGATGGTCTCATGGCATAGGGATTGGCCCCTTTACGACCCTGCCAAAATGCATTTTGAAACTTAAATAAAAATTTTGCGTGATATATAATAAGAACCAAGCAGATAGCACAGTGGTATGTTGTGGCATTTGTAGAGGAGAGGCTTCGAGTTCAAAATCCACCAATATATACAAATTTTCACAAACCATTCAACCCTTGTTTGACTTCTTGGGGCCACGTGGCGGCCTCCGAGCAGGCCACGTGGCACCCTGTGATTGGTCTGCTATAGAATATTCCATGGAATATTCTATGGAATATTATGTAGAATATTCTCAAAATATTTTGTGGAATATTCATTTTTTAATATTTTTTTATTAAAGTCAAACTTAGTCAAATTGGGCTTTTTTCCTGAAATTAAGAAACTTCAAAGTTGAATATCTTCCTCATACATCATTGGATTTGAGTGTTGTTCACGGCTACAGGATCATTTTGACGAGACCTTTTGTGTCGTTCTGGTCTCAACCAATTCTGAGAAAATAAAATTTTGAGCATTTTTCCAATTAGGACATGATCACTTGATCAGTTAGGACTATATTTGGTTATCGACATGGGGGCCATCATCAACTTGAAGCATAGGAGTGTGATATTTGAAAATAATGGTACTCGGGTTGTAGTACATTTGGATCTTGTGGAAGGGGAGAGATATACAGAACCAGTGTGTGCAGAAGATGATATTGACCACATCTACAAATTGAACACATGAGATGAGGATTGGATCAACCTAAATTTTGATGGGATGCTAAATTGGGAAAAGGATAGATCATTCTTCTCTAATTCGGATGAGGAAATGGAAAACTGGCAGAATCGCCTACATTATGTTTTTGCCATGTGCTGCCTCAAGGTCACTAAAAATTTACATTGCATCTCCTCATAGGTATGAGAATTGCTCTATTTTTATGGTTTTGGTAATGTTGTCTTATTTTGGAATAAATGGAAAAGGATGTCCCTGAAGAGAGAAGGTTTTGGGCACTCGATCTTGCCATGCGCGCAACTCCAGCATGTTGGTGGGATATGCACAAAGGGAACTTTGAAAATTTGGATGAATGCATCTATATGATGCATTTTTGCTTCACTTTTCCAATAACAAAGTTGGATGAAGTATACACAGGAAAGGATGACCCGCACTTGCACTTAGATAAATGGAAAAATTCTTGGGGTGATGAACCTCAGCCAAAATGGGTGCATATTTTTGTCCATACTTTAGGAAAATTGTGCACCAATTGGTACTTAGAAACAGAGTTGCGCTGAGGGATTGTTGGTTGGGCCTCCTTAAAGGAAAAATTTCTCCTCACTTTCAAATTTTCCAGTGGGTTTGAATTCATTAGCCATGTATTGCACAAAATTCGAGTTGTCTTTGACAGGACCAAACCTTCAATAGAGGTTCCACCACCTGCATGGGATGCACATATGCAAGATATTTCCAAATGTAGAAATCTTTCACTAGAAGATAATGATGAAGACCCGAGAAATGTAAATATCCCAGAGTCTGAGGGGGAGTGCATAGTTGTAGGCCCCTTCTTAGGAATTATGGATGTGACTAAGCCCTTAAAAATTAAGCAAGTCAACATTGGGACGAAGGAACAACCCAAGTTGGCCAAAATAGTAGACTATTAGGATGATGACACAGTGGGAAAGGTTGCCAAGCTGTTGAAAAAAAATCAAGGCCTATTCCCCACAAAGTTGTATGAGCTAAAATGAATTGTAGCAGACTTCGGAGTTACACAAATCACTCTGAAACCATATGCTCACCCCATCAAGCAGTGACCATACTAGTTAAATCCAAAATATAAGCAGAAAGTGAAGGAATAATTGGATAAAATTTTTGCTGCAGGGATTATTGAGCCCATGGAAGAGGCTGATTGGGTAAGCCCGATGGTTGTTTAGGCTAAACTGACTAAGGGATCATCGTTGAAGTCATGGATATCCCCCATGCAGATCACATCCTTGTGCGAGGTGCCAAATGACGGATCTCCTATGGGTGATTCAATGAAGATACCTATGACTACAACTAACGAGGTTGTGCTCTTTGTCGAGCCCATCCTGTGGGTCCCAAAGTATGTGAAGCCACTTAGACCCTTTTTAAAATCTCCAAAGGACTTGGATATGGTGTGCACTTACCTGTAGATTCCATTAATCACTGAGGCATTCACATTGGAGGGGGATATTTTTGGGAATCTCCCATCTATGAAATTTGATGACTGGGATCTGGCCAATGAAAAAAAATTCCCAGAATTGGTGTGGAGTACTAACTCGAACCTGTTGTATACACTGGAGTGGTACAAGTAGATCCAATGCATTGGGCGCATGGGTTGTGCAAAGCCAAAATTCTCAACTTGTTGAAAATCATCACTTTGGAAGATATCCCATCACAGATACATGTGTGTGTCGTCTGCTAGCGTTGGTGCATGATGGGTGTCTTTGGATTGAAAATAGAATTCCAATCGATGTCGTGCTAATCCAACAAATCACTGGCCTGCCAATCAAGGGACCTAACCCTATGGAAAATTACGGAAAGAGCCAAGAGCAAAAAGTTGCTGCGAAGGTGAAGAATGAGTATAAGGTGGGGCGTGATTCTAGGGGCTTCCTCGTTCAACATATTTGTAGATACAATGATGCACCTTGTGGTATTAGTGTTAGCTTGCAAAATGATGCACTAGTGCAGGCCTAAGATGGTTCCCATGCATGTCATCGCACTAGAAGGGTAGTGCGACAAGCGAGTGATTTTCAAATGGTACCAGTTCCTCTGCATTTAATTCTTGGAAAATGTGCATGAGGCACAGGAGGAGGGTAAGAAATTTTGTTATTCATGGATGTTCCTACTCATTGCCCTGGTTGTGTGGGCAATGCAAGAGAATGCAGTCCTCCCGGTTGCAGAGCTTGGCGTGTTTGAAGGGGAGCACTACAACAACTTTTGGGATTCTATAGACCCTAAGAATGTAATGGAAAATAAGATATTTTGGGTCTTATTCGAAGGAGGGTTGGCCATAGAAATCCACTAACGCCCTCGATTGTCCCCAGTTGCATATGACAAGTATAAGGCCATTGTGTTGGGCGCCAGTTTTGCACACTTTTCCTACATTTATTTCCCTATTTTTCCTCATGAATATAGCCAATGGGACTATCTTTGCCTCTTCTTCATACCTTTCTATCCTAACTTATGTTGTTTCACCTTATTTTCATTACTCTTCCATTTCATCAATTATTATGATATATCGTGCTTTTTTTATGACTAATTGAGGATGAATGTTTGGAGAAGATCTATGGTCTTTATGTTGTCTTTCTAGATGTCATTTGTAGCACAAAAGGTCCCAAGAATGAGGTACACAGGAGTAGTTAAGGGTGTGCTATTACAACAAGCTTTTTAAACCATGATGTTGTTACACTTTTCTGTTATAGACCCACTGGAAAAATGCTGTTACACTTTGCTGTTACAAACCCACTAGAAAACTGCTGATACAGTTGTACCGCTAACTAGATCTTGCCAACTCATGTTGCTGACCTGTCCTTTAGTTATTACGCTATAGTTGTGGTTTTATTGTGATAGCTGTAGAAGTTGTTTAGCATTGTATTTTTGGATAATAGCCTATGGGAAATTTTTATTTTAATCTATAATTTTCTAGTCAGAATTTTAGTAAGAAGTGGTTATAATCATACGTATTCTATTTTGATCAACATGAGAATCATAATATTCTCATGACTGATCTATCCCTTAATTCTATGAGATGTAACCACTATATATTTCTCGGCATTAGAGGTTGAAAGGTTAGCGGAGAACAACATCATTTTGGTTCTGTAATTTTTCTCATATTAATACATATTATCCTATTATTTTTTTTACATGTGTTATCTGATTTAGTTTCCGTTAAGTTCTTTCTCTTCCTGCGCCTTGCTAGGGAGGAAGGGCCCTCATCTTTAGCAGGGATTGCAGTGATTAAGGTAGTTGTGTATATGTGTTTGTATTTCGGTTTATGTATCATTATAGGTGTTGTTGCTACTGTTTCAATTATGAATATATCTGCTTCAATTTCAGTATTTTGTATGTTGTTACACACATGAGATTAGAGACACCAGCTGGATAATTGTTGTGTGGCACACTAGAGCAGATTTCTTGAAGTGTGATTACGATCTTGTAGATAATTTTATTTCTACATGAGTGATTTACTTCCATCATTTACTTCAACAACAATTTATTTTAATTGGAATTGCTTTTGGTTGAGTGTATCAGCATAGACAGTGCAACTGTCATTGAAATAAAAGACGTCCTGGATTGATAATTTATGTGTATTGTTTAATCATTCAATAGTAATTACTACAACCCAATATTTTTGCGTCATTGCTGGGGATGGCAGTGACAATCCAATCAACCAAAGTTGTTTCTTAGAAGTGAAATTTCCGTGTGTTTTTAGAGTGTCTCCAATGACACAATTGCTGGGAAATAATATGAGAGGTAAGAACCTATGCAATGCTCTAACGAACTTGAGCAATCTCACCAATGTCTTGATGGGATGCTTAGGAAAGTGAATTTGTGAGCACTTTGTTTTTTTTTTATAGTGTCTCCAGTGACACAATTGCTGGGTAGTAAGACAAGACGTAAGAACCTGCGCATCACTCTAATGAACTTGAGCGGGTCACCAATTTCCTGCTGGGACGCTTAGAAGTTGAATTTTTGGGTGTTATTTTATGGTGTATTTAGATATACATTCATTGGGTGGTAAAAAGAGAGGTAAGAACCTACGCATCGCTCTAACGAGATTGAGTGGGCTCACTACTGTAGAAACTAAAGCACTTATAGGATGAATTGAAACACATAGGGCCCATGTGTGCTGGTAGGATGACATAAACATCTATAAACAACCCCCACTCTACTGAATATAAGAAATACGGGTCATAAGAAGGAAAACAAGAGTGAAGATTTAGGAAGAAGGACATTCTTTGGAGATCTGATCTCAAAGGCAGAGAAGGAACAGTCTAAATCATACAAAGATAATAGGAAGAAAGGACGATAGAAAGAAAATACCATATCAAATCCTAGACCATGGGTGTATTCTTTGTATGGAATTTACCACCCTTCAAACAACATATCCACTCCTAATACCAAGACTCTAGATTCAAAGTAGCAGTGGAGAGTCAGTGATCAAGATTTGAGAATTGAAGGACATAGAGAGACTAGTGGAGATAATTAGGGACCTGAGGAACAACATCTAATTGATCATCATTTTGACACTGGTAGTGTTGTTAAACAACTAGTCCTAGAAAAACTTGATCCTTTTATTTGTTAGTCTCCAGTACACTCCAAGATCAGTTCATCCCATTAGGAAGAATCAACCATGGGGGACGAGAATGTCAAGACATATAGCTCTGCTACTTTTGAATTACAAATAGTAGTAACATGGGATGAGGCTCCTATGAAAAAAATTACTTTATCATCCTTACCATCCTTTCAAGGGATGGCTGTTGAAGACCCTAATACCTTTATGTTTAAATTTGATGTGTTGTGTAAAGGTTATGACTACACATCAGATGCCCAGAAGCTAGAATTATTCCCTGCTACTCAAAAAGGAGCAGCATTAAGATGGTTCATGAGATTGGGTTTTGGCATGATTCGAACCTGGAATGACATGAGGGAGGCCTTCCCCTTTAAGTATCAGGATTACTTTCGAATTAGGGATTTGAAGGACGAGATTTCCAAAATTGCACAGAAGGAGGAGGAAATCCTCGAAGACTATATGGAGTGATTTCACTACAATTTACAAGTGTATAAGTTTAGTAAATTAGACCCGGAAATTCTAAAGCCAATAATTTTAAGAGGTATAAGAGATTATTGTCTGGAGCATCTCAACCTATTGGGAAAAGGAGACATATCACAAGAACTACTTGATGAAATAATGAAACTTTGCCTGTGTAGCTCAAGAGGATCAGTCAAAGGGAAAGTTTTAGCTCAGGATCCTTCAGTCCAGATAGAGAAGTCCACGAGTAATTTAAAACCAACCTCCTTAGCACTTTCTCTGCCCAGATCACTACGGTGCAAGTCAAGAAAGCACAAGAAGAAGCTAAAGCATCCTTAGAAATATTTTTTCCCCGATGTAAAATCAAACATTTGGAAAGAGAATGTGGAATGAATAGTGTCAGTCTATACAACATCTATGAGTTAGCGCATTCTACAAATCAGTGTCCTGAATTTCCCAGACTGAAGGCAGTACTTCAAGAATCAATCAAGGATGTTCAATATTCTTATTTAATTAGATCAAAGAGACCATGGCAGCCATGACCTATAGGTATGCCTTCAAAATTTTCCTCTTTTTACCCTTGGAATAATGTTTATAATAGTCAGCAACATCCATGGTAGTATCCTACTCCTTCCTCAACACAATTCCTTTCACGATGGAACCAATGGCCGTATTGTCCACCAATGCAATATCCTCCATCACAACCCAATCCTTGGGGTCATAACTAGAGAAGTAATGGCCAAGTTCTACTGTACCAATGCAGCAGCAACAATTACAACTGCCTTCTATTCCAAATCCTACACCTTCTGTCTGACCCCAATTACCTGTGCAACCTTACCCCAATCCAAAAAATAAGGCATCCCAGAGCATGGATGCTTTGGTAACCCTCCATACTTATCTTATTACTCCTATTGGACTCAACAAGGTTCAGCTTCAATCAATAAAAGTCATCAAATCTAACCATACTCCCATTATTACCAAATAATGTGAGTCACTTAGAAAGGACACGGGTGATTCCGAGGGAGTTGTTACACATGTACCAGCTGATACAACACACGTTATTACATTTGTAGTAGCCAGATTAGGAGGATGTTTTTTTTCTACAACAACTAATCCGAGGAAGTCTGGTTCATCTGTGATAGCTGACTCAATTGTTAGCATTCAAAATCCTCGATACCCTCAACGATTAACTAAAACTGGGCTAGTCTCACAGCCCTAATCTGAACTCCTGAAGGAATTGAAAATTTTATATGTAATAATTCCACTGCTACAAGCTCTTAAGGAAGTACCTATCTATGCTAAAAAAATGAGGGATCTATGTGTCAAAAGACTTGGAAGGTGTTGGCCACCTATAAAATTTGTTCTATCACAAGGTGCCCAAAACATTGTTTAGCCTTCAAGGAATAGTTTCATTGCAGAAATATTATCTCTTGAAGCCTCTGCAAGATATCATTTCCTTTATCCAAGTCTTCACTACTATTTCCCTTTAGAACTCAAAAATTCTACTAAAAATTCCATGAGAAAGACTGCTGCAAAATCCCCTTTTTCCCCATCATTTTAATATGATTCCCATTTTAACCCTTTTTTTCCCCTTTTCAAAATTCCCCTCTTACCCTCTAAATCCTCCCAAAATCCCCTATAAATCCTATTACATACCCCTTGTTTAGCCTATTTTCCCCTTTTTCCCTTTATTGTTACCCATTTCTAGCCTTGAAAACCATTGAAAATCCATGAAAAACCCACATTTGGAAATATGTGGGTCTTAGCCCCCTTGTGCTAGCTCCCTCGACCTTTTCCCCCACGTGACCCGGGCAACAAAACCAGGCGCTAGCCCGAAAAGCGCTTAGCGCGTTTGGTTATCGAGAGCATTTGTCACTGTTGATTTAACCCACAGATCTGATGGTCCTCGCAATCCCATTGCGCCCGTGGTCCCCACTCCTGTTCACTGCCTGATCACATCATAGCCATCCATTTAACCTGCAAATCCGACGGTCCATATTCATTCACCCAGTGGTCCCCACGCCACGGACACTATGTAGAAACCGTCGGTACCCATCGTACCACTTTCAAGCGGAGGGCGGTTTTTTCCCAATCAGCAGCGATTCCACTCACTGGTTGACGCATGGCCTGGGCACTGTTGACCAAACCACCGTTCATCATGTATTAAACATCGGACGTGGACCTGGCGCGATATTGACGTACACCATCTGATTTGAGGCCACTCATCGGATGGTGATTGCTCTCCGAAGATGCCCGTGCGATAACTCAGGGTACGGCGCAGCGTTTAGAGCATCTCGACCATCGATCTGATCTATAGATCGATGGCCCTAAATTCATCACCCGATTTCTCCGCTTTGACTTTCCACCTGTGCTCCTGACCGTCGATCTCTGCGTGATTGACGACTCTGATTTAATTTTCTCTTCCGCCTTGCCTTTGATTCCTCGCGATCAATCTCGACTGTTGGATGATTCCATCCAATGTCCATGCTCCCTCCACGTACCTTCTGAAGTAGTGAGCCTCTATATGTAGCATTTTTTAATAGTTTTTTGTATTTTTGTAGGGTTAAATGGATTTTTTCCGCCATGTTGAAGAAAAATTCACAGGCCGAGGGTGACAATCCTCTCGCCTGCGATTCACCTCAAAAATAATTTTCAGGGTTTAAAATTTACATTTGATCAGTGATTCATGAGGCATTGATGCCATTCGACCTCTGTATAGCCCTACACACCAGAAAACATAGTTAATCGAGCACTGATCAAAGAGTGTCAATGTCAAAGACAGAACACACCAGAAACAGGAGATTGAAGACCTAGACACGGATCTCAAGTAAATTAAAGGTGTTTAAGGAAATAAAAAGACATCTGTCGAGCCGAGAAAGCCTCCACTACCATAAGCAGAGGCCAATTGAACCCTCTCAAACTCCTAAGGACACCTGCAGCCTCACAGAAATCAAAGAAATCTTAGTCATTACCTGAACAAGAGGTGTTTACGTGAATACAGCTGAACAATTAATACAAATCAAAGATCTTATCTCTAATTGTCGGAAAAACCATTTTAGAAGATTAAGAACAGTCCAAAAGCAGATCTTTTCAATCATTATGCCTCGAAAGGCAAGAACAGAGTTATGGAGCAGAGTTAAAAATGATTACATAATTAATGATATTTGACCCATGGGAAATCCTCCCACCTCCTCATTTTCTCTATAAATACCTCTGTAGAAGATGAGAAAATGTTGGTCTCTAGACATCTGAATGCATGTAATAGTTTTCTAAAGCTACTGATGCCCTATGTGCAATTTGAAGACAAATAAGCTGATATGAGAAGTTTGAAGTTGTAGAAACCCACCGAGCTTGCTGATTGTAACTGGTTTGAACATCAAATACAAGATGTTGATTTATGGGATCCTGATTTGTGTCAATGGTGATGTGTTCCTCACTGTCAATTGTTATTTTCTTTAATGTTTTCACTCTGTTCATTTTCTCTGATAAGGAACAGCAAACATAGAGCTAGGACTTACTCTCAGTAGTACCCTACTCTTACTGAAATCTTTATTTTCTATGTTTTCTTTATTTGAAAGTTCTCTATACTGAGTATATTAAAGCAGGTTGGTTTCAAAGTACTAGCCTGATCTAGAATGCTCATTATGATGATCATCAGTGTTTTCCTTTAGAATATGCTGAAAGCAGGTTGGTTTCGAAGTACTCACTTGATCTTAAGTTGTTCTAACTATTTTTAAATGTTTTTTAACCAAAAGTACTTCAATGCAGGCTAGTTTAAAAGCAATTACCTGATCTCAGAATGCTTTTATGTTTTTTTTCTCTAAACTGAAATTACTTCAATGTCGACTAGTTTAAAAGCACTTACCTGATCTCATAATGCTTTTATGTTTTGTCTCTCTAAGCACATGTTGAAGCAAGATTGTTTAAAAGAACTTACTTGATCTTAGACTGTGCACTGTTCTTCATTTGTTTTGTTCTCCACTTCCTATATGTTTCACTCCATAAATCACCTTAAGAGATCCTTTGACATAAGTGACTTGCCCCATGGATCCTTATTGAACCTTTCTGTCCAATTAAAATCCTCCTATGACTCCATAGCCTAATGGGTTAAAACTATCTTTTCCTTTTCTGTCAGCCGAATCATTCCTTCACTTGCAGACATCTTCACCCTTGATTTTTGAACTGCCTTCACCTTCATCATGTCTTTTCCCAACCAAAACAAACAAAACAAAACCCATGCTCTTCACAACTAGCATAATATCACATTTCAGGCTTTAAAGATCACATCTTTAAACACATTTATAGAGAGACCCCTCTCTGGATTCAGGAGGGCTAGATCCTTGAATCCCAAAGCGGTTCGATGTTACCCATGTAGTTGGACTTTTTCCAATCTTGCTAATTACAGGGTGATAACATACTGGGGACTCCACTGTGGAATTTTTGAGTTCATAGTTGCTTGGCCATCTTTTATAAACTCTTTATTTTTCCATAGAACCACAGAAACTCAGAAAAAACCAAAAAATATTTTAGATTGGTATTCAATAAACATGGTAGTGGATCATTAAACCTTTTACCTCCAAAAGAGCTAAAAACTTCCACTTGGCGAATCCACAATCCTGAACAGACCTTAAGTTTCCATTGGAAAGAACTCTAATCATTATAAAACCATTCAACCTCACTAAGAGGGCTTTAGGATTAAATTTCTCTTAGAAAAAGATCAGTTAAACCACTCACAGATTGTCATATCTGGTTAACACTTTTATGGTTTAGTTAGGTCTAAAAAAAACAGCATAGTGGCTTCTAGAAAGATTCACACTAGAGCCTATCCTGACCCCGATCCACCTGAGATAGTTGAAAATCCAAAAAGTATCCTTAGGAGGTCTCCTAGGATTAAATTATCAATTGTTTTCAGATCACCGTTGAGAGCTAATTCAGTCCCTGAAAATATTTTAGCTCTACAACAACCACAAGATGACTTAGTAAATCCATTTAGAACTAGGTCTCTTGGTGACTTCGCTCAGTTAGATTCTGAGTCTTCACTTTTATCTCCTGAAACAAGTGAACATCCTGGTAACAGAGAAACAACACCTCCTGATTCACCTTTTCTTCACAACTTAGATGTCTCTCATCCAAGATCAGCTCAACAATCTATTCTTGGACCATCCATTTCTGCTCACCCTACATCCACTGTTCAAACCACCCCACTTCAGCCCACTTTCCTTCTTGTGAATCCACCCCCACCACATATCATGGCAGCATGGTATGCTCCCTTAGTCCTTCCTATACCATTAGTCAATCTTCCATAGGACTATCAGTCTAAAATTCCATTGTATGATGCTAGCAATGCTACAACTGCATCACAGCATGTGGATAAGATGAATGACTACTTTGACAGAAATGAAATTGATAATGATTATTTCAAGCTTAGATTATTTGATCAGAGCTTTGGGGGAGAAGCAAGAAAATGGTTCAAAGGCCTAACCCCCCATAGTATTAATGATCTCCAAACCTTCCATCAAACATTCTTAAACCAATGGGAAGTAAATAAAAACCCTCTCCAAGTCCTTTCTGACTACAAGAACCTCCATAGAGACACTGGGGAAAGTTTGCAAGCTTATTGCACTAGATTCAATAGTGTGTATAATGCAATTTCCCCAGAACTAAAACCTCCTCAGGGCTCAGCTTTAAACAATTTTACTGAAGGGTTTGACCTTGAGATGGCCTATCAGCTGAGAGAGAGAGATTTTGCAACTCTTGAAGATATGCAAAAGGGTGCTCTTTCTGTGGAAGTCAACTTGATGGAGAAGAGAGCAAGAATGAAAATTGAAAAGAGAGTGTCCTTTAGATAGGAAAATGTACCTTCTACTTCCAACTCAAAGACATAAAAAATTATGGAGGAGATGATGAATAAAATGAGCATCCTCGAGAGAGCACAAGCAAGTCAAAACCAAACTGCTCCTCAAAACAAAAACCAGAACCAGAATCAAAATTTTAGAAGGAACCAACCTCGAAACAGACCTAGGGAAGATGATCAACTGATCACTCCTCCTTTTCATCAAAAATATATAAGTGAGGTTGAGGAAACAGATGAGATAACAGAGGAAGATGATATCAACATGTTGAGAGTAGATAATGATGACTTTGAGATTCATTATGATAGAAAACAAGGTCTTCATACCCCTTATGATGACAATAGAGATAATGATGAAAGTTATTTCCAAGACATGGAAAATGTCAACATAGAGTCCCAAAAAGAATATTACCTTAGAAGAAAAAATAGCCAACAAACTCCCAACACCAAAACCTCTAACAAATCTTCACAAAACAACACTACAACCAAGCCTAAAATTGTCAAACAAAAGGATAAAACAATGACTGTAAATTCTGATAAAGGTAGAGAGAAAGGCACTCAAAACAATGAAAAACAGAGTGCAAACATTAGTAGTACTACCACTTCAGCTAGTACTCCTGTTAAGACCATTTTGTCAAATACGAATAGAAAAAATCAACAAGCTGATGTTGCTGATAGACTGGCAGCTAGTAAGGCTGAGACAAGTTCTTAGAAGAGCCAAATTCCTTTCAGCCTAGAGTAGGAAATTTCAAAGATCAGAATCTCTGTTCCCCTGAATGGGTTAGCTACCCAGAGTGTATATAGGACCCATATTTTGAAGGCTTTAAATATTAAGGATAATAATGACAAAGTCAATCTTAATGATGACTAGCCAAAGCTCATTTTTGGTCCTAAGATTGAAGGTATATATCAAGAGGGACCTGTACCTCCCTTTTATGTGAGTTTAAATGTTCATGACAAGATCCTTCATAATGTTATGCATGACTCTGGAGCCTCGCACAACCTTATGCCAAATGTGATAATGGAAAGGCTAGGACTAGAAATAACCAAAGCTTACAACGATTTATATTCTTTTGATTCTAGCAGGGTGCAGTTTCTTGGACTAATCAAAGACCTTTGTATGAGTTTGACCCAAATCCCAGCCAAGTGCATGGTGATGGATGTTGTGGTGGCTGATGTGCCTCCTAATTATAGCATGTTGTTTTCAAGATCATAGGGTGCCAAGTTACAAGGTACCATACAGATGGATGGGACATATGCCACTATCCATCTCTTAAGCCAGCTTAGAAGACTATACAAAGAGTCACACATGAAATTCATGGTCAGTAGCCCAGAAAATCCTGAAAATTCTCCCATTTACTCTATCCATACTAACCTGGATTTGTTTATCTTTTAAAATAATGAATCCACAAAGCAGTCAGAGCCAGAACACAGTGACTTAGATAACCAGTTAGAGGCCCCTAATCTAGAAATGATGTCATTTCTAGATATGGAAGAAAATGAGAGAGAAACTTCTGAACATTGTGTTGAAACAACAAACCAGAGTGAACAAAGCCAAGATGGAAAACAACAGACTACCCCTCACACTCAACTCCATGAAAATCCTGAAGAACGAGACCCAGCACAACATGTTGTAGATCCTAGAATAGAACATAATGATGAACAAGGCAATAGGGATGAAAAATATGTTAACCGTACAAGCAATCCCTTATGGGTCATGAACTTTGATGAGTCTTGCACTAAAAAGAGTGCGGGAGCTAGGGTATGGTTGGTCGACACTGAAAAAAATTACTCTGAAAGCCATACTTTCAAGCTAGATTTCAAATGCACTAACAACATCATAGAATATGAGGCTCTCATCCTAGGATTGCACCTATTAAAAGAACTGGGAGCCAAGAAGATAAATGTTCAAGGAGACTCAAAATTATTCATCAAAAAAGTAAATGGAGAGTATGCCGTTAAGCATCCTAGACTAAGGGTATACCGAAACCATGCCATAGGTTTCCTGAACACGTTTACAAAATATGAGCTCGTGTTTGTCCCAAGGAGTCAAAACATAATTGAAAATGGGCTGGCCTGCGCTTCTATTTCATGTCAAGACTCACCTGGTGATAAAGAGATCATCATTCAAACAAAATGTAGACCTACAGTGCCAGATAATGAAAAACATTGGCAGGTTTTTGAGGGCGACAAGAAGATAGAGGATTTCCTACTTTGCAGTAATGATTTTGAATTATCTGATTCAGATTCTAAATCCGATGAAAATTGCCTAAAAAAAAACCCCCCTGAAGAAGAAAAACCATCTGGTCCCGTAAAAATCAACATGTTAACTAAAAAATTTGAAACTCATACTGAAGAATACAAGGACACAGAAAACGAAGACATGGAGGTATTGTCGTCAAAGGACAAGAACATACCTTGGGGGTTAGCACCTTTAGAATACCTGTTTGATTTTAACGACGTAGCAAAGAAATCCACTGTAGAATGCACAGAGTCTGATGTCGAGGAATGCAACATAGGCACCAAAGATCAGCCTAAAATGATTAAATTAGTTGGCTCCTTGCCAACAGACATGAAAAAGAAATACATTGACTTATTTAAAGAGTTTGTTGATGTGTTTGACTGGAGATATGAAGACTTAAAGGCCTATGATACACAAATCATCCAGCATAAAATCCCATTGAAAGAAAACCAAAAAACCTTTAGGCAAAAAATGTGTCGGATTAATCCAATACAACTGCCTCTAGTAGAAAAGGAAATCAAGAAAATGTATGAGGTATGAATCATAGTTCTTATGAGGTTTTCAGATTGGGTTTCTAAGCTTGTAGTTGTGAGGAAAAAATATAGGAGAAATCAGATTGTGCATTGATTTCATAAACCTTAACAGAGCCTCCCTAAAAGACAATTACCCTTTACCCAAAATGGAACACATTCTACAAAGGGTAGTTGGTTCAAAGAGGATTTCTCTGTTAGATGGATTTTTAGGGTATAACCAAGTTTTAGTACTCCTAGAAGACCAACTCAAGACAACTTTCACCACTCCTTAGGGCACTTTCATGTATGTGAAAATGCCTTTTGGATTAATGAATGCTGGGTCCACTTTCCAAAGGGCCATGGACATTGCATTTTCAGAGGAGATAGGGCAATTCATTGTAATTTACCTTGATGACATAACAGTTTATTCCAAATCTGATGAAGAGCACCTCAAACATCTAATAAAGGTCCTTTAAAAGTGCAGAAGGTTTGGGTTATCTTTAAATCCCAAAAAGACAGTGTTTGGCCTACAGGAAGGTAAACTCCTTGGCCATATCATATCGGAAGAAGGGATTAAAATAGATCCAAAAAGAGTTGAGAGAATACTAAATATTAGCCAACCAAGGAACATAAAATAATTACAGTCCTTTATTGGAAAGATTAACTTCTTGAGGAGGTTCATTCCCAACTTAGCAGAGCTCCTTAGAAACATGACTAATATGTTCAAGAAAGAAGTAGGAGTGAAGTGGACTATAGAAGCAAAAAGATCCTTCGAATTGGTAAAACATGCACTCACCTGGGCACCTGTCCTAATCAGCCCTGACTTTTCAAAGGATTTCCTTATTTTTTTCCTTTGCCTCAGAGCATACTGTGGCTACTGTCCTGTTGCAGAAAAACCCAAAGAGACAGGAACAACCTATTTCTTTTTTCGGCAAGGCTTTAAGGGATGCACCCTTGAAATATAACATAATGGAAAAATAGGCCTATACTTTGGTAAATGCCTTAAAGGACTTCAGGTTGTATATTCTGCATTCCCACGGCATTGCTTATGTGCCTAACATAGTGGTAAAAAACATCTTGTCACAAGACCCAGATGGAAAGAGGGGCAAATGGATTGCTGCAATACTAGAGTATGATTTGGAAATAAAACCCACCAAACTCATTAAAGGTCAGGGCTTAGCTCAATTAATGGCTGAATCTAATCTACAAGCCCTTGGCATTAACATCGTAGATGCCTTGGATGAACAGGAAGCGTTACCTTCTCCCACTGTGGAAGAGAAATTTCAAAGCTCACCTTGGTACACTAATATCTTGTATGTGCTTACAAATCTTAATGCTCCTCCTGATTTATCAAAAACAAAGGCAAGTTTTTTAAAATTGAAAGCTAGGAATTATTGCATTTTGAATGAATGTTTATATTGGAAAAATTCTAATGGTTTATTTCTTAAATGTTTTCCAGAAGTTGATGCAGAGAAGATCAAGCATGAATTCCATGAAGGAGAGTGTGGAGGTCATCTCTACTGGAAAACCACAGCCAATAAAATCCTTAGAGACGGCTATTACTGGCCCACCCTCTTCCAAGATTTCCATAAAATGATAGTAGCTTGCCACAAGTGCAAAGTTTTTGAGGGAAAAAGAAAACTCCTTCCTTTACCATTACAACCTATCACTGTTGAAGCTCCTTTTCAACAATGGGCCCTAGATTTCATAGGAGAAATACATCCTGCTTCATCTTCCCAACACAAATGGATTCTCACAGCCACTGACTACTTCACAAAGTGGATAGAGGCCATCCCTTCTAGGAATGCCAAAGATTCTGTCATTATAAAATTTCTTGAAGACTATATCTTGTCTAGATTCGGTTTCCCCGGGAAGATTATTACTGATAATGTTGCGGCTTTTAGTTCAAAAAAGATGTTTGATTTTTCTCACATGTATCAGATTACACTTGGTCATTCTACTGCTTATTACCCTCAAGGTAATGGGTTATCTGAATCATCAAATAAAAGTTTGGTGACCATCATCAAGAAGTTGCTTGAAGAGAATAAAAAATCATGGCATAACAAGTTGGTGCATGCTTTGTGGGCAGACAGGTTGACCACAAAGAAGTCCGTTGGAATATACCCTTACCAGCTTGTTTATGGAGAAAATGCAGTGTTTCCTACCAGCCTAGGTGTACCAGTGATAAAATTAGTCCAAGAAATACAATCAGAAGAGGACATCATGATAAGGAGGATCAATCAGACAATACATCTCTAGCAGATAAGGGAAGAGGTTTACAATAGGGCTCAGAAGGTGCAAGAGAACATAAAGAAGTTGTTTGACAAGAGAACAAAGGCTTTTGATTTCAACATTGGAGACAAGGTACTCAAGTGGGACTCTAGAAGAGAGGATAAGGGTAAACATGGAAAATTTGACTATTTGTGGCAAGGTTCTTATATTATTCAGTCCACCATTGGTCCAAATGCCTTCTTTCTGCAAGAGTTAGATGGCACATATCTGTTTGGGGGTCCTGTCAATGGCAGGGTGCTTAAGCATTACTACTGCTAATTTCAATTTTAAAAAGCTTTCATTTCCATTGTAAATACCATTTCTTTGTTCAGTCCTACATAAGAAAAAATACAAAAACAATAAAAAATAAGAGAAAAGAGGGCAGATTGTAAAACAAATAAACAAATAAAGGTATAGCCCCATACCAAAAAAAGAAACAATTCTGAAAGTGTGCAAGCTCAAATGCCACTCCTGTAAAACACACTACTAGTTGGTCAAACAGCCTAATCTTCACTAATTAGTTTTAAATTTACTGCTAATAGGATAGTGAATTTCATTTGCCAAACTGTTTAATATTGGCTCATCAGTAGATAGATTAGGTTAGAAATTAAAGGTTCAAACATGCTCAAAACCTGAACCTAAGTTCCCAAGCAAGAATTGACTACAAACTATGTTTAATTCTGAGTCAAGACAGAGGTAAATCTAGTTCTAATCATCTCAAAATCTGAACCAGAGAAAAAGAAAGAACAGCTCAATCAAGAGGCAATCAGAGCTGTAAAAAGGTGAAGGAAGTGCATGAACTTTCAAATCTTAAGCCTTCATTTTGATTTAAATTTTTCTGCAAAATAAATATCTATGTGCAGCTTGTTTTTTATGCCATAGATCACAACAAGTCAAACTGCTTAATCTTGACTTGACTGTTTTTAAATTTCTGTTGTAGAATTTAGAGAATAAAATCTGTTGGACAGTTTAATCCCAACAGATAGTAGATTAGGTAGAGAATCATATGGGCTCAACTGTTTAATCTGAGTCCATGGAGAAATAAGGAGTAGAAATATATTATATTTCTTGTTTTCAAAAGAAATGAAATTTTGTAAAGATTTTTCCAGTCCAAGTGCACTCTAAATGAAGAAAAAATGTTAGATCAGTAGGATTGGGTAGGTAGAAAGCTTGTTGATGAAGATCCATTGTTTTCCATGGCCGTTAATATGTTTTTAGGAAAAAGAAGAGCATCCAATCAAAGAAGGCAGCCCAATGGATGAAAGCACTGAATCATCCTCCCAGAGAATGCAAGTCTAAAGTTCTTGATGTCTTCAAGAAGGCACCATCCCCAAGTGGAGCCACTATTGGCCACCTATAAAATTTGTTCTATCAAAAGGTGCCCAAAACATTGTTTAGCCTTCAAGGAATAGTTTCATTGCAGAAATATTATCTCTTGAAGCCTCTGCAAGATTTCATTTCCTCTATCCAAGTCTTCACTGCTATTTCCCTTCAGAACTCAAAAATTCTGCTAAAAATTACATGAGAAAGGCTACTGCAAAATCCCCTTTTTCCCCATCATTTTCCTCTGATTCCCATTTTAACCCTTTTTTCCCCCTTGTCAAAATTCCCCTCTTACCCTCTAAATCCTCCCAAAATACCCTATAAATCTTATACATACCCCTTGTTTAGCCTATTTTCCCCTTTTTCCCTCTATAGTTGCCCATTTCTAGCCTTGAAAACCATTGAAAATCCATGAAAAACCCACATTTGGACATACATGGGTCTTAGCCCCCTTCGGCTAGCTCCCTCGACCTTTTCCCCCACGTGACTCGGGCGCCGAAACCAGGTGCTAGCCTCAAAATTGCTTAGCGCATTTGGTTATCAGGAGCGTTTCTCACCGTTGATTTAACCCACAGATCCGACGGTCCTTGCAATCCCATCGCATCCGTGGTCCCCACTCTTGTTCACCGCATGATCGCATCACAACCATCCATTTAACCCGTAGATCTGACAGTCCTTGCAATCCCATCGCGCCCGTGGTCCCCACTCCTATTCACCGCTCGATTGCATCACAGCCGTCCATTTAACCCGCAAATCTGACGGTCCATTTTCATACGCCCAGTTGTCCCCGCGCCATGAACACTGTGCAGAAATCGTTGGTATCCATCGCACCGCTTTCAAGCGGAGGGTGGTTTTTTCCCGATCGGCAGCGATTCCACTCACCGATTGATGTGTGGCATGGGCACTGTTCACCATACCACCGTTCATCGTGCGTTAAACATCAGACGTGGACCCAGCGCGATATTCACGTACACCATCCGATATGAGGCCGCTCATTGGACAATGATCACTCTCTGAAGATTCCCGTGCAATAACTCAGGGTACGACGCAGCGTTTAGAGCATCTCTGCCGTCGATCTGAACTACAGATGGACGGCCCAAAATTTATCGCCCGATTTCTTCTCTTTGACTTTCCACCGGCGATCCTGACCGTCGATCTCTACGTGATCGATGACTCTAACTTAGTTTTCTCTTTCGCCTTGCCTTTGACTCCTCGCGATCAATCTCGACCGTTGGATGATGCCATCCAATGGCCATGCTCCCTCCATGTACCTTCTGAAGCAGCAAGCCTATATATGTAGGATTTTTAATATTTTTTGTATTTTTGCAGGGTTAAATGGTTTTTTTCTGCCATGCTGAAGAAAAATTCATAGGCCGAGGGTGACGATCCTCCCGCTTGAGATTCACCATAAAAATCATTTTCAGGGTTTAAAATTTACATTTTATCAATGATTCATGAGGCATTGATGCCATTCGACCCTTGTACAGCCTTGCACACCAGAAAACATAGTTAATCGAGCACCGATCAAAGAATATCAGTGTCGAAGGTAGAACACACCAGAAACAAGAGATTGAAGACCTAAACACAGATCTCAAGTAAATTAAAGGTGTTTAAGGAAATACAAAGACACATGTCGAGCTGAGAAAGCCTCCAATTGCATAAGAAGAGGCCAATTGAACCCTCTCCAACTCCTAAAGACACCTACAGCCTCACAGAAATCAAAGAAAGTTTAGTCATTACCTAAACAAGAGGTGTTTACCTGAAAACAGCTGAACAATTAATACAAATCAAAGATCTTATCTCTAATTGTCGGAAAAACCATTTTAGAAGATTAAGAACAGTCTAGAAGCAGATATTTTTGATCATTATGCCTCGAAATGCAGGAACAGAGTTATGGAGCAGAGTTAGAAATGATTACATAATTAATGATATTTGACCCCTGGGAAATCCTCCCACCTCCTAATTTTCTCTATAAATACCTCTGTAGAAGATGAGAAAATTTTGGTCTCTAGACATCTGAATGCATGTAATATTTTTCTGAAGCTACTAATTCCCTGTGTGCAATTTGAAGACAAATAAGCTAATATGAGAAGTTTGAAGTTGTAGAGACCCACCGGGCTTGCTGATTGTAACTGGTTTGAACATCAAATACAAGCTACTGATTTATGGGATTCTGATTTGTGTCAATGGTGATGTGTTCCTCACTGTCAATTGTTATTTTATTTAATTTTTTCACTCTGTTCATTTTCTCTGATAAGGAACAGCAAACATAGAGCTAGGACTTACTCTCAGTAGTACCCTACTCTTGCTGAAAGCTTTATTTTCTATGTTTTCTTTATTTGAAAGTTCTCTATACTGAGTATATTAAAGGAGGTTGGTTTCAAAGTACTAGCCTGATCTAGATTCTCATTATGATGATCATCAGTGTTTTCCTTTAGAATATGCTGAAAGCAGGTTGGTTTCGAAGTACTCACTTGATCTTAAGCTGTTCTAACTATTTTTAAATGTTTTTTAAATAAAAGTACTTCAATGCAGGATAGTTTAAAAGCACTTACCTGATCTCAGAATGCTTTTATGTTTTGTTTCTCTAAACTAAAAGTACTTCAATGCAGGCTAGTTTAAAAGCACTTACCTAATCTCAGAATTCTTTTATGTTTTTTCTCTCTAAGCACATGTTGAAGCAAGATAGTTTGAAAGCACTTACTTGATCTTAGACTGTGCATTATTCTTAATTTGTTTTGTTCTCCACTTCCTATCTCTTTCACTCCATAAATCACCTTAAGAGATCATTTGACATAAGTGACTTGCCCCATGTATCCTTCTTGAACCTTGTTGTCCAATTAAAATCCTCCTATGACTCCATATCCCAATGGGTTAAAACTATCTTTGCCTTTTCTGTCAGTCGAATCATTCCTTCACTTGTAGACATCTTCACCCTTGATTTTTGAACTTCCTTCACCTTCATCATGTCTTTGCCCAACCAAAACAAACAAAACAAAACCCATGCTCTTCACAACTAGCCTAATATCACATTTCAGGCTTTAAAGATCACGTCTTTAAACTCATTTATAGAGAGATCCCTCTCTAGATTCAGGAAGGCTAGATCCTTAAATCCCAAAGTGGTTTGATGTTACACTTGCAGTTGGAATTTTTCCAATATTTCTAATTACAGGGTGATAGTAGAAGGGAACCTAGAGACCCTACTACTATCCATGTCATGGGGAAATTGTCCAATCTCATGATTTATCAGCCTTTGTTAACTAAATATAATGACCCAGAAAACCTTATAGTGACTTTCCATATTGATAATCAACCTATAACCAATACTTTTATTGATCTAGGGGCACCTATTAATGTCATGACTAAATACCTCTTCATCTCTCTAGGATGTCCTGGAATTAGACCTATATCCACAGTGCTTGTATTAGCAGATAGGTTCGGCGTCAAGCCCAAGGGAATGATACAAGATGTGGTTACCACTGTGGCTTCCTTGAATTATCTGGTTGATTTTCTCATTTTTCAAACCAAATCCAACCTGGGGTGTCATCCTTTAATCTTGGGAAGACCGTGGTTGGCCACTGCAGATGCATATATAGGATGTAGGTCCGATCCATGGTGATCTCAGATGGACAGGCCACTTAAAACCTGAACCTTTATCCCAAAATGAAACCTCATATGGATTCGAGTAGTCCTTGGTGGGATGCATTTGCACTTGAATATCATATTTCCCTACCTCTTCTCACACTTGGAAAAGAACAATACTTTAAGGATGACACATAGGACGATATCATTAATGGTTTTATTATTAATTAACTCTTTGTTGCTTCCAATAGAGATTTGGGAGAAGAATATGAGGTAGATGATGCAATTATTGAACATTTGAAAACAACTCCACATACAGTCAGCAACCCTGTTGAAATCAAACCTGGGAAATGTTTAAACATCAATCCTAACCTGACTGCTGAACAAAACAGATTGTTGATACAACTATTACAGAAATACAAAAAGGAAATTTCATGGGACTATAGGGATATGAAAGGAATCCATATTGGCCTATGCACTCACCACATTTACCTTAAATAGGACTACAAACCAGTTAGACAACCGCAACACCAAATGAACCCCGCACTTATGGAGATAGTGAAAGAAGACTTGCAGAAAATCCTTAATGCTAATTTCATTACCCCATATTTGATAGCCAGTGGGTGTCGCCGCTTGTCATAGTTTCGAAAAAGAATAAAAAATGGAGAGTCTGTGTGGACTATAGAGAGATTAACAAGGCTACTCAAAAGGACCATTTTCCTTTACCATTCATTTATCAGAGCTTTGGTACTCTTTCTAGAAAAAAATTATTTTCAATTCTAGATGGGTTTAGTGGCTAGAATCAAATACATATTTCCTTGGAAGACCAAGACAAGAAAACCTTCACTTTCCCATGGGGTAATTTTTCATACAGAGTCCTTCCCTTTGGCCTTTGTAATGCACCAGCAACCTTTCAGAGGGAAATATTGGGTATTTTTCTGATCTTTTGAATGAATACCTCAAAATATTTATAGATGATTTTACACCTTACGGGGATGCCTTTGAGACAGCATTAGCTAACTTGTAAAAAGTGATGGAACGTTGTGAACAAACTAATGTTTCTCTAAGCACAGAGAAATGCCACATGATGATGACCGAGGGAATTGTGCTGGGACATTTCATTTCGACAGATGGAATCAAGGTAGATCTTGTAAAAATTGAGGTAATCTCGAAAATCCTGACCCCTAAGACTCCAAAAGAGGTACGTAGTTTTTTGGGACATCCAGGATATTATAGGAGATTTATAGAGAAATTTTCAAAAATTGCATCTCATATATTTTCACTACTTATGAAAGATGCAAAATTTGTGTGGACATGGAAGTATGAGCAGGCATTTTTAAAGTTGATAAACTGTGTAACAGCAGCACCTGTTTTACAAGGACCAAACTGGGAATTTCCATTTCATATTGCTACGGACACGTGTGACATAGCTATGGGTGATGTTCTAGGGAAGCTGGAGGAGAATAAACCTTATGCCATTTATTACATCAGTAAGAAATTAACTCCAGCAGAACTCAACTACATTGTTACTAAGAATGAATTCCTAGCAGTAGTGCATGCTATCAACAAATTTTGGCACTACATCATCGAGTATCAAGTATTTGTACACACTGACGATGCTACAATTTGATTTTTTATGAACAAACCAGTTACTAATAGTAGAGTTATAAGATGGATATTTTGTTACAAGAGTTTGATAATTACTATTCTACATAAACCCAGAAAAGATAATGTAGTTGCCGATTTTCTTTCTAGATTAACTATAAGTGATGACTGCACTGCCACTGAGGACTCTTTCCAAATGAATATATTTTTTCCATCTCTAATCACTCACCATGGTATGAAAATATATCCAATTACCTTACTGCAAGAAAATTCCCACACCAATTGTCTTCCAAGGAAAGGAGGAATATTATACAGCAAAGTGCTACCTACTCCTAGATAAAAAAAAATCTCTATCACAACTGGGCCAAATTTTCAGATCAGGCGATGTGTTAGAGAAGATGAGGTATTTGAGATATTGAAGGATTTTCATGAGGAGCCCTATGGAGGGCACTTCGCTGACAAGAGGACAAGACATAAAGTACTCTCAATAGGGTACTACTGGCCAAATATATTCCAAGATGCCCAGAAGTTTGTGAAAGGATGTGATAGCTGCCAAAGGATGGGCCAGCCTCTGAAATCAGATGAGATCTCATTACAGCCTCAGATAATGATAGAACCATTAGAGAAATGGGCCCTAGAATTTGTGGAGCCAATTAATTCTTCATCACGGAAAAAATCATACATATTGGTCTGCACCGATTATGTCACAAAATGGATTGAAGCAAAGGCATTAACTACAGCAACAAAGCGGGTTGTTTCCAACTTCCTGATTGAAGATATTTTTGTTCGCTTCAAGATACCCAGAGAGATAGTAATAGATGGTGGGGCTCAGTTCACATCTCATTTGATCAAGAAGTTGGTTGAAAAGTATGGTATTCATCAAAACATCACTTCACCATATCACCCACAAGAAAATGGTCAAGTGGAAAGCACCAATAAATTCATTCAAGGAATCTTAACAAAGACAATATCTAGCCACCGAAGAAACTCAACTGAGAAAATTCCAGAGGTATTGTGGGCTTATAGGACAACATGGAGGAATACTACAGGCTTCTCACCATATGAATTGGTGTATGGTAAGAATCCTCTATTCCCAATAGAGTTTGAAATAAATAAATTAAGAACAACATTTCAAGTTGATCTGGATTTGAGTACGGAATAGACACAAAGACTGAACCAACTCAATGAGTTGGAAGAGAAACGACTGGCTGCCATTCAGCAGACAGAGATCATTCAATAGAAAATAACTAGATGGCATGATGGTTTTATTAAGAAGAAAATGTTCCAGAAAGGAGAATGGGCTCTTTTGTATGATTCAAGGTTCAAAGATTTCAAAGTCAAGCTCTACACAAGATGGCTAGGTCCTTACGAAGTGGACATGGTCTTTGACAATGGGACTGTCCAATTGGTCACCATCAACAATGCTAAGACACCGTTACTAGTCAATGGGAATCGTCTAAGGTTATATCATCAACCCGCTTCAAAGGAATCATTTTTCAACATTGTCACAGACTCTAATCTTCATGTTATGAGAGTGGGGGAACATTCTCCTGTGCATCCTAAAAAATGAAATTACAATAAGTGCAGCAGTTGAAAGCCACCCTTGTGGCAGCTATTACAACTTTTTTAAAAAATAAAATAAAAATAAATACCAAAAAAAAAGAAAATAAAACAAAAATAATAAATGTAACTATGAAAACCCCTTTCCAGGGCAAAGTCAGACAGTTTCTAACAGTTGAAAACTACTGTTGTGGCGGTTGTTACACCCATATTTTTCTCCCTGAAACATAATCTTCCCTTCCTGATCCATTTTATAGGATGATGGTATTCATTTAATTTTCTTTTATGTACTAATTTCTCCTAATTATTATGTTTTTTGAAGAATAATCTAAGGGTTGTCTTGGTTGTTACACATGTAACAACTGACAGCCACGAACACTATTTCTTTTGTTTCATCCCATAACAACAATAATTGTGTGAGTCAAACGCAACAACATGAATGCTGCAAGAAGAATGCCGCCAATAAGAAATCTTCCTCCATGTCACCTCAGGTATGTCATTCAAAAGGTAATGTTATCATTTATGATTTCATGATTATTGGCAGAAGTGATGATATTCCCGTGATAGTCATGGGAAACCGTCACCATTAAGGTAGGGGAAGGGATATGTCCTGAAATCATTACAAAAAGTTGTACTTCGAAACATATACCAAATCCACATGCACCCAATTAATAACAGAAACACCAATGATGACTAAATCCTATTCGAAAAGAGTGTGTGTACTAGAACCCATTACTTTCCACAACGAGACATTTACGAATAATAGTGTGAGGTACAATTCGGTAATCTGTAAAATCTGTCACCTCCCATAAACCTCCTCAACTAAAACCTTGCATCCTCATTGCAAACTGGTCAATTGGGATAAGTCGAGATGCCAAGAAGAAGTGAGCAATGCAGTGATACTATAGTGGGGCTAAGAAACAAGAATAAAATTCAAAAACAAACAACAATATGGGTGGAGCAGTGGTTAGACACGATCCAGATTCTATGGACGCCTTCTATAATTTTCCAGTTTCCTACCATATATTCAAATACATCGAATAGATTGAGTATTTCCAAATGCTAGAAGGCTCCAACGAGGTGGTGGAAATCAAATTTTTTCATAATTTGAACAACAATCAGAACCGAGTTAGGGGTCTAGAAGTTGAGGTGAATGAAGAGGTAACTTCTTGGGTAAATAAATTTCCAGTAGAGGGACAGAGATGGTTTAACAAAAAAATCAATGACCCCTCCTTGAAAGAAGACTTCCTAGAAGGAGAAGAAAAACCGGAGAAGAAAGGGAGAGGAATTGATAGGTTGTCGCTTCCTCAGCCTTGGGTAGATGTCGCCCTGGGTTTAATTAAATATATTACTTATGAGGGAAGATCCATGATAGTGTTTAAATATCACTTTCCTCTACTTAATCACCTTCAGCACCAACAAAAGATAATCTTCCATTCTACTTGTTAGGGAACATCAAGCATATGGCGACAACAGTAAAGATAGTAGCACACTTGGAAGCATGTGTGACCAATCATGGACTCATAAAATTAATTGTACTGGATGCCCTAGGCTATCAAGGAAAAACTTGGGAATATTTCAAGAGAGAGATGTCGAGGACAAGCTGGGGGAAACAGACCACGATTTCAGGAGGAAGTCAGGCATAAATGGGAACTCAAACTCGACTTTCCAAAGTCAGAATTGGGAAATAACATACTAATGAACCAATTGGGCATAGATGGCCAAAATAGAGGGTGAAAGTAAGCGTACCTATAGAGCCTTTTCTTACGGCCAGAAAGAATATAGAAGCATAAATATTAGAAGAAGAAACGCAACCCTCCTCATCAGGTAAGGGCAAAACTCATGTCTTGTTTTTAGAACTTGAAAATCTAAGAAAGGAAAATGAAGAATTGAAGAAAAAATTATCTGAGGGGAAGGAAATCCTAGTGTTTGTATGCACAACATGCTTTCAAGAACTAACAACAAAATGATATAAGGTCTGTAGAGAAAACATTAGCCCAATGGAAACATAAACAACATGGCATGAGGTTGTTACATAAGAACCTACTAAGGAAACACTTGTTACACGAAAACCAACAGTTAAAGCAGAGCCTCTTATAATAATTGACCTAGAAGCAGACACACAAGAACCTGTGGAGGCCACTCCTATTGTAGAAGAAAAAAAAATGGAAAGAGAGGCTACTCTAGGTGGAAACAAAGGGGTTGACACACAGGAACCCACCGAGGAAGCTGTTGTTACACAAGAACCAATAGCAGAGGTGGAACAAACCCATTTAGCAAAGGCTATTACACCCATTATTGATGTGGATATT
Source organism: Pinus albicaulis (assembly GCA_034641835.2). Classification (NCBI taxonomy): domain Eukaryota; kingdom Viridiplantae; phylum Streptophyta; class Pinopsida; order Pinales; family Pinaceae; genus Pinus; species Pinus albicaulis. Next base: position 1,550,875,382 of record CM076582.1, read on the forward strand.
GAATGCAGAAGAACATCGGGTCCCATCTCGGGACAAAGTTCTGAGAAAATCTTATTAATTTTTGAATAAAAAAAGTGGAAACATGGAGCAATCTCCCTTCGGGATGGGACGATTTCGCTAAAAGAACATCGAAGGGAGATAGACTCCTTACATGAAATATGGATGAAAGAAGAGTTGAAGTAAGGATGGTAGAATGATAAGAAGAAGGAAGCTCTAAAGAAATAGGAGGAACAACTGCTGTTGTTACAGGAACAAGTTCAAGATCTTACGGTGTAGGCGGCCTTCCCCATCCTATTCTATTTTTATATGGGAACGTTACTTCCTATTCCAGATGAAAGCGATTATGGAGGATAGACCCTATTTATGTTCTTCCACTCACACATTTTTAGATGTGTTCCGTGCCTCTGATTTCTATGATAAAAGCCTGTTGTGTGAGTTATTCTTACACAATATCATTTTTCAGCATGTGAGTATGCATATGGTTGTGACAGTATTCTCCTATATGGGGGATCCTTAGTTGCAAGCTTTTGTGTCCTTCATGAAGAATCATATTGAGTGGAATTTGGCCATCAAATCTATGGATGTTAATGAGGATAAGATGGCATTATGGGTCTGGGCAGAACCGGGATTGGTTGTCGAGTTAAGGCAAGAATTCAGGAGAATATTGAGTAATCCTGGGATCAAGGAACCAGCTGCCACTTATAGAAGAATGATTGTGAACTTTTGCCTCAATTATTTCTCAATGATGAAGATTCAACCCTTGACTGGGTGCTTGGAACACACAAAAGCCAATAGTGCTTCCACTAAAGGGGGACCCATTCTCATTCTATAATTTCATGGTGGTTGTTACACATGTACCACGTACAATCCTTGGTGCTTTGTGGCTTGGATTGAGATTCAAGTTTCCTTTGATCTGGCTGCCAATTGAGGATTATTAGAGTAATTATGAATTGAGTAAGTATGAGTCAGAGTCTTGGGTACCATAGCTGATGGAAAATTAGGGGTATAGGTCTACAGATGAAGATACAACTGGCACTTACGATCTCACTGACCTGCACCAGAGAAATTCCCATGAGATATGAGTTTGCATGACGAGATGCAAGTGTTTCAGTTGGGAGGAGATGTTGGGTACCAATTTTTCACACTTTTCCTACATTTGTTTTCCCTATTTTTCCTCATGACTATAACCAATGGGACTATATTTTCCTCTTTTTCCTACGTTTCTATCCTAACTTGTGTTGTTTAACCTTATTTTCATTAGTCTACCATTTTATAAATTATTACTCTATATTGTGCCTTTTTTAATGACTAATTGAGGATGAATGTATGGAGAAGATCTATGGTATTTGTGTTGTCGTTCCAGATTTCATTCGTAGCACCAAATATCCCGAGCACGAGGTACATAGGAGCAGTTAAAGGTGTGCTGTTACAACAATAATTTTACACCATGATGTTGTTACACTTCGTTGTTACAGATCTGTCGGCAAACTTTTGTTACACTTTGATGTTATAGATCCACTGGCGAACTGCTGATACAGTTGTAACACTGACTGGATCTCATCAATTCCTGTTGCTGACATGTCCTTTAGCTATTACACTATAGCTGTGGTTTTATCGTGATAGCTGTAGAATTTGTTTAGCATTGTATTTTTGGATATCAGCGTATGGGCGGTTTTGATTGTAATCTATAATTTTCTAGTCAGACTTTTATTAAGAAGTGGTTATAACCATATGTATTCTATTTCGATCAGCATGAGAATCATAATATTCTAAGGACTGATCTATCCCTTGATTCTCTAAGATGTAACCACTATATAGTTCTCAGCCCTAGAGGTCAAAAGGTTAGCTAAGAATAATATTATTTTGACTCTGTAATTTTTCTCATATTAATACAGATTATCCTTTTAATTCCTGTTACATGCGTTATCTTATTTATTTTTCATTAAGTTCTTTCTCTTCATGTGCCCTGCTAGGGAGGAAGGTCCCTCCTCTTCAACAGGCATAGTTGTGATTAAGGTATTTGTGTATATGTGTTTGTATTTCAGTTTATGTATTAGTAGAGGTGTTTTTGCTGTTGTTTCAGTTGTGAATATATCCTCTTCATTTTCAGTATTTTGTATGTTGGTACACATATGGGATTAGAGACACCAGCTAGATAATTGTTCTGTTGCATGCTAGAGCAGATTAATTGAAGTGTGATTACAATCTTGTAGATCATTTTATTTCTACATGAGTGATTTAATTCAGCAATGATTTCTTTTAATTGGCACTAGTACATTTGGGGAAAATTCTGACACTTGGTTCCAACGCTTTTGACCAAATTTTGGAAATTTCTCCAAATTTTTTCAATCTCGTCTGAAACCATCGCTATACCGACATTTAAAGAAAAGTGTCGTAATACCGACACTTAGAAAAAGTGTCTCAATTGCGACGTTTGGAGGAAGACGTCGCAATTACGACACTATGCCCTAAAGCATCGCTATTGCGACGACTGCCTCCAAGCATCGTAATTGCGACACTTTGTCTAAGTGTAGGTATTGTGACACTTTTCTCTAAACGTTGGTATAGTGATGGTTTTGGGCAGGATTGAAAAAATTATCTCGGGAGGAAGTGTCGCAATTGCGACGTTTGGAGGCATCCGTCGCAATAGTGACACTTTGTCCATTGTCAGTATAACGACACTTATATGCACGCTACATAAAAATATGAAACTTATATGCACGCTACATAAAAATGATTTTATTAAAAAATACATTAATGTTTGCTATCACATGCACATTCGCCCTCCGCTCTTGTAGAACATCTTTTTCCCTCAGCATTCGCCCTCAGCTCTTGCAGAACAACATTTTCCCTTAGCATTCACCCTCAGCTCTTGCAGAACAGCATTCGCCCTCAGCATTCACCCTCAGCTCTTACAGAACAAAATTTTCCCTCAACATTCACCCTCAGCTCTTGCAGAACAGCATTCACCCTCAGAATTTGCCCTTAGTTGTTGCAGAACAGCATTCGCCCTCAGCTCTTGCAGAACAGCATTCGCCCTCAACATTCGCCCTTAGCTCTTGTGGATAGCATTCGCCCTCAGCTCTTGCAGAATAGCATTTTCCCTCAGCATTTGCCCTGAGCTCTTGCAGAACAGCATTCGCCCTCAGCATTCACCCTGAGCTCTTGCAGAACAACATTCACCCTCAGCTCTTGCAGAACAGCATTTTCCCTTAGCTCTTGCAAAATGGTAAGTTCTTACTGCAGGTCGTTCCTCCTATAGTAGGGTTGACTCTATTTGGGTTTTTTTGGTCAATTCCATTGGATTGTGTTAGGCTATGGGGTTCTCTCTATATATCTTCCAATTTTCTTTTGGATGAGTTTCAAAGAGGATGTTTAAGATGTGTATGTGCTTGTATGAATTTGACTCCACCAGTTTCATGAAGTTTAAGCTATGGATTTTAGTTCGAAAAAATCATCCATCTCAACACCCAGTAACGAATTTCCCTTGGTCTGATCCATATTGAAGGTGAAGTGCAAAGTGGTAGAGAATGGGAGATCGAAAGTCATCAAATTTATCACAAGGGTAGTACTCCAGATCAAAAGTGATGAGCTTTAGTTCTCCAGATTTGGGGATTTTCTGATATTTGGGGATTTTTTGATGACATACCAAAGGTCACATCCATACAACCATATCAAGGTCAATGTTGAGATCATTCTCATATAGATATAGTTCACTGATATATAGGGTTAATATCATCATCACTATCCATGGAAACCAAATGGTTACAAAATCTGTGATTGTGGTTGGCTCATTTATAATTATTACCCATTTACAGTAGAGCACAGAAACACTAAATATGGCCCGAGCAGAGCCTTTACAACAGGAAATGGAATTGCAGCTGCTTCATCAATAACCAATAGCTCCACTTGAGAAAACTTTTCATAATCTTGGGGCTAGATATACTGTAGAGCAAACAATTGTAGTTATCATTCGTGCTCCAATATATTAATATACGTTTTACATAGAACTGAAGAAAGGGAAACAAGCAAATTCTAGCCATCATACAATGCTTTGACATAAGATTTTTGAGTGACATACTTGAAAAAAAGAACTCATCCACTGATATTTATAATCATTTGAGTTATTCAAGTTAAACACAATGTCAAGAATCAAGATTCAATACCCTCTATTATATTCATCACCCAATACAAGATTTAAATTTTTCCCAAAGAAACGCTTATTAAATTGGCAGCCTTTATTTCTCCCTACTTAAAAAACCCTACATTTAAATGAAAACAAGCATTGCATTTCAACTACAAAAATCTATTAGTGTTCAAATGTACATGTGTGCATGACTTGTGTAGGGTATTCCTTTTCCACTTTCACATTATCCAAGAATGTGTGTAGTATAGTTCATATCTTTTGTGATTTCGATTATCTTGAAAAAGGAAAGGTAAATTATTTCCCATGGAAAAATAAGGTTTTCCCTTTTTACTACTGGAAATGGTACAACAAAGTTCCATTTCTACCCGAAACTCCTATGAAACAGGAACCAAATAAAGGCCATGTCCTCAATGGACATCATTTGGCTTTGGAAATGGCCATTGCACCGTGTTGTTTCTTATATTACATCACGATAGTTTCTTAGGTCATTTCTTGTTTCTTGAGATGAAAAACAACCAAAGAAATTGTGAAGATCCTTTCAAGAAATAAATGACCATTTCTCAATCATATCTCAAATATTTTTTATTTTATTCAGTGGTTGCTTACTTTGAAAGAAATTTGACACTTTTATGAGGAATATAACATAAAAACACAAAATGGGAAGGAATTGATGAGGTAGATGACCTTTAGTTGTTGTCAATTAAGAATTGATAATACACGATGCATGTTCTGTACTACAAACTAGATTCCTTCTTAGAGTTAGGACACAGAGTATTGAATCAAAGTTGTAGTTTCTAACTTCTTGTATTGGTTCATCAATCTTGAAATTCAGACATTGTATGTCTTCCTTGCTTCATGTTTGAATAATTTTCATTATATCATACAATAGGAAATTAGGAATTATGATTATTATTACTTTATGGATCTATTAAGTTACTTTTAAGTTTGCATGGTTTAGTGTGAAATTATTCTTGTGTGCCCCTAGTCCCAGGTGAAGGAATGCCAAGGAATGAGAACCATAGTTTTTAAATGGTATTGTTTCTTATACCCAAAAACCCCTCAACATCACTTCTTATTAGTTCTTTACAATAGTTTTGTAAACAATTTGAGAATTGATATAGCAAAATCTTTCAGTTCTCAACATAAAGTCCTAAAGCTAAAGTGTGATACCATGTGTAATTCAATAGCCCCATTGTCACCTCACCAACCTCTTTTCACTTCGGGCTAGCTCTCCTCCAACTCAAGGGGGGTTCTCCCTAGTAGATGTTAGGGATCTAATGGCCCAACCAAACCAAGTCAAGAGCCCCCTCACTCTCTATGTTTACTACTATCAATCAAAATATTGAACAATAGGGTCAGACATGCATCCTGAAGATAAAATTGCCAGGGTATTTTTGGGTAATTTCAAAGGGAAAGTCCCCAAAAACATATAATCAAGTAATTATAATGTGATTAAAACATTAAATATCAAAAAAATCGTTTCCAGGATATTGAAAGGAAAAAGGTGATGGAAGATAGAAAGTGCCTTACTTAAATGGTCTAAGGATTTTTCAATAGTTGCTCCAAAAGTTTCACTTCAAGGACCTTCAAGATCGTCTCCAACAATGCTATACCATCACCTCCAACAATGTTGCTCCAAAAAATGTCCTCAAGGTCTTAAATAAGTTTATTAGGAAAGTTGCCCAACAATATATTCAATAAGGTCTTCATTGTCAACTCGTCTCTTGTTTGGGTGCCTTCATGTGCAATGACATGTTTCCAGGACTGAATTCAATGCAAGGCATATTTGAAACTCTAACTCTGTCTTTCGGTGTCTTACTAGAAATTATTTCATTTTTCATTTTGTGTTTTCAAGTTAGATATTGTTTTCAAGTTTTTACATTTATAATTTTATTGCAATGTGGCAGATTGATCAGGGCAGTATAGGAACAACCCCGAGATGGGATGATTGCGGAAAGAGGCCAGTGGAAGAACATGTAAAGTGCCAAAATTTCTCTATCTTCAGGTATTTTAGCTATTTACATAATTGAAATAATATTAATTTTGTTCAACTATGCAGACACCTAGCCATGGTATGCCTGATTATTCCCTCTTTGAGGAAGAGCTTTCTTCATCCCTATCTCCAACGCTCTTGTTGCGAAAAAAGGCACGAGATGCAAGGTCATAATTTAATACTTTGATAGATGCGCCTCAAACACCTAAAACAGAAGAGAGGATAAAAAAAATTATGACCCAACTAGAAACATATCAGGTAATAATAAAAATTCTAAAGGATATTTTTTTGTTCTGCATGAGATGAATTGTGATAGTTTGATTTTTAATTTTTACATTGACTAAACTAACAAAAAGTTCTTTTGTATGTAGATTTTTCTGGCACTTGCTGAACTCGGTGTTGGTGGTAGGACACCCTCTCATACACCTTCTACTCCTTTAAGTGCGCCCAAGAACACACCCCCGCCCAGACACCTGTGCCCAACCGCCGAACGTACTGGCAAAAGTGATGAGGCTGATATGGCCAACTATATTATTGCGTTTCCTGGAACTACATGTGTCAGCTACATGTGTCAGCTCCACGGGGACCATTAATGGCATGTTGTTGGTGAACGATGAAGGTGTTCCTATAAAGCATGTACAACTCCTGCAATTTTAATATTTTAACTATTTCAAAATTTATCTAAAACATATTTATCATGATTTTTTATTTTTAAATTAATGATAATATATTTTTTTTTTCTCTTTTAAGAAAATTAAATTCAGTTCTACAAGTTTTTAGAGAGCCACAAAGTTGGTAATTTTTTGGGTTTAACTAGTGATACACAATGTGAATTCCTAGAATTCCAACCTAAAAAAAGAACTTCTAGATTATCTAGAAGCCCTTTTTGGGGTCAACACATTTGATAACCTGGCTCCCAGAGTTTGAAAATATTTAAAGACACTGTGGACACCTATAGGACGCAATTGCAATTTAACCCTAGATTCGAGCGTCCCTCAGCTTCCAAAGAGTGAGGAGAACACTCATCCATGGAAAAGAGAAAAGGGCAAAGAAAGAAGGAAAAATGCTAATTAAACCCGCAACGTAAATTACAAATTTAATTCAATAGCTTTAATTTTTTCTATGTCTAAAATAAAAGTGTGCTACATAATTGACTTCAAGATTTTGATGATAGGTTGCCTGACACCTCGAAGGAAACCAAAGCTAGGATTCAAAAAAATGCCATCAAAAGATAAGCCAGGGCGGCTACTTGAAATTAGCCGCAAGAATTGTAAGTAGCTAAACATCTTGTAATTAATTGTATCACCTTCCAACATTTTTGTAATCCTATCAAATAACATTAAAAATACACAATCATATGTAATGTAGGGTGATGAATTCAGAACAGAAACTACAGAGGAAGATAAAAATATCGCTTTCCATTTCAGCTATCAAGCCGTAGTTGAATGTCGCAGAAGCTTGGGGCAGGTCCCAAGATCCAGAATGCCTGATAAGGTAAAACGTTAACCTTTCAATATGTTTGTTTTCATCCATAAATTTAATGTCTAACAACTTTGTTTAAATCAGGGGAGCAAAGACTACCTACTCAGGTAAATAACCCGCCTTTTGTGAGCGATGTAGATGATCCTCATGGCAACTGACTGTAGTGGGGACCCGTGACCGACAATGCTACTAATGCGATAATCGTGACGATACGAATTTCCACCTCATAATTTTTTCTAATTATACCTCGATGGTTGTCCTTATAATGTTTTTTTTTTAAACGACAGAGAATGTTTCCCTGAGGATCTTACCACCAGAGAGGAAGACAGGGAAATAGTCTCAACGGTGACAACTGGTGCACCAGGTAAATAATCTCATTGCAATTTTTTTTATTAATATTACCGAACTAGTTCAATGATATTTAAAAACTGACAATTAAAATTTAATATTATCTGTTTTTGTAGGCGATGCCCCGTCACAGGATGAGACCATACATCGTGACTACGCAACTAGGTCAACAAAGGCGGGTCGAAAGGTACGAAACAGAGCAGAAAGCACGATGATATTGATGATGTAATTAGGATGAAGAAGAAAAAGAAAACTTGATAATGTAAAATATTGTATTATTATAAGACAAACGTTACCATACTTGGAACATTTTTTGCATTATATAAAAAACTCATTTGTCATACTATTTTTATGTCAAGCATTAATTTCAATGTTTCCTTGTGTACTTTTTGTTGAATTGTTTTTTTATTAGTTATTGAATTTTTTTTTATGCTCATGAAAGTAAAAAATGAAATATAGATTGGGTATTGGAGAATTGAGATTGATGTGAGGGGGGGGGAGGGGCCATAAGAGCTTCCACCTTCACGTGGTTGGCCCTGCTTAGTAGAGAATAATTTATTGGAGCGATTTAATCTTGGAGAAAACCTCCCTCGATCCAGTGTAGCAACAAAAAAGTCACCGTTGACTTAGTTGCTACTCTTTCAGATTGTGGGAGGCTTGTTCCAAGTTCATGCGACTCCAATAAATTGTTCTTGAAACAAAGAGGAGCTTATTTAGGTATGTTTTGACATTTTCAACATATGTTCTAACCTTATCATAAGAATGCATCTTAGAGGAAAAAATACTACATCAATTAATTTTATTTATTGTATAGATAATGATTGATTTTGATTGACTTGGTAGTGCAGGTACAAATCCTCTTGCATCATGAGCAATACAACTTGTCAACCAGGGTCATGTCCAGGATATTTTTGCTTGTGCGCTTGACTAGGTTCGTAATTTCACATTTTGTAAGTTCCTTTACTTCGCTCATAATTCAATATTAAGCTTGTTCATGATTATTATCTAGTTATTTGTATGGGTGTTTTTTCATCTATTCGATTGTGCTAAACTCGCATGTTTCCCGTTGTTCACTATGATTTCTCCCATTACCACTCCCCGGATGAATCCGACTTTATTGTTACATAGGTTACTTTTATTGTTACTGGCGATTTCTCCATTTACGATTTCATAGGTTACATCATGTAGTTGTCAATCTCAAAGTTGGTGATGAGCTTTAGTTCTCCAGATTTGGGGCTTTCCTGATATTTTCTCCCTCATGTCATTCCTGCATCACCTCGTTGTTTGAGCATGCCAATTTTCTACCACTTGTACCAATTGGCACATGTCAATCTCTGAGTGGTGCCACATTTCACCTATTTTCGGTCCACTTAACCACCTGAAAAACTCAAATACACACACCATGTGTCTTTATCATGGAATGCCACATGTCCTAGATATTTAGGCCGACTTATTGATCCGTTGTCTAACTCAAGAATCCTGTGAAAAGTATTTTGCATCAATTCCTTATCCAGCTAGCCATACAAAATTTATCCAACAACACTTTATTCCAAAATAATCAATGTTACAGCAAAGTCTAAGAATCCACCCCTCAATACTCCAATTGAGGGAGTATTTATACAAAACATTATAAGAAATATCTCATAACAAAGTGAGATATAATTTAGGATGACTCATGAATATTTTACAATAAAATAGAGACATATGGTCTCGTGGATAAGAGAAAAGATAACTGATGTTGTGCTGTTCCCTTTTTTAATGAATGTGTTGGAGGCAGGCCCTATGATTTGGCTTACTGTTGTCCTCTTTAGTAACTCTGTGCTGGCTTCTCTGTTTTACTGATACTCTTTACCTGTACTGATACACTTTGACTTGTTTAATCTCTATTTATCATTTTTATCATGACTTACTGTAGTGAATAATAAAAATTCATGCAAGGATAATTTTTAAAAAAATTCTAACATCTCTTCCCACCATTGTGTTTCTGGTATTCTTGTTCTTTGAAGCTTCCTCATAGTTTCATCAGTCTCTGTATATCTGAAGAAAGTAGGCTGAATTGGGAATAATTTTTTTACCTCATGTTCGAGATAAAACAAATTTTCCAAATTGTCATGAAGAATCTTTCCTGTAGGCAATGCTTTTGTTACTGATGAACTGGTCGATGAACTGGCCTGGTTGTCAGCATATTTATTCAATTTCTCAACATAGTTTTCCGAGCTCATAATTTTATCCTCTGAAACTAAAGGACTTGGCAATCCTTTATTCTGCAAAATATTGAATCTCTTTGTAAAGGCATTGACTTCTTCCTGCATATCAGAGCATCTTCTTTCTAGATTCTGCATCAGAGTTCTTTTAGTAAAAACTCTTTTAATCTCCAAAATTGTTTCAGTTCTATCTTGGATGCCTATTTCTTCAATTTGATATCTGTTCTTGGTATTCAAAAATTGTATAAGCTCATTGGCTTCCTCAGGCATGTTTCCTAATTCTTCTCTTGCCTTTAGAATTTCTTCCAGAGCCAATTTAATTAAATCATTCTGCTCATACATTATTTGGATTGATGGCTAAACATATTTTATTGACTTAATGATGTTGGTCCAAAGAATTTCTTTGATTTCTCCCAAAGGTTTCTCCAATGTGAGATCCCTTTCTAATGCTCTCACCAATTTTTCTAATCTATTGATCTCTCTTGTCTTTTCTGCAACACTCATCTTTGAGAGATCATATTTTTGTTCTAAGGTAATAAAATGTACCTTTGTTTCCTGGAGCTCTGTCACTTGGAGTTTCAATTCCTCCATTGATTTTATTAATTCTTCAGTGCTTAAATTGGAAGTGTTGACCTATGATAATTCTGTTGGCTGACCTGTTGTTGTTGTACTTGTAATTACTTCTACCGTAGATGCTGGAATATTTTCCTGCTTGTCCTTTAATGCCTTTTCAAGTTCTTTTTCATACTCATTTAGTTTCTCATTCAGTTTCAAGAGCAAATCCATCAATTCTTCTTCATAGTTTTGCTTTATGATTTCTGCAGTTTTTGGATGCCTTGAAGATGGAAACTTCAGCTGTTTCCTTAAGGCTACAATATCATCATCTTTCTTCTTGATCAAGGCTTCTATACCCTTGACATCTTTGGGATTATGACCCAATCCAATAATTATTTCTTCCTGTTAGGGTCCCGTGATTTGGCCGATTGGTGAGCCAAATGACGATGTAACATCAAACCAAGCTTTGGAGCCCAAGGACCTAGCCTTCCTAGACTCAGAGAGGGCTCTCTCTATTAGATGTAAAAGATATCGGTGTGTTCGCTTATGGTGTTCTGATATTAGGCTAGTTATGAAGTGAGTTTTTTGATTTTTGGTTTTTTAAGTTTGTGAGGGATAAAATTGATCAAAGGTATAAAAATGGATAACAAGAAGTTAGATCAACTGGGCTATGGGGTCAAACAGGTCAAGGAAGCTATCAGATGATGATGTAAGGCTGCTGTAGGGCCGATTTGATTCAAGGTAGAAAGGATCTTTGGGAAAAATGGAGTAAATGGACATCAAGCTTGTGAAAGATGAGGGATTTCAAGTGTAACTAGTTGATAGTAGACATAAACATGTTATAGCAAGCCATTAATCATGCTAGATGTAACTATGAGCTAATTAATACATAGAAATCAAACATTCCAGCCATACATAGAAGTATAAGACCCTCTAACTTTGGGAAATGGCTATCAGACTTTGGGGAAAACACATAAGAAGGACTAACAACTCAAAATACTATGTCGGAACGCCTAAACACAGTCTTTAAGTTATTGGGCACTTTGACAAACAAGCTTTCATAGTTTTAGGCAAAGGGCTAGATCGGGACTAGGCCTCCTTGGTTCAACAAGATGATAAACTAATCAGTCAAAGAGATAGTTTCATGGACAGAACTATGGACAGCTTATAGGTAAGCAGGGCACACCGTACATCCTACTCAACATGCATAGAACTTATGAATAAAACTAGCAACAATATCCTTAAGTTACTAAAGAGCAGTTAAGAATTCTTTAGTACAACTAAGGAAGAAGAAAACATAAAAGCTATGAAGATTCAGGAATTTTGAGGTGCCTCCATGGGCATATCTCAAACTTAATCTCTACTGATCTATAGCAGCAATAAGCATGTATCATGAATGAAAACTAGAAGACAACAACAAAGCAAGAAACACTATACCATTCTACCATGTCATGGAATCATCAACAATCCTTCATCATTCATCAAAAATCATCCAAGAGGCAGTCCAAAATCATAACACAAGTATGTTATTCAAAGCTAATATGACCAGTATATTGATTCTTCTCTCAAGTTCAACCCTGTTTTACAATGAAGCCTTGTGGAATAAATAGGCTCAAGTGAGGAAAACCTCATGGTGCAACTAGCTATCTCATTGGCCTAATCAAAATATCTAAACTTGTCCTTGAGGCTTTGCAAAGCCCAAGGCACAAAATATCTCATAAAATATCTAAAAAAAATGCTAAAAACGGAAATTATATTGACTTTGCATCATTTTCCAAGTGTAAAAATAGCTAAACGCACATTTGGAAAAAGCAGATTTTTGAGGTTCAAAAATTACAAAAATACTTCAAATTTATATCAGAAAAAGGTCCCCTGACTTGATGGAGACAATTGGCAACCTTCCCGGTGTCGAAACAAGGCTCATGATAGCTCGTTGGAAAGCTTTCTGTGTCTACTTTCCGGCGCAACTGAAATCACCTCAATCTGATGCCTGAAAGTCCTCCAAATCTGTACCTGTGTGTAAAAAGCCAGGAAATAGCAGACTGCTGATATGACGGGCAGAATGTGCAAAAAGTGAGTATTTTTCGCCGTTTTGAGGGGGCGAATGATCTCCAAATGCTCTGAAAATCGTTGAGGACCTGCTCATATAATTATGGCATCAACTGGTATCATCCTTCTCCCTTGAAAAATCCTCAAACTGAAATGGCGAAATTATGAGTTTTCGACCAAAAACCCAAAAAATGCCAAAAAACAACAAGTTGTCGAAATGGGCCCAAAATTGGCATGCATGACCCTCAGGGGTCCCTAGCAACATGATCCGAAGCTAAGGCCAAAATGTCAAGAGCCGATGTGCTTTTCTCCTCTTTCCGTGCCGGGTGCTTCCCCTTTGCCTTCTTCAATTTCTCTTGGGCTGCCTTTAGTTTGCGCCGGGCAAACTGATTCAACTTTTGAAAGTGATGTGTCCCCTTCCTTTGCAGCTCTAGATCTCTGTTTTCTCTTTCAAGTTTCATCTCCAAGTGTTTGTTGGCTCTTTCAAGCCATTCCTCTTTGTTTTCTTCAATTTCCTGCTCAAGGAGTGCAGTGAGAGGAAAGGCTTGGAGATGGGCTTGTTCTTCTTCTTTCTACTTTTCCAAGGCTCTTTTAAGCCCTATGGTCCTAGGCCTCTTCCGCCTAGGCTGGTCTCCCTCTTCTTCCTCATCAAACTCACCAATGAGTTCTTCTATCTGTGCTTGCGCCTTAGCTGCCTCATTCTTATATTTGATAGCCCGTGCCTCATGAACAACTGTGTGAACATTCATCTTTTTGTTTTGGGTTTCCAAGAAATAGTTGAAGTTCCTTGCCCGTTGAAGATAATTTTCCAATGCCTCAATTTGCCCCTCTTTATGGATTAGGAGGTTTTCAAGAAGGCGGGCCTCATTATCACTGTCATCGCTTTGGATTGGGATGACAGCCAATGCACCTCCACGCTTTGTACTTTCTCCAACTTTGCTTTTCCCTTTGAAGGCCAATCTTGCACTTTTCCTCCTTGGCATGCTAGTAGGTGTCCTTTTGGGCGATTTCCTTTTGCTAGGAACAACCTTTGTCACTGTTAGAGTGGCAGCCTTAGACCCTCTCTTCCTTGCTGTGTTGAGCTTTGTTCTTTTGGGAGGAGGAGACATAACTGATTTACCCTTGACATCTTCTTGAAACTGCTGCTCTCCTTTAGGGTGTTGGATGTCTTCTTCTTGCTGTTCACTTTGCTGCCCCTGTTCGCCAACATTAACTTGTTGTTCTTCATCAATGCCTTGTTCATTTGGTGTTTCAAACTTCTGCTCTTTTTCGCCAAAATCAAGCTGATGTTCTTCATCTTGTGCCTGCTGACCTTCACCTTCTTTTTGTTGTTGTTCCTCATCTCCTGTCTGTTGTTTCTCATCCCTTTCCTCTTGTTGTTGTTCATCCCTTTCCTCCTGCTACTGACCTTTCTCTTCTTGCTGTTTACTCCCCTCTCCTCCTTCCTGTTGTCCTGGCTATCCTGTAGTCATTTTGAGCTTCCTAGGAGTGGGCCTGCTGGACAAAGGCACAGGGAGATGAATAGGCTGAGTGGGAGATACATGGACAGGAGGAACAGTAGAGAAATCTGGGTGACTGATGAATACGTCCCATGGAACTTCCTTCTTCTCTAGCTGATGTAGGATGATAATTTTGATCAGAGAATGATGGAAAAGGGAAGGTATTTGCAGAGGTGAGGCCTTCTTCTGGACAGTAGATGCCATCATCTCGATGCTCTTGAATAGAAAGTAAGGGAGATTTAGTTGCCTATTTCTAGTGAAATGCATCAACAGGCGGACATGGTAGGCATAAACTCGATCAAACCTCCCTTCACAAGTAAAATATTTCATTATGAATTTCATAAGAGGAGCATAGCTGTCAAGAAGATATGAAAAAGGGAAAATAGCAGTGAAAGAATCTCTATGTTCAGGCTTGATGAAAGGCTTGTAATCTTCTAAGTCAAGATGGGCCTGTTTGAACCATTTTTCGCCATGATATGGAATCTTGGTGGCCTTGGACACTGATCTTGGAGAAAAATTGAAATCAAGGTCCGCTACCCTGAAATGCTTGTTGTGGAACCTCAGGGCGCATAGGTGTGTTAATGGCGAAAAACTTTTGACTTCCTGTATCTTCTGGCAGAAATCTAGACAACCTACTTCATGGAAGTTGAAAAGGATGGATGGATGAGCATTAACCTCTTCTGTAGAGATTGGATCATATCTTTTATGCGGACCACTCCTGTTGTCTTGCCTTGGAGGAATTTTGACCTAAATATGCTTTGGAAGAAACAAAGTGCCTCACTGTGTGTAAAATGCCTTCTTGGATCCAAACTGTGTCAATGTACTGCTTTGACAGAGAAACAATGTGATTTGGATGGTTGCAACAAGTTTCCTTACAATACACAACCTCTGCTCTCTTAAAAAGTAGCCTTCCACCTTGAATGTATCTCTGCCAACAGAATTTTCAATAGGATACCATACAGTAAAAAGGAGACAGACTGCTAGGTAAATTCCCTGTGCAAAGTGTCAAGAAATCACCTTGTTCTTGTGAAGTTTAGAGGTCACTCAATACATCTTAATCTTTGCCCATGGTAGACTTTGCAATCATTAAAAACCTGCCCTGTCTAAGGTGTCAAACATTCAACAAACTTGCATATGGTGCAATCAACCATTAGTATGTTTAGACAGTTAATATCACAGTTCTGAACAAGGTGACAGAGTAAAAATGCTCCAAAAGTTCAACCAAGCCTGCAATAGTCTTCTCTTTTCAAAATAACTAGGACCTCTTATCAATGTAACACCCCGGGCTATGTAGGAAACATCCTTTGCTTCTACCTGAACATCCACTTATCAAACCAGCTCGAAGACCAAAAGTCAGTCAAGCAACTGCACAGTGAAAACTGTCTTTTTATGAGGAGCAGGAGCAACTTTACCCTGTGGTCTTTCAACTTATAAACTGCTCTTTTGACAAATCCCTTTTTCTTATTATATTTCATTATTATTTATTTGTATGTCACTTCATCAAACAGAGTCATACATATACAAAGTTAACCCCCAGTGTGAGCATACAGCCAGACTCACTGATATGGAACAAGGTGACAGAATTTTGAAGAATGTTTTACAAGTTTCAACCAAGCCTGTAGGGGGAATATCCTTTCACATAATCAGAGTTCCTTTTTCTCAATATAGATTTCCTATCTGTCTTAGCAAATCACTTTGAAATCATCTGAAAATCAACTGAACAGAGAGCTTGAAGAACAGGAGGTAACTAGAAATGTACATAGTGCAACTGTCTTTCCTTGTAGAGACTTTTAATAGTGATTAACACTTCAGCACAGTTTTCTGAATCAAGGATATTCTCAGCCAAAAATTGTTTGTTATATATGGTGATGTAACAGTCTTTATATTGGAGTAGCTCCTTCTCAATATAGAAACCCTGTCTTTTTAACAAGTATCTTTGTATCCTCTAGAAATCAATTTGTCAAACGAGTTTGGAGAATTAAAAAGGCAGTCAAGGTCTTACAACCAACACACTTTCTTTAAACAAAACACTGTCCTCTCAAGACCACACCCTTCCTTACTTTGATCTTAATAACACTCCAAATAAGCACAGCAACCCCCTCCTTCCACTATATTCTTTGCACAGTCTTGGATAAATCCCTTTTATAGGTTAGAGGTTGTGTTTTATAGCTTGAAAGTTGACAGCACTGTTTTATCTTTCAAACATACAGAGGAGACTTTGTTTGAAAGGGTCAAAGTACTCAAATCATGACCATTGCTTTTGAAGAAACATAACCCACTGTTTTAGCCCTTTCACAACTCTGTTTTCTCTTTTTGGGCTCTGTTTGTACAGTTTAACAACTGTTCGGAGGGCAATTTTTAAGTTTTGAAATACTTGAGAGGGAAACTACCATTCGGGTTATTTCATCATTCAACCAGCACGACCATAGCAGAGACTCCTGTTTCAAAAAAACTCACAGGACTTAAGACTGCAATTCATATAGTGATTTTCTACTCTTTTCACCACTTGACATTTTGCAAATAGCAAGGGGGCTCATAAAATACCTTCAAACTTGATGACAGATCTCCTTGAGTACTTTGGACTAGCTTTTGGAGGCGTTTAGGAGGTGTTGATCATCGGAAATGTGCGCGGTACGTTTACATGAAAGAACGTCGCGCAACTGGCCAACCGGGTGGCCTGTCGGGTCGGTTGGGTGCCGTGTACAGGCGCGTCGCGCACGCGTACAGGCGCGTCACGCGACGGTTGAACGACAGTTCAAAATTTCTCCCAGGCGTGTCGCGCAACTTTCCAGGCGCGTCGCGCGGTGAAAAAGGATAGCAAACTCCTACAAATCGATCCGAAAACCTCTGCGTTTGATCTTTGATGGCAGCAAAGGGGCTCCGTTCAGGTTTGGGGGATTTTCAACATAGAATGTAGCGGCTTTGACTTGGTTTAATAAAAGAAAGCAACGACTCTTTGGTACTATTCAATTTGGAGAGGGTTCTTTTTCAAAGTTTTGAAAAGGCTTGTTTTTTCTAAACAACAATTGAAACTTCATTCTTTCACAACATAGCTCTTAAACCCTTGTTTCGAATATGTGTCATAGTGGAAATGAGCGGCTTTTTATAAATGTGACTTTCTTTTGAAATGAAAAACAACTCCTTTGAAATCTTGAAACTTTGAATGTTTCTTCTTTAAGGAATAAAAGGGTCTTCTTTTTCTGATAACTGCGCCAGGGGGAAAACTGTTCTGAGCTATTTTGGAGGATCTTTGCAGATGTGTCTTTGAGGGCAACCACCTTTTCTGGAGAAACTTAACTGTGGCTTCATCATTTGCTGTCACTTGGATAAGCTCCTAGTCACCATTTCCTACCTCTGATACTTATGGGCATGGACCTGTTCACTGTGGAAACCGAACGAGGTGGCAAGTGAGCTTGAGCTGTTCTCATCATTGTGAGTGCACAACCTTAGTGGAATTCATGTTAGATTTTTCCAATCTTCTATTTATTAAGAAAAGTGCTTTTTTCCCAATCCATTTTCTCTGCTCAAAATATTTTATATGATATCTCTGTTCATTGAATAATGAAAACCCATTTTTGCCTTGAACTTTCTAAAATACTGACAATCTATCAAAACAACTCTTTGTCTATTATGAACAATAGTTTCCATGGTTATGTATCTTGATGACAGAAACTAGATTATTTGTGCCAGTTGTTATAGCAATTTTGACAAGGCAACTGTTCATTGATGAAGTTGCTTTCCAGAAAGACATGCTTTATTGTAAATGCAACTGTTAGGTGTTTTTGAGCTTTCTCATTTGACTATGAGTAGAAGACAAAACAGGGGATGATGCATGAGAGTTAGAAAGTGAAACAAGGAGAGCTGCTCTTTATGTTTCCTGTGGAGGAGCTCTTCACTATCTTATTGCACTGCTTTTTGCTGAGGGGAACTGAAATGTCACCATTTGCCTTGGTCAACTTATGCTAAGTCATTTGAAGAGGATCTCTGTAAGTATGGAGGTTAGCACCCTTTGAAAAACAACCACCCTTTCTTCTGCCTGTGTAATGACATGATTTGTCAACCTTTCTTCAATTTGGTCTTGTTGAAACAGCAGGCTGCTTATGATTAGAATTGTTTTCACTAATGATATGTCCCTCCAAGGTTTTAACAATTCATATGATTTGAAAACTTCAAATGACTTCCTTTACAAGACCAAAACTCTGTTTTCCCTTTAACTTGCACACTTCAGATCCTAGCCCTGTTATGATCATCACTCACACTCAGAAAACCTAGAGTCACTGTTTCACTGTTCAGTAAAAAACAAACCTGGGCTTTTGCAATCCTTAAAGTCAATACTGGCCAGCGCCCTCTGCTTGTAGATGAAGGAGGCACCCTAACCCTCTACTTGTAAATGAAGGAGGTTCTTGGCCATGACAAATTACCAGTTTGCTGTGATAGTGGTGTCTTTCACTTACTGTGATTTTTATGCTAAAAAGAAGCTGCAAGGTCTTGATGAGTAACTCTTTGTCTTGCAAATATATCTCAGGCTCATTTTCACATTTGAGAAGCAGCTGTTCTTCTAAATGTGCATTCAAGAATTTTCTCCTGAGATGAAGTTATATTTCCTGTCTTTGCAAAATCCATAAAACACTGTAAAACACCTAATAATCAGCTTGGGACTGTGGTCTATGCAGTGCTGAGACCTAGGGGTGTATAAGTGGCGCGACTTAGAGCTGTGATCAACTTGATTTGTAGAGTGAGAGGTCAGTCATGATTGGTCTGTAGCAGATGGATGTTTTTTGGCCTTTTGATGGTTGCCAAGGGTAAAATGTCTTAAAGCGCCACTTCCTAACTTAGGGGAGGCTTTTGAAACAGACTTGGATTTTTCCTTTTAGAGCTGATGGGCAGACCAGTAGGGTTAAAGTTAGAAAAGATACTAATAATGGGTTTTAACTTTGACATGGGCGGACTGAAAAGTAAGAGGGTGAAAAAAGTTTTATGAGGGTTTTCTAGATGACAAATTGACATATGGAAATCAGCTTCTAGAAAACTCAGCTATGGATCTAGTCATCACTAACATGTGAAAAATACTGATGACTAACACTTCCAAAGTCTTTATTCTGTTATCCTTAGCCTGGGAAGAGACTTTTTCAAGATGCAATTGAGCAGTAGTATTCTCCAAGGAATTCTACAATCTATGGGCTACCATTGATTTATCAGTCAAAGTTGAGTAAATCATTTCACCAGTTTGTTTGTGCAGCTCAATCTGATCCAAAGGATGAATATCCTTTGCTATGATTTCAAAATTGGTTCTGACATAATCTGCAGCTGCTTGAGGCTGCTGCACTTTGGGTTTAAAATGACTCATCAACATTTTACCCTGCTGGATGTCATAGGCTGACTTCAATCTCTATTTATTTTTAGGATCCATCTTCAGATATTGATTATAAACTTGAAGTCTTAATGGATCATTTCTAGCCTTTATATTTATAAATGTCTTCTTAATATCCCAAGCATCTTTCACTGGTGGTTTGAAGGAAGATACTTCTGCACTTTGCTGCCTTTGTAACTCTTTTCTCTGTGAATTAGTGGATGTCCCACTGATTGTGCATGTTTTCTGGCTATCTAATTCTTCTCTCCTATGACTATCAGGGATTTCTTGAACAAATTCTACTTCTGAAAGAGGATTTAATCTTTGTTTTTTGATATCAAGTTGTTTTGAAGATTCACTGCTAGGGGTAGTTGTTTCTACATTTCGTTTCTTACCCTTTTCTTCATTGAGAGGAGTTTGCAAAATTGAAATTTCTGCCACATTGATCTGAGTAGGAGAAGTCTATATTTGGGCTTGTTCCTTGGAAGTTTTAGGCTGCTCTGTCATTGTGAATTTCTATGAAACTTGTGTATTAGTCTCATTTTCCTTCCTTTTGGATGATACTGTGGCTAATGCACTAATTTCCTACAAATTTTGTTGAGAGGCTCCAGCAGAGGAAGGACCATTTCCTGGTCTTTGCACCTGTCCAAAAGAATCCAGGTCAAGTATTTTCTCAAGATATTTCATAACATTTTCAACACTGACCTGTTCACTATCTTGTTCTATTAAGGTCCCTTCCATCCATTCATCCATATTGGAAAATTTTTCAATCTATGGAATTCTATGGTGAAGGTATGGTGACAATTTGTTTTTCATTCTTCTATCACAAATAAAGTTGTTTGGGTCATAAGGTACCCAGTAGAAAATTTTTTGCAATTTGAGATAATCTTCTAGGATTCTTTCAGCTTCTTTTCCTGCATCCCTAGAATTGCAGACAAAAGGACCTAATTGACTCTTAATTCTGAGCTGAGCTTTCTTCTTTGCATTGCAAAAATGGACTATGTCTGAATTTATCATCTATCTGAAATATTATATGGCAAAGAGCCTCATTGGAACATACTTTGGTAGCTTGAAAGGACATAGCTCACTGCCATATATTCTAATTTATGTATGATTCCTGTATAGGTACCAATCACCTATCTTGTATTGCTTGGAGAGTTGGAGAATTTTCTTAATGTCATTATTGACCCTAGGAGGAGAGACTCCTGTTAATAAAGTGGTTGCAGGGTGCACAAATAGGTCAATGAACTCATTGTAAGAATAAGGAGAATCAGAGGAATTATGGAAGACTGCAGACCAAAAAATGACAGACCTAGGATTTCCTTTGGCATCAAGTTTCATGACATGGAAAGGGAAACTCTCTGATTGATAGTAAAGCATGCGATGGTATATAACAGTGGAAAATTTGAAAACTCTTTCATCTTCTAATCTCATGAACTGGTCATGAATTTTATCAGCAATATAGGAAGTAAAATCATATTTGACAGCAGGAGGCTGTCCAGGGGTAAAAATTGACAACAACACTAGGGTTAATTGGTCAACATATTCACTAGTGTTGAAACCCATTACAAATGATATCATATTCAAAATGAGTCTGCCCATATTTGTGAAAAAATTATATCCATAAGGAGGTGAGCCTTTGGGTTGATGTTCTGGCAACATGAAAGTTTGGCAGAGACGATTCAGCTCTTCTTGAGATAAATTACTCGATTTTTCAAGTAAATCTCCCATGGAAAGGGGAGTCAAGGCTTGACCAGGCTGAAACTGTAACATTTCGTTGATAGACTGAGCAGTTATTCAGAAAAGGACAGTTTGAATCAGGGACATGACTGCTCGTTGATTGGGATCATAATTAGCATGGCAGTGATAGATTATTTCAGGAAAAATGTGGACTGAGGGTAGAAGATACATCAGAAGATTGGATTCCCATAGTCCAAAAATGTCAGAGCCATTCAGGTAGCTATCTCTGCATTGGCAAAAAATTCTGAGAGGATTTTTACTAAGGACGAGGTCTTTACTTTGGAAATCCCTATCTGCTAGAGGCAGATAGTCCAAATCTCTGTGAGGGGCATTCAGAGGTGCGACATTCAAAGCTACCAGAATTTCCATTTCTGGTTCTTGTGGATTCAGAAAGGAATTCAGGTTTTGATGAAAAAAGAGGGATAATTACAGGTTTGGGAATATAATTGCAAATCTGGGAATTCTAAGAATGAAAATAGAGACCAACTTGAACTCTGTTTCAGTCTTTTTCTGTGGAATTAAAACAAAAACCAAGATTTTGTAGAGTTCAGCGGGAATTTGGGTAAATACCTATTTTCTCGGAAATGAAAAGTGACGAAAAAAGGTGTAGGCAATGGCGTATGAATTTTGGATTGTTCAGCTGCAAATTTCTCAGCAAGGTGGTGGTTGACGGTCTTCACAGTTGGTTTTTGAATTTTTTTGCATGGGACACTGGTCACTGTGCAAAATAGTGAAAATGATATGTGTTGGTGCGTTTTATTTGCAAAGTCAAAGGCTAGTGGGATTTTAATTTTTTAAGCGGATGACACAAGCAGGTACGGTGGTTTTGTCATAGGAGGTAAGCGGTAAGCGGTATACATCGCACCGCTTTTGGGGACAGGCGGTTTTCAGCGGAGGGCGAGCAATTCCATACAATACATGACACGTGGTGAGGTACTGTTCAGAAAACCGCTCAGGCATCGCGCGTTATTGTTTGGACGTGGCGGTGCAGTGATATGAATAACAACCGTTGATCGTGGATTGGTTGATCGAACGGCTATCGGGAAGGGGAGATGACGGAGAGATAAAAGAGCGGGTCCATAATTTAATTACATCAGGGGCGATTTGATTGGTGGAGTAGGTTATTAACTAACCATGAGGGTTAGTTAACATCTTTTAAACACAGCGGGGAAGCAAGCTCATGATTGATTAAAGATTTGACTAATTAATTGCAATTAACACCATATTAAGGTTATATTTCAACCAAAGGGGGGGATATATAATATTTGGGAATTTTATTAAAATAATATGGGAATAGGTGGATTTTCATAGAGATTTAAATAATAAAGTTAGAAATTAATATGAAAGCGCTAAGTATAAAAACATTAGGTTTATGTAATTAAATTATGCTTGAATAAAAAGGGTTTATGTAATTAACTTATGCTATCAGGTATTAAAAAAATTTGGTTCTTTTGTCAAAATTTATGAGCTTGTTAGGAAATACAAAACTGACAATGGTTGTATCTTAAATTTGTGGAAAATAATTTGAAATGAAACCTTTTTGTTTAGGCTGTTGCAGCAGGTGCAAACCCCATTCAAATTACTAGGGGCATTTACAAGACAATAAAGGCCCTTGTTTTGGAACTCAAAATTTTGTCAAAGGAGGTAAACGCTTGCCTTTTGAGTATGCTGGTTTTCCTTTTTGCTGATGGTTTGGTGTATCTAATTGAATTAGTTGCCTAAGGTATTTTTGGTTGCAAACTCCTTTTCATTTTTCATACAGTATTGGCCTTGTGGAATACATTTGATTTTGTGGTCTTGTTAGATCTACAACATTTTTAGTTGTTTATTCTTTTGGCCGAGGTGCACTTTTATTATGGAAATAGTTGATGCAATATTGTCATTTAATCTTTACTGCAGGGTAGCATGTTGAGAAGTTTTTCAGTAAAGTTCATTTACATTTGGAAATGACACTCTGATCCTGCCATCATCATGCACTTGACTTCAAAATTCATATTCAAAGTGTGCTGTGCCATAATAATTTTTGCAGTAAATTTCAAATATTTATGGTTGTTTAACCATTATCATTTTTCATATACATTAGATGCTGAAAATGAGAAAAGACTTTGTAAACCAATCGCACACTTCAAAGAAACAACCTAATTTCCAAAGAGATATGATTTAGTACAGAAATATATGTACTTATGAAGTAATAGAAATATATCATGGATAATTAATAAATAATGGGGTTATTTTTGAGAAAGAACTTTATTCCTGAAATAGCGATCTTCAATAGTGCCAGAAATGCTATAGAAGAGAGATCATCGTGCGACATAAACTCATAATTGCAACCTAATAATTACAGCGATTAATAATTAAGGTATGCATTAAGTTGTCGAAGATTTTAATATTTGTTTTAATACAAAAATATTAAATCTCCAAACTTACATCATCATGGCTCAGTAATCGTATTTTTGACCAATTATCCAATTACGCCTGAATTAAATACATTCATACATCTATAAACAACGCTTCAAATAATAATAAAGTTCTATAAGAAAATCCAAGAACTCATGTCATTGCTCCTCAGGACAAAGTCAAAAATGACAATATGCCAACTGACACATAAGAATCTCCTATATCCTGCGAAAGTAATTCAAACTCTTATAATAGTAGCTACATCACAAATAGTATTGCTAAATGATACTAAGTGCTAAAATGAAAGTGATGGAGCCTTCTTCATTGTTGTATATGTAACAATATTTTATTAATATAAAGATTGATATTATTTTTCTGTCTTTCGAAAAATGAATGTAAAAACACTCCATTTGGCCAATCGGGGTGTTTTTTTGTTTTCGCTGAAGGGTGACATAGATATACGCCTTCAATTTAAAATTGACCTGCCCTTCAAATTTTATCACCTGTAGACCCTATAACAAACACAAAATTATTCTAATAAGGCGCGAGGGCGAAACATGTAACAAAACCTCATGACAAACTTCAAAAAAGAAAACCTTTAGCCGTGGGTAGCTTCATCACAAATTGATCATTTTACCATGTACCTCTATAATACCCACGGATTAGGTACTTCATGAAATGGTTATATGCCAAAGATACGTAATGCTACTGTCTGATAACTTTTTTGTATTTAAGAACCAACTTTCACTTCCTCTATCTAATTTGAAGTCTTATTTACATTGGAATATTTTTTTTTCCCAAACCTTTTTTTTTAGGCAAGATGTTAGAAAACCTTATGAATGCAAGGAAGAAGTAAGTAGAGAACTTATGCCATCACAAAAATCCTACAACAATTATTTAGGCCATAACATTTTTGAGCTAATTCTTTATTCTTCTTTCTGAATGAAGCTTCTTTATAATTTCATGTTAACTGTGTGGTCACCTGTATCATTACCCTCCCCAACTATCTTTCACTTCAATGTTGTTCCCTATGGTTTTATCATGTTTCATGTCATTCATGTTTTCCATAATAATTTTCAAGTTTCTTTAGCATTTTCCTATATGTGACTCGTTTCCAGTACTTTGGACTTATCTATGAGATATCAGAGCTGGATATCCATAAAGGACCTTAAATGGGGTCTTAGTAGATGTGTGATAGGTAGTATCAAATTACCATTCTTCCTCGAATAAACCCACTTCATCCATTAAGACTTACTTTTCAAAGAGTAACATTGTATAACCCAAAACATCACATAAATCATTTCTTACTTTAATTGCTTCATCAGGTTTTGATATGTAGAACTCATGGCAGCTAGTGTTTCTCCACTCATATTAAATAATTATTTCCCAAAGTTTTTTGTTAATATTACTTTAGAAAAACCATGAAGACTATGAATTTCTTTCATGGACACTTCGCCACTGCTTCTTTGTTTAAAAATTTTATGCCCAAAGCAAAAAACTGCCAAAATTTGTTCATAAATTTATTCACAAAATGTAATACTTACTCAAGGGCTTCAGTAACCCTATAATAAAGTCTATTGATATATCTTCTAGTCTTTGAATATGTATGTGGAATGGTTGAAGTAAACCTCAGATATTCTACTATCTCTCTTTTTTATTTATTATGCAAACTCCGACTTTCTCTTACAAAATTTTAGAATATCTTTCTTCATTCCTTCCTTTTAAAGAGTCATTTTGATCCTTTGAGATGTTTTAAGGAAACTTCCCCGTCCTACCATCAAGAGACAGGGGACTCCCCATATTCTGTTTATTCAACATGCTGTGCAAAGTATTCACATTTGCACCGTGCGATATCTCTCTGACTGCACGTGCTGCTCCAAGCAGAGTTCATCCCATCCAAGACAAATTTTAGTTTTTGTCATATCATTGTCATTTTTCCATTATGGCAAGCTTCTTCTAGACACATAGGAATGAAAACAAAATGATATAAATTTGAGGCCTCTCTATTTAAAATATAATCGTACCAAATTTTCTCTCCTTTTTTACCTCGCATTATCTCAAAATTAAAACTTTGCATTTTTTCTCCTCATTTTTGTTAATTCTAATTGCAATCATAGGCTTCAAAAAATACTTTATGCTATCATGGGCATCTCTGACTGGCATTCCAATGATATACTATCCCCATTTTTTATTGCATGTAATATTTTTTCTTCATTTATTTTTTTCTACACAAGATTTCACCATATTTTTAATCTTCTTTGTTTTAAAAAGCCAAAGGAGACCCCATTGTGTTAAGCATAAATTTTGTCCTAGTGCCTCACACTCTACTATGAATACTTTACCAAAAGTAGGTGTGAAACTAGGCTATAGAAGACATGGCATCCATTAAAAGAGAATGCCAAAGTAGCCCTCATCATTCCATATAAACATATTTTTCAGAGATATGTCACAAGCTAGGATTTGAAATGTGCTGCATAATCTTAACAAATTATCAATAATATCATGCAAGTCTAAAAATCTCTGAAGAACCTTTGACTTTATTATAATTAGGTCATTTGTACAGTCAGATCTTTGAGTTCCACAAATCCATTCCTTAAAACAATGCTGCAGAACCAAATACTCAAATTCTTATTTCCCAAAAGAAGACAAGCCTGGATATTTTTTTACAAAAATAATTGTCTTCGCCATCATAGTGCACTTTTCCACATGTTTATGTGTATCCATGATTTATTATAAATATGGCCATCGAAGAAAACCCCAACACAACTCATAAGATGGGATCAGTAAAATTGTTCTAAGTCAAGCCCGCCGGGACTAAACTACAAAAAAGCATGAAACCACCAAACCACCATGCCCAAATAATTCAGTTTATCGGCCAATTTTTTGTGACATTTAAAACCAAATGAATGAGGGCTCTGGTCTTTTTAACCGCTGGAGCTAAATAAGAGGGAGATTGCGAATAACGAATGGCCTAATATTTTTCTTTTGCCCGGATTTTGACCATTATTTTCCCGCAAACGTTGATCCATTAACGATCCCCGCCATGTCCTTAATCATGCCGTTTTTGCTTCGAGGCAAGGCCCCAGATATGTTTGTTTTATAAGGCGAGTGTGATTACCACCGATGCAGTTAACGTTGTTCACCAGTCATATTGTTCAAGCGGGATTGGCCTGGATGAGCGGAGAATACGGCGATCAGAGATCATCCGCGACATTCATGGTTTGCTCAATATCCGCCCAGCCCATTAATAGAGATGACGAGATGGCGTTTTCATTGTAATTTGCAGTTTGGTCATGGTGCCATGTCGGCAGTGGTTTTTTGGGAGTGTTCCAGTCCTGAATACAACGCCCGTTTACCGCCCGCCGTTTGATGAGAGCAGGCGGCTGGGCTGAATGCCATGTGACTCATGCTATTTGCGCTTTCAAGCCCACGAGAAGTCCATTTCGCCTTAAAACTGTTTGTCTATTTGTGCCTGTCCCCACCACCACGCCTGCCTGCCATGACAAGTGCTGCTGAAAAGGCATAATTGAGTCACCCCCTCAGTGCCCCTCCTCCATCCCCTCAACCAAGTTGTCTTCCTAGTCCATTGATTATTATGCAGGTCACTATCCAAACACTAGGAGTGGGCGGGGTCGGGTTCTAGGATCTGGCCACCGTATGGGTTCCCCTGCTCCTCATTTCCCCACCGCTTCACCTTCTCCCATGACACACACTATGCTTTTTTCCTTTAATTTCTCTCTGAACCACCCACGAATCACAGCTTCAATAACTATGGTTTTCCGTGAGGAGGCCCAAACGAAGGAACAATGCACCCGTCCGGCGGGTCTGAGCTCAGAAAAAGCCGGCCAGCATTCGGGCCTTCAGGAGGGGAGCAGTGGCATGAATGTGGAGATAGCACCTGGCGATCCTGGACCTTCCGAAGGATGGTGCCGAATCCTCGAGGAACCACCGGAGGAGTAGTTTGGTTAATTTGGTTTTCTTGCTTCGCAGGCCCACTTAATTGGGCATGTTTTAGATTATATTACTGTGCTGGACCTCTCTAATATTTTTGAATTCTATAAACGTTCAAGACTGGTTTCCCCGTATGAGGGCAGTCTTCTTTTTTGATTTTTTGATGACAAATTTTCCATAAGTCTGGGCAATGTTTTTGACTAAAGTCATGCTGTAATTTTATTCCCACTGTTAATAGATCAACTTTACTTAGAAAAAAAAAATGTTTCCCTGTTTCTATTTTAAACCTATTTTTTGAAATATAGAGCCATGTTTATATGATTGTTTATAGTCGAAGTTGCTGCAGTATGGTTTGCTTATACAGAGCTCAATGTCAATTATGTTCATAACAATTGGAAAAAAAAATGTTGCCCTGTTTCTATTTTAAACCTGTTTTTCGAAACACAGAGCCATGTTTATATGGTCTACGTATCATACTCTTTCTCTGTATATCTACATGAACCTTTTTTCTATGAACAGGGTGGATACGTTTTATAGTCTTTCTCTGTATATCTACAAGAACCTTTTTTCTTTGAATAGGGTGGATGCTGTAGCGGGCTACTAATGGAAACAAGCGAGCCTAAACCTTACATCTCGAATGCAACAGATGGTTATCAATTTTGGAATCAAGCGAGCCTGATCTTACAAGCGAGGCTGGATTTCTACAGATGGTTTTTATTTCCGGGAACAAGCGAGCCAGAACATACAGTCGACCCTGGGTTTATACATATTTTTTCTCTATCATGGATGCCTTTTGTGTAAGGCGTATATCAATAGTACATGTCTCTGCACATTTCCTGTATCCGCTTTATGATACTATTTTATGTGTTGACAGGTTATCACTCTACCTTCAAAACTAGTAGTGTTGGTCTATGTTGCTGGTTTATTGATATGGTCTGATGGTATTTTT
Organism: Pinus albicaulis; assembly: GCA_034641835.2. NCBI lineage: Eukaryota > Viridiplantae > Streptophyta > Pinopsida > Pinales > Pinaceae > Pinus > Pinus albicaulis. Next base: position 1,550,904,046 of record CM076582.1, read on the forward strand.
ATATTTTGGACATATCACACTCCTCACATGATTAGCGTTTTTCTCTGTTCAAGGATTTTGGGTACTTTAATTTGTATTTGGAACAATGGACGTCGGTACTCTATCTGTTGCTTTACTATTCTACACACTGCTATTTCACTTTCTTATAGATGCCTCGGGCATATTTGGATGCTTTCTCAGATTGTCGATAATCTCCATGTGGACCGTTACTGGGTTTTATATCAAGTCCCCGTATGTGACATGGGGTATTTTTCTATCACTGTCTGGGGTGGGACTTCCACTTTTCTGGATGGATATTTGGGTTCCAATCTTCAGATGTGAAAATGTAATGACTTCATGGACTGTTTTACTTCATATAATATATTCAAACCAGCGTTTTTTCTCGTGAAAAAAAAATGATTTGACATTTACTCCCCAGCTTCAAAACTGGCAATGTCATTCATGTTGCTGGTCATTGATATATCCATGTCTTTTTAAGATTTTGGTATATCACACTCCTCACATGATTAGCGTTTTCCTGTGTTCAAGTATTTTTGGTGTTTTAATTTATTTCTGGAACACTTGACGTCTGGAGACTCTATCCGGTTGCTTTACTATTCTACAAACTACTATTTCACTTTCTTATAGATGCCTCGGGCATATTTGGATGCTTTCTCAGATTGTCGATAATCTCCATGTGGACCGTTACTGGTTTTTATATAAGGTCCCTGTATGTGACATGGGGTATTTTTCTATCATTGTCTAGGGTGGGACTTCCACTTTTCTGGATGGATATTTGGGTTCCAATCTTCAGATGTGAAAATGTAATGACTTCATGGACTGTTTTACTTCATATAATATATTCAAAACAACGTTTTTTCTCTTGTGAAAAAAAATGATTGTTTATAGTCAAAGCGCTGCGGGGTGGTTTATTATATTAATATTTCACGATTGAATTATGTTCATAACAATTGGAAAAAAAAAATGTTGCCCTGTTTCTATTTTAAACCTGTTTTTTGAAATACAGAGCCATGTTTATATGATTGTTTATAGTCGAAGCGCTGTGGGGTGGTTTATTATATTAATATTTCACGGTCATTGGAACGCCCACAATTCATAACAAATATTGGAGATTTACTGTCCTGTTTTAAAGTTTCATTTATTTTTTTAAATTGAACCCGTCGTCGGTATACCGATGCTTTGTAAGCGTCGGAATTGTGACAGCTTAAAAACGTTGGAAGAGCGATAGTATAAAAACGTTAGACGAGTGACGTTCAAAATGTCAGACAACATTTCGTCGAAATTGTGACCATTTACAAACGTCAAAAGAGCAACGTTCAAAACGTTTGACCACATTTCGTCGGAATTGCGACAGTTTACAAACGTCAGAAGAGTGACATTCAAAATGTTGGACCACATTTCGTCGGAATTGCGACCGTTTACAAACGTCGGTAGAGCGACGTTCAAAACGTCGAACCACATTTCGTCGGATTCGGAAGAGCGATGTCCAAAACGTCGGACCACATTTTGTCAGAATTTCGACAGTTTACAAACGTCGGAAGAGCGACGTTCAAAACGTCAGACCACATTTCGTCCGAATTGTGACCGTTTACAAACGTTGGAAGAGAGACGTTCAAAACATCGGACTACATTTCGTCGGAATTGCGACAGTTTACAAACGTCGAAATCGCGACGGTTTGGGAAACGTCGGAAGAGCGACGCTTGTTTGGAAGCGATGGAAAAAGTGTCGATAGTGCGACACTTTGTGAGTGCGTCGGAATTGTGACGTACTGGCAAACCACATTTTGCCCGTCCTCGAACTGTCACTCTTGCGAAGACTATGTGTCGGAAGAGCGACGAATTGGCCGTCGGAAATTGGGCCAAATTTTCTAGTGCCTTCTGCTTCTGAATAATCCTGAATCTATTCTTCAACACATGTAGGTTATGTCTGGAGTGTAAAACTTAGATTTAACTGGAATTGCATATATTATTATTGATAAAAGTATGAGATGATTACAATGGGGAATCACCAAGGCTTTAAATATAGCCTCACGATGTCCCTTAGTGAAGAGGCATGATCTTTGATCATGCCCTTTCACTTAATAAAACCTATGACAACTACATTTAAATAATAATTAATAGATTATACATAACATTGCCCCTCTCTTAAAGATTCTTTGTCCTCAAAGCATACGTAACGACGGGTTGTTGACGAAATGCTTCAGTTTCCCAAGAGGCTTCTTCTTCAGGCAAATCCTTCCACTTGATTAAATATTCTGTAATAACATGAGAGTGTAGCTTCTTTTCTCAGGTAGATAGGATAATTTTGGGTTCCAAAATGATCCTTCCTTAATCATCCAAAAATGGAAGTGTTGTTTGGGGTGATTGATTGTCACCAAGTGCTTTTTTTAAACAGGACACATGGAAGACGTTGTGAACACGACTTGTATTGGGAAGGCTCAAACCATAAGCGACTTGACTAATATTTTTAATGATTTGATATGGACCATAGAATTTTAGAGCTAATTTAAGTTTCCATTTTTGTTTCAGGGAAAAATGCTTGTATGGTTGGAGCTTGAAAAACACCTAATCTCCAACTTCAAATGATCTCTCAGTTTGATTGCGGTCAGCATGTTGCTTCATACGGTTCTGTGCAATATTCAGATTTTCTTTTAGGACTTGGATGACCTTTTGGTGTTCTTCTAGCTGGTTTTTAACCGTTGGTAGGTTTGACTGGACTAAAGCGAGATATTTCCATTTCGGGGGCTCGTATCCATATAAAGCTTGGAATGGGGTCATTTTTTCTGATGTATGGTAAGTATAATTATACCACCACTCAGCAAGATGCAACCATTGAACCCACTTATTTTGTTTTTCTGTAGCATAACAACGTAGGTAAGCTTCCAAACATCTATTGACAACCTATGTTTGTCCATCCGTTTGGGGGTGGTAAGCTGAGCTCATGTTTAGGTAGGTTCCTATATGGTTGAACAATTCCTTCCAAAAATTTCCTTTAAATTTGGCTTCTCTGTCGCTCACAATGACTTTCGGGAATCCGTGTAGTTTATAAATATGTTTGCAGAATATCTCAGTAATTTGCTTTGCAGAGTCTGTTTTCTTCATAGCAATAAAGTGAGCATATTTATTGAATCTATCTACTACTACTAATATCTTATCCTTTCCATCAGATACAGGTAACCCTTCAATAAAATCCATCGATATTTCTTCCCATTTCTGATTTGGAATATTTAAGGGATGAAGCAACCCAGGAGTCATAATATTTTCACTTTTATTCCTTTGAAACTTGTCACATTCTGCTACATATTTTTGAATATTGTGACTCATACCCTTCCAAAAGAAGGACTGACGTGCATTGCAGTACGTTTTAAAATATCCTGCATGCCCGGATGACATGGAATCATGTGATTCCTTGAGTATTTTTTATATAAATTTGGATTTGGAATTTAGATAAATTCTTCCTTTGTACCGTAAGATATCGTTCTTCCACTCAAATTTTGAATTCCTAGGAGATTATTGATTATAGCCGACATTTTTGGATCTTTAGCGTCCTAACTTCGAATCTCATTAAGCCATTCAGGAACAAAAACCGAGACTGCAAGTAGTGTTGGTTCTTCATCTTTCCTGGACAAGGCATTTGCTACTACATTGTATTTTCCCTTCTTATGTAACGTCTCCATGTCTTAGGCGGAAATTTTCTCAATCCATTTTTGTTGTTCTTCAGAGAGTGTTTTTTGTTGAAGGAGATACTGAAGACTGTTATGATCTGTTTCGATGGAAAATTTACTCCCTAACAGATATTGTCTCCATTTGGCCAATGCGTGCATAATTGCGAGCATTTCCGTGTTGTATGTGGATTTAAGACGCTCTTGCTTATTGAGATTCCTGCTTTCAAAAGCGATAGGGTTCCCTTCTTGCATTAATACTGCACCTATATTGAATCCAGAGGCATCACATTTGATGATAGATGGTTTAGAGAAATTGGGAGTTGCCAATACTAGTGCATTAGACATTAATTCCTTCAATTCTTCAAAACACTTTCCTGCTTCTTCATTCCTTTGAAATGAATTTTTACTTAGAAGATTTGTAAGAGGCGAAGTTCTGTGTGCATAGTATTTAATAAATCTTCGATAGTATCCCGTTAATCCTAAGAATCCTCTTATCTTGGATATATTCACTGGTTTATTCCATTCCCTTATAGCCTTGATTTTAGAAGGGTCCACGTTTACCCCTTCATGGGATATTATGTGTCCCAGATATTCGACTTCTTATTTTCCAAAGGTGCATTTGGATTTCTTAGCATAAAATTGATGATCTTCTAATAACGTAAGAACTTTATCCAAGTGCTGCAAGTGATCTTTCCAAGTTTTACTATAAATCAAAATATCATCAAAAAATACTAGTACAAATTTCCTAAGATATGGACGAAATAATTCGTTCATAGTAGCTTGGAACGTAGTTGGTGCATTTGTTAACCCAAAGGGCATTACTTTAAACTCGTAGTGACCTTCATATGTTTGGAACAAATTTTTTGGTATATCTTCCAATCTAATTCTAATCTGGTAATAGCCTGACCTTAAGTCTAATTTAGAGAAGTATTTTGCGCCATGTACCTCATCTAGCATTTCATCAATAAAGGGAATTGGAAAATTATTTTTAATTGTTATCTAATTTAATCCTCTATAGTTAATGGATAGCCGACATGATCCATCCTTCTTTCTTACCAATATAAATGGGGCGGCATACGGACTCTTGATTTTTGAGATGACCCCACATTTTAAAAGGTCTTGGATTATCTTTTCAATTTCAGTCTTTTGGTGATGCGGGTAGCGATAAGGCTTGATGTTAACTGGGTCTGATCCTGCCTTGACTTCTATTGTATGCCTAATTTCCCTATTAGGAGGCATTTTCATTGGTAGGTCTTGGAATACTTTTTCGTGTTTCTGAACTATTCCTTGTACTTCTGGTGACCCTTCGCGGATCCTTTTTGTAGATAACATTTCTAACTGATGACATTTTACTATATAGGCTGGCGCTCCTTTTCAAATCATCTTCATCATCTGGGATGACAATACGATTTGATTTACTGGTGCTTGGAATCCATATAACTTGTGCTTCTGCCCTTCCCACTTAAAGCTTATTAACTGCTTCTGATGGTTGGCAGAATAAGTACCTAAGGTTTCTAGCCATTGAATTCCGAGGACCGCATCTACTCCTCCTAGTGGTATGATATAGAATGGAGATTCTAAAACTAAAGTCTTTAATCTGTAATTTGACCTTATGGCATTTCCCTACTTGCTCAATCTTCTTACCATCGGCCACCATTACCTTCATATTAGGCATGGGAAAAGTAAATATGTTGATTCTTTTGGCCATGGTTGAATCTATAAAATTGTGGGTGCTGCCAGTGTCAATGAGAACCATTACGTTGTTTTTCTTAATATGTCCTCTTAATTTTAGTGTTTGAGGTTGTGATATAGCTGTCATAGCTGATAATGACACTTGCAGAATGCTTTCATCATCTACTTCTGGAGAGAACTCTGGGGTGTCTTCCATTCCTTCTACATATGAATCATCATTGTTAGAGTCATTAGTTACTTCACAATTATACAGATTTTTTCTTTTCCATTAGCACACCTGTGCTTAGGGTCCCACTTTTTGCCACAATGTTTGCACTTGCCCTCTCTCATCCTTTGTATTTCCATGTTAGATTTGTCTCCTTCATGAAGATGTGGTGGAACATATTTTATGTTATCTACATTTGTAGATTGAGGAAACCTTCGTCTCGAATATACTCTTTCTGGTTTTGACCAAGATAACCTTTCAAATTTCTTTTCAGCAGCTTTTTCTTTTTTCATTGCTAGTTCTACTGATGTAATGTCATGAAGCTCGAGTTATACTTGTATATGGGTTTTAAGTCCGAGATGAAAGATTGGATTAAACGAGATTCTGACAATCCAGGTACTTGTGTTGCTAAGGTCTCCCATTCTCGAATGTACTCATCCACATCTCCTTTTTGGCGTAATTCGATGAATGTTGAAAAAAAAAAAATCTTCCTTTATAATTTGAAATCTTTTCAAGAATGCATCCTTAAATTTCATCCAACTAATAGCAAGTGTCGTCTTTTTCCACCACATATAAAAATTATATGCTTATCCTTCCATTTTCATGAAAGCGTGCTTAATTTTTTCATCATCATTGTTAATGTCGTAAATCTCAAAATATTCTTCGGCTTTATTAAGCCATGCAACGCTATTTTTTTCATTACCGTTGAACTTGGGTAGCTTGATTTTTTCTCTTCATTGGTATGCTAACGGTGGAACGAGAAGGGGGTATTGATTAGCAAATGCATTCCAAAGCTGCTTATTTTGAAAATTTGCATTACTATATTCTTGATGGTGTGGGGATGATGTTTTGTGAGATTCAGTTTTTTCATGATGATCTTCTGAATTCCCTGAATCTGCTGAATTGTTCGGTTGATTATGTTCCATGTTCGGGAAAATTGGTCCTTGTGTCTAATTTATCTTGTCGCAGATGTCTATTATCTTTTGCATTGCTTGGCTATGATTTTTTGTGGCCTCGCTATAGTCAAATTTTTCTTTCTATCTGATTTGTCGTATCTTGAAGCTTTTTGATGTCGTTGGAATGTCCTGCAACTGTACCCTCGAGATAGACTAATATTTTGTTGAATTCATCAGAATTATTATTGATCTTACTCTCAAGATCCAACAATTTTTTTAGAATTTGGCCATCGACATTGATGAAGACATTGAGCGTGTATGAGGTGGTGAATATTTATCTGCCATTTTTTTTTTAATAATAATAATAATTATTATTTTATTATATATATATATATATATATATATATATATATATATATATGGATTGTAAATTATATAATACAAATATTATATTTATTAATAAAAAAAATTTGTTCACTTTTAAAAATATATACCCGTCCAATTAAAAGTCACACTGTTTTTTAAAAACTCGTTTATTTACGCATGGTGTCAAAGGAAAGTCAACGGCAGAGAGCGCAGGGAACAACAGGACATAGTCATAAATTAGTACTATAGGTTAGAATACGGTGGGGATTTGTTATTGCCTAAATCTACCTCAGGCTAAAGGAAGGCAGAGTTCAGGGTAACATCAAACCATGCTCAGTCTGGTAGCTAGCCCTACCAGAGCAGGAGAGGGCTCTCTCCGAGTCAATCTCAGCAAAGATAATCAATAAGGCTCGAGATGACTTGAAATAAATCTGATTTTAGGCTAGGTATATAGGTGAAAGGATTTGATTTGATTTTGGGGGTTTTTGTTGGAATCAAAGGGAAAGGCAGTTTTGGGTTCGGGGATGAGGCCTAGTTTTCGCAGAGTTCTGATTGGGGCAAGGAAAGAAATTGCTTTGATGCTTTGGATTGAATGAATGGATAGATCAGACCGGTGAGGAGCTGAAGAGGGCAAGAGGTTCTCAATAATCCCCTTCAAACAGATGAAAACATGTAAAATTAAACAAAATTTCAAGGCAGAGCACAACAATCTAATGAATTCTACCTTTATCACTCATTTGTTTAATTTAAGAAGCAATGAGAAGGAAAATGACACACATAAAACATCAATGAACTTACAATCACATAGAGAAACACACCATCAAAACACAGAGCCACATGGATCCCAAAGAGTGCTGCAAACCCTAGTCTATTCCTTTGCCAAAATTGCAGAGATGAAATGTACAATGAAGTGCTAAGCAATCCCAAGTGTCCAACCCTGAAAATTACTGATGAATTACATGATATAGACAAGACTAACCCATTCCCATGCCTCTAGGGGTCTAGCTCATCATTCTAGGAGCTGTTCAAACCATATCTAAACTAAGAACTAGAAAATAGGCAATGAAACAACTTGCCTCTATATGATAGGAAACTGATTCATTCACTTACATTTCACTTTTTGGTGAATGAATCTACTAGGATAAGTAAAAATGTGTCAAAATTACATCAAAGTCATGAAATTACAACAAGTTACATCAAGAGTTACATGAAAAAGTCAAACTAGCCAAAACTAGGCGAAATTTTGAGCTGCTGAGTGAAAAATAGGCCAAATTTCCCTATGCGTTGTGCCTGAAATCTCTATGCGTAGCACAATTTTGAGTCTTATTTTGAGGGCCTTCCTGAAGTCCAAATTGAGTGTAGGATAGCTCGTTGGAAATCTCTACCCGTCTATTTTCCAACCCAAGTAGAATTTCAGAATTTGGTTTCCATTTTCACCTCCAAACATCCAATCTCCCAACACTGCTTCCTGTGTGTGAAAAAAGTGGCTGAAAGGCTATTTTTAGGGTGTTTTTGACCCTTTAAGCAACCAAAAACTTGTCAAAATCCTTAGGTAATCCATAGGAATGCATAAATTTTGATAAAAAATCCATAAATGCAAATTTTCCCCCCTGAAGAGCTGCCAATTATAAGCGCGCGCCAAGTGGTGCTACGCGTCGGGAAGGAAAATCTGTTTTTAGGCCAAAAAAATTCAAAATTGACAAACACTTTCCCAAATTTCTTGAATTTGGGCTGAATTTCCACCATCAAGTGCTATGCTGATCCAAAGAAGCTTCAGCCAAAATTTAGAGCCTATCATGCATTTTTCGACGCTTTAGTGCCCTCCTTAGCCTTGCCTTTAGGATTTTGATCCTCACTTTGCAAACATGAGTTCGTGCCCAATAATGGTTTTTCATGTGTCTGAGCATGTTATTTTCCTTGTTTTCCTTCTCCAATAGCTTCTCGAGATGAATATTGACCCTCTCTAGCCAAATCTCCCGCTCAATGGGTGTCATCTCGACTTGGCTTCTTTGGGCAGCTTGCCGGTTCTCATGGATGTTTTGCAACTCCATGATTGTTTGTTGATCCTCCAACTGTTTGTTCTGCTGCTCCAAGTAGTTTATGACCCATTGAGCTCTCTGCAACTTTTTGGTCAATGTGTCTATCTCAGCCTTCTGCTCCTGAATGGTCTCTCTCAACTTTGAGCTTGGAGAGCTCAAATCCTCATCAACAAGTATGAAATCAGTATCCTGGCCTCCTGAAGGGCCCTCATCCTGCATAGGCCTCTTTACTTTGTCCTATACCTGTACCTGTGCTATTGATGATGGAAACAAGACCCCTTCCACCCCAGGTGGAGATAGTACTCGCCGGGCTGCTGCAAATAATCCTCTCGTGCCTCTCTGATAAGTGACATATGTCGGCACACTAATAGTCTCTGCCTCCTGATCTCCATACTGATGTGAAGGTTCATCTGCATCATGGAAAACCTCTGAAGGAACCTGAGGAGCTATGAATAACTCATGGGAAATGAAATCCTCCCATGAAACACCCTGCAAGCCAAGCTGATGAACAACCAGGATCTTGATGAGTGCATAGTGGTAAATACTGTTGTACTACTACTCAGGAGTCTTCTTCTACACAAGAGTGGTCATTCTCTCGATGTTCCAACACATGAAATAAGGAATGTTCATCATCCTCACTCTTGTGAAATGCATCAATAACCTAATGTGGTAGGCATAGAGGCGTGAGAACCTGCCCTCACAACTGAAGTATCTAATAATGAGTTTCATCAAAGGCGCATAGGATTCTTTTAGGAACCAGAATGGGAATACTCTACTGAGCTGTCTCACATAGCTAGGCCTGATGTATGGTTCATAATGCACTCTGTCCACCTATTGTATTTTGTTCCACTGTTCACCCACATTCGGTATTCCTGTTGCTTGAGAAATGGTTTCTGGTGTCAAAGTGAAATTTACACTAGCAAGAGTTACCTGACCATCATGTAAATGTAGAACAAATAAACGAGCCAACTCCTGATGATGACGAATCCTAGCAATCATCTCACAATACCGATAGCATGACTACTGTCAAAAATATGCCATTGCAAGTGGGCAAGCCTGCAATTGAGTCAATGAGGTGGGCTCTTCTCTCACATGTCTGCCACCTTCTCGAGGCCTCCGAGGTGCATGTAGCTCAGTGGTAGAATCACTATCTCTGTCATATGATGTATCAGTATCTATCTCCATGGTACTCAAGGTTAATGCAAGGTGTATGAGAATTTTGATGTTTTGGTTTTAGTTCCAAATGTGTGTCAAAGGGGAGGGACTGTAGGAGAAATAGGGCAAAGGAAAAATAGACTTCAATCAAGAGATAATTGAAGTGTAGGGGCAGCCAATTGGGAAACTTGGGGTTTGGGAATTTTTTACAAGTGAGATGGAAAGGGAGAGTGATAGGAAATACAATGATTTATGGATAGGGATAATGGGAATGAGTGACTCTGAGGATATAAGGGGATAAGCGATGAACAGTAATGATAGGATTACAGTGAGGGAAGGAATAAACAAGGCGGGGAAATGGAGTATTTGGCACCACAATCACTTTTAAAACACCAATTTTAAAACCCTAAGGGAACAATTTTTAACAAGAGAATAGGGTTTATAATTTTGGCATTCAAACTCTCTTATTTAACCTTAATCAACACCAAACATTGTTAATGGCCATTTCAAAGTCTCATGAACTTACTTGGAACAAAGGAGGCCAAATCATTTTGAAATTTGAGAGAGATGGCATGAATTTTTATGTTTCGGCCCTGTGTGCCGTGACAGTGGCCCAGTGCGCCGCGCTCCTTGTATGCGCCGTGCAGGTTCAAAAATACACGGTGAAAAATGGCCCTATGCGCCGCGCTTGGCTTATGCGCCGCAACTGTAAACTCACCCACAGTTTGCCTTCCAACAATGTTTCGCCCTCCTCCACAATTTTCTCTTGGCTCTTTGATGACTTTGGTGTGCAAATGAATTGTTGAAACAATGAAAATATATTTTATGGCGAAGAGTTTAATTTTTGATTTGAAAAAACCCGCTTTCTAAAGTCTAAAAACTTTGGCACTTTTCACATAAAATCTGTTTTTGTTTCCTTTTTGCTTTTTAAGCTAAATGATGAATCTCTTGTCTGTCTTTGCAGGGATAGCTGGCATGGGATTTGGCAAAGGTGACCAAGGCTACACATGGAGTACTTCACAGCTGAAAAAACTTTGATAATTACATTACATTTATTACAAAGGATGAAATTGACGATTTTTCTTCAAAACATAGTTTTGAAGAAGAATCATTATCGAGCATTATGACGATGAAATTTTTGCAATGAAAACTTATTTCGAACCTCCCTCATGTGCCTGCTGGAATTATTAGGCATTTTAAATACCAAACACTAGACCTAATGAGGCTAAAAACCCTAAAAAGACTCTTTGCCCACCAAAAGACCAAACATGACTGTAAATGACTGAAATCGAATTTGATGAGCAAAACCAAGCCAGCAGGTACAAGACATGAGGGATATGAATGAAAAGACCCTTCCGTCAGATGATCCATGCTCCTAATGGAATGCAGCTGACTGAACTGAATGAGACACCTAAAATGAAATGCAACAAAATAGATTTTGATCTCTGACGGAGGGATTAATATACCGACTCTAACAGGAGGGACGAGGCTGAGGGCGGCGGGGAAGATGATGAGGATGACAATGGTGGGAGTGACAGCGTGGAGGGAGGGTGGCGGGGAAGATGGAAGCGGGAGTGACGACGTGGAGGGATTGCGTCGGGAGTGACAATGTGGATGGAGGGAGGCAGGAAGGATGGTGGCAGGGATGATAGCGATGGGACGGGGGAACAGTGTGGAGTGGGATAGCGGGGGCGACGATAGAGGGACGGCAGTGGTGTGGGGAGGGGAAGGGAGGAGTAGCCGCGGACGAAGGATGGGGGATAAGGGAGGATTAGTTGCAGACGGAGGACGAGGGAGAAGGGAAATGGCGGATGGTGACAGGCAGAGGCGAGATGACGGCGGAAGGGGACATCTGTCGATGTGGTGGTGGCGGAAGACAGAGGTAAGTGGAAGACAAGAATTTAATATTGATGTAGAATTAGCCAGCAACGGTGGTGTACGGTGTTTTTTCAGGCTAGAAGATCGCTGCTCCAATACCAATGGAGTGTAAAACTTAGATTTAACTGGAATTGTATATATTATTATTGATAAAAATATGAGATGATTACAATGGGGAATCACCAAGGCTTTAAATACAGCCTCACGGTGTCCCTTGGTGAAGAGGCATGATCTTTGATCATGCCCTTTCACTTAATAAAACCTAAGACAACTACATTTAAATAATAATTAATAAATTATACATAATGTTCCTTTTATCCTAATTTCCTTTATTTTCATAAAGAAATGTTCCAATTTTTATTTTACCTCTTTAATGCCTTAGCCATTGCCTTTTAAAATTTCACTTTTTCATAAACACATATCCAATGTTGCCCACTAGGATATATTTTCCCAACATTTAGCTTGGAATAAGTGTCCCTTAACCGTGGTATTATTTTTGCCTTTATTAAATTTTATTACAAGAAATTTTAGCCTAGGTTTGTTACACTGAAAGGTAGCCCGAGGTATGCTGGGCATCATGTCCAAATCTTCATCTCACGGCTCCGGTCCCACTTCCATGTCTGTGAGTTCAATCAACTATTCTATCTCTTGAGGAAACTCTTGTTCCTACATCTATTCACTCACTCCTTCTACTTCTGAATAATCCTGAATCTATTCTTCAACACATGTAGGTTATGTCTCTTCTGTCGTGGCACCTTACCTTTCTTCCTCTTCTTCGTTCTGTCTCTCCTCTTGTTCTTTTATTCTAAGCTCCCATTCTTCCTTCAACTCTTATTTTTCTCTTCATTCTCTCTGCACTACTTCTTCTAGGGATTTCTTCTCTCTCTTTCTCTGCTCTACTCTCTGTTGCCTCTATCCCCTCTTTACTTAGATTTAAAAATATAATTTCTCAAGGAGAGGATCTTCTTTTATTTTCCAGATTTATTCCTCTTCTATATTTTCAGCTACCTTCCTTTTTCCTTTTTCTATTGCTACTTCTGGAACTACTACTGCCTGTGGAACAACTTGAGAAGTACTATCCATACTGATCGGATCATGAGGTCGGGAGGATTTATAATAGTTTTTCCATGGTTCCTCCTCCAAAAACTAATATATCCCACTCACCCAGTTGAAGTATACTCTTGCACAGTGGAATTTTCAAATTCCCCTCGTATAATACAAATTTTAACTCTTTATGTCGAACTCGAATCTAACTATGGCTCTCCCTTTGACATCTACAGCCTTGAGATTATTAACCTTGTATAATCTGACCTACAAAAGAAAAGTTATCCATGGTGCCTTCTTCGTCCTATGCAATTCAGTTGACAACCATGTGGAGATATGATAAGATACCTATTACATGACAATTCGATGGAATATCTTGGTAAAATATGTGGCATATTCTACCTGCTAAATACTATGATCAATGTGCCATCCAATATGATGAACCAATCTGAAATCTGTGATATCACCTCCATAGCTTCTCGTGACATGAAAGGTGGGTCCTCCTAAAATATGAGTTTGTGAAGTGGAATGATGAAGTGATTAGTAAGATGATTTATGACTTCGTGATGACTACAATTCAAGAGTAGCTTGCAATAGATATATATGACAATGTCTCTCGGTATCCATGTCTAGTTCATGCCAGGGAATTTATTTTTCACACAAATTGCATCCAATAAGTCTGAAGACATGTAGAAGCGTGCTTGCTCACCCTTGGGTGCATTGCGAGCTTTTTTCACATGGAATCTGAGGCGATGAGTCAATAGATCTAAATAGTTGAACGACTTCCCCTTGTTCACTACCTGGTTAAACAAGATATCACCTTGGTAGGAGTGATAAGACCAAGGTGTAAGAGAACAAGAAAAAATCTTACACCTTGGTCTTATCACTCCTAGAAATGCTTCTAAGAAAGCCTCAGGGGCCCAACAACAACCATATCAAAATAATCCAAAGAAGCAGTATCCTAAAAAGTATGGTCCTAAAACAAACAAGGGTCCCAAGCAATTTTAGCCACAAACTGAAAAATCAAATCACCAAAATGATAAGGAAAATAAAAACAAAGGGAAGAAGACAGATAGACATTGCAACTTTTGCAATCGTGATGGCCCTATAGAGTCCAAATGTTTTAAGAAGATGGAAGCCTTAGAAGCATCAATGAAGAAGCACAACATCAATTTGGAGTGCTCTTCACCTTCATCTTTAGGCATGGCACTTTCTGGTTGTCGTTGTCAAGCATCAAGATCCGGTTATGCATTAAATGTATCTTCTTCTTCTCTTTCTCATGAATGGCTCATTGATTCTGGAGCTTCTTACCACATGGCTAAAAATAAATCCATGTTTTCTTCTTTAAATGATTTTAACACCAAACATATTTATGTTGGTGATGATAGATCTCTTAGTGTTGTAGGATCTGGAAACATTCATCTAGATAATGGTCAGTTTAATGATGTACTATGAGTTCCTACCTTGTCATGCAACCTTCTATCTATTTATCAGATAACTCATTCAAGTGAAGGGAAAATAGTATAATTCTGACCTCATGATGTTGTAATAAAGGACCTCAAAGATCCTAAACATATTTTAGCTACTGGAATTGCTGATGTTTCCACAAGGTTGTATAAGTTTGACAACTCTGGGTCATCATGTCTTCCCTCAATTTTTGTTGCTCATAATGATGAAGTGAGCAAACTTTGGTATGAGCGATTTGGTCATTTAAACTATCGCTCTCTTCAAACTCTATGTAAGGAAAATATGGTGACGGACCTTCCTATGGTATCTTGCCGAGACGGTGTTTGCTCTGGATGTGTACTCGGAAAACATCATCGGGATAGTTTTGACAAACGTGCCTCTTGGCACGCTTCAACCCCTTTGTAGCTTGTGCACAGTGATTTATGTGGTCCACTTCCTATTGTTTCTTTCTCTGGTTACAAGTATTTCTTAACTTTCATTGATGATTTCTCCAGACGCACTTGGGTATACTTCCTAAAACTCAAGAGTGAAGTTTTTAACATGTTCTTGGCCTTTAAGGCCTTTGTTGAGAAACAATCTAGACATCAAATTCTTAAGTTAAGATCAGAAAATGGAGGAGAATATGTTAACAACATATTTATCAACTTCTGCAATAAGCATGGCATTTAGTTACAACATACTGTTCCATATACTCCACAAAAAAATGGTGTAGCTAAAAGGAAGAATCGCACCTTAAAAGAAATGGCTAATTGTATGCTTCAATCTAAAGGACTTGGTCTCAATTTTTGGGCAGAAGCCATTAACTGTGCAAATTACATATTAAATCACACTCCTACTAAGGTTTTAAATAATATCACTCCAGAAGAATCTTGGAGCTCAATCAAACCAGATGTAAGTCACTTTCGTGTTTTTGGAAGTGATGCTTGGGCCCATATTCCAGATGCGAAACATAAAGCCTTAGAACCTAAGAGTGAAAAATGTATTTTTGTTGGATATTCTAAAGATGTCAAAGGATATAGACTTCGCCAACCAAAATCCAAAAATATTATCATTAGAAGAGATGTAAAATTTGATGAAAATATATCGGCCTGTGAGCCTAGTTCGGCAAGTGTGCTACCTTTGGCCTGCGAGCCTGATTTGGCATATGTGCCACCTCTCTCTCTCTCTTCTATTTTTAATAGCATTCCTTCTAGTTCAGATGATGACAGCAATGATGAAAATCCTCCTCCACCTCTTGAAATTGTTCCTTATACTCCACCTCTTCCAAGATGGGTCCGCTCTACTCGGGATGCAGCAGGTTCTCTTGCAGGTGACCTTGCAGATCGATGACGTACTCGTTCTCAGTTCGAAAGAGCCTCTGCCTTATTGGCTCAAGTTCCAGAAAAAATTGATCCAAAAACCTTTGAAGAAGCCTCCAGTCATCCAGATTGGGATGAATCTATGAATGAAGAGTATCATTCCTTATTGGCAAACGATACTTGGGATCTTGTTCCTCTTCCAAAAGGAAGAAAACTTGTCAGATGCAGATGGGTTTACAAAAAAAAGTTTGGACCAGATGGAAAAGTAGATAGACATAAAGCTCGTCTTATCGCCAAAGGATTTTCACAAGTTGAAGGCATTGAATATACTAAAACCTTCTCCCCTCTTGCCAAAATGAATTCTATCTGCCTTGTTCTTTCCCTTGCCGCCTCTTTTAAATGGGAAGTCATCAGATGGATGTTAAATCTGCCTTCTTACATGGAGATTTGCATGAAGAAATCTAGATGGAACAACCCCCTGGCTTTATCCAAAATAACTCTAGCCTTTTTTGTCACCTTAGGAAGTCTCTATATGGTCTCAAACAAGCTCCTCAGGCTTGGTATGCCAAAATGGATAGATTTTTGTTAGATAATGGCTTTTCTAGGTGTCATTCTGACAACACTATCTACACCAAGAAAGTGGGTAAGTCCTTCACCATCCTTGTTCTTTATGTTGATGATCTTATCCTTACTAGTAGTGATCCAAATCATATAAACCATGTGAATTCTAGCCTCAAAAATAAGTTTGAAATGACAGACTTATGGCACTTGCATTATTTCCTTGGTTTGCAAGTCTTACAATCCAAAGAAGGCATTACCCTCCCTCAGTCCAAGTATGCCTATGATCTTCTTCACCACTTTCACATGGAAGACTGTAAGCCAACCCCTTCTCCCTTTCAGCCTGGAGTCAAGCTTTCAGTCACTTGTACTACCCCTGAAGTTGATGCTACCTTATACCGTCAACTTGTTGGTAAACTTCTATATCTCACCCATACCCGTCCCGACCTTTCCTTTGCCATTGGTCTTGTTTCTCAGTTTATGCACCAACCTCATGAAAGTCACTGGAAAGTAGCTAAAAGAATACTTCGATATATTTGAGGTACAGTTCAGTTCGGGATTCATTATAGTGCAGGGAAATCTCCATTGTTGATTGGTTTCACTGATTCTGATTGGGCTGGTGACCCTGATGATCAAAAGTCTACTACATAATATGTATTCAATCTCGGTTCAGGACCTGTTACTTGGTCTTGTAAGAAACAAAGTGCCATCTCTCTTTCTTCAGCAGAAGTAGAGTATCGTGGTGCAGTTGAAGCCAACAAGGAAGCCATGTGGCTTCGTCAGATCCTGTCTGAATTTGGTCTTCATCAGTAGCATCCAACTAGACTTTGGTGTGATAATTAGAGTGCCATTAAACTATGTAAATATCCAGTTCAGCATCAGTGTATGAAACACATTGAACTCCACATACACTTCATCAGAAAGCTCATTCATGATCATGTTCTTGAAGTGCAGTACTATCCAACCAATGATCAAGTAGCCGATATATTTACAAAGGCTCTCACAGAAGAAAATTTTGCCAAACTTCGATCCATGCTTGGAGTTCAAGAAAGTTGTCATTGAGGGGGGGATAGGCTCTAATGCCTCCTCCTTCTCCTATTGTGTCACTTTTGTAAATCCTTCAATCCTATCCCAATTTGTTCTTAAGGGGGGATGTTAGGATATTTCGACACATAGGAAATAGGCTCCTTTTGTGTCATGTAATCTTAATCCTATCCCAAGTTGTTCTTAAGGGGGGATGTTAGGATATTTCGACACATAGGAAATAGTTAAGAATAACTTAATCTAGTGTAGAGCTAGGTAAAGTGTGTTTCTTTACCATGTACATTTGTAACTTATAATCTGACGGTCACGATTTGTAGTGATCTGATGGTTCACTCTCTCCTCGATATTAATGACACTTGATCCGTGGCTTAGCACCCGATTGGTCCATGAACTCTATTTAAAGAGCATGGAGGGTCATTTGTAGGTTAACCATTTATGAGAGAAACATATGTAACTTTTCTTTTTATATTAATAAATTCCCTGAAATGGCCGTGTTGGCTCAGGGCATGGACTGTTTCCCTCTTTGAGGGTTTTAACCACGTGATTATACTAGTGTACTGATTTGTGATATGTTTGTGAGCGGTGACCTTTGGTTCTTGACCTACATAAATTACCCTGTAAATTCCTACATCTTGGTAAAATATGTGGCATATTCTTCCTGCTAAATACTATGATCAATGTGCTATCTTGTACGATGAACCAATCTGCAATCTGTGATATCACCTCCATAGCTTCTTGTGACATGAAAGGTGGGTCCTCCTAAAAGATGAGTTTGTGAAGCGGGATGATGAAGTGATCAGTAAGATGATTTATGACTTTGTGATGACTACAATTCAAGAGTAGCTTGCAATAGATATATATGACAATGTCTCTCGGTATCCATGTCTAGTTCATGCCAGGGAATTGATTTTTCACACAAATTGCATCCAATAAGTCTGAAGACATGTAGAAGAGTGATTGCTCGCCCTTGGGTGCATTGCGAACTTTTGTCACATGGAATTTGAGGTGATGAGCCAATATATCTAAACAATTGAATGACTTCCCCTCATTCACGACCTGGTTAAACAAGATATCCCACCCCTCGGGAAAGGTCTCTGTCTCTGGTCAGCCATAGATTCTGAAAGCTAGTATGACCAAAATCTGATAGGCCTTCTTGAGTGATTTTATCTTGTACATATGGGTGGATGTCTGTCTAAAATTTGTTGGATCCTTCACCTAAACCTTGGTGATATCTCTTGTGTTTCTGTAGTTGTGAGTGGCATAGAACAGTGAATCCATGTTCTTCCATGGCCCACGAGGATGATACATCTCTATTATGTCTACTACTAGGAATGTAGCAAGATTCTTCCTGCTAGTGTTGCTCAATGTCATGGTTTCCACATCAATGTTTAAGACAACCTAGTTGATCAGATCCGCGCATGGGAAGGCTGGATACCTACATGAAACCTTGTAAAGCCCTGAATTCATGGTGCTAAGATACACCTGACGATCCTGTAAGTTTGTCTGAAAGACCTTTGTGAGATCATCTTTGATCTGCTTCCATGTCAGTGTCAATCCCTTCGATATGAACAACTAAGTGTCTACATAAATTGGCAAGTTAACCTAAACTTTCTCAACTGCTTCCCCAATACTGATTTCATTGGTTTGCTTTGAGGAAACCCTCTTTGATGCCATTGTGAAAGTGACTGTTGCAGAGATGCTGAGCAACAAAGGTACCTGTGGGACAAAAAAGACACTCACGACAATAAAATGTCAACTATAAGCCAAACTACTTTAAGGACATGTTCATGCAGCACATCGGGAAACTGACAAGAAGGATTGAAAATTTTTTTATGTGAAGAGGGTCTGAATGGATGGTGCAACTGTGCACTATGCAGTCCTAGTAGTCAAGGTCAAAGCTTGTGTCTTGAGATTGCATAATGCGTAGTTCAACCTAGGAAGTGAGCCAGGAGAGACTATGCATTGCGTAGTCTCGGTGGACAAGGATGTTGGCCGAGGCTTGGCACTGTGCAATGTGTAGTGGGGCTAGCCTATACTACACATTGCATAGTTCCATAGGAAAATCTTGGATCTTGAGCCTCCAGATTGTGCAATTCCCAACTGGGAAAAGTCAATTCCGACAAAGGGAAAGGCTGCTCTGCCTAAGGGAAGTATGAAAATGAGCAGATATGAGAGATGGTGAAGGAATGAGTGCATATATGACTAAGTGTTGAGGAAACAAGAAAATCCAAGTGCAGAAACTTAACAAACAAGAAGGGAACAAGATTGGTGAGGAGAGTCGCCACAACAACGACCATCGGTGCAAAAAAGCAAAAACTGTAGCGAAAGGAAAATGAGAACTTGAAACAAAACTTCTACATGCTAAATCAAGTTAAAAATCCAGCATGCATGCAAGGAAACAAGAAAAACAACACTCATGCAAGCCAAACGACAAAAAACAACAGAAAAAGAGACTAAAAGCTATAAATGAAAAACTCACCCAAAAAAGCAACGAAGATCGTGCCGAAGGTTCCTTGATCTTATCAGGAATGCTAGATCTCCAAGATCGAATGTGAGAATGAGCTCTAGGGGCTTCGATTAAATAAATTTGAAAAATTAGGGTTTATGATGCGCATGCCACAAATCAAGGAAAAAGTGACAGTTGGCGACAGTTTCCAAAAATAGCAAGTGTGCCTCTTTGGGTTACTAAAAATAGATCCCTAAATTTTATGGATGAAATTTTCACTTTTTTTCTTTTCTAATTTTTCTGGGAAAACTTGCCATGCACCTCACATGGGAGGATTGCATAGTTCCAGGGAGCTGGTAGCTCTCGCTCAGTGAACCACACAGTTTCTAAGCTCATTGAAGGATTGCACAGTTTCTGAGCTAAGTTTTGGGCATCCTATCATGAATGTGAAGTTACAAATCTCAAGGCTAGGCTGCCAATAATGATTGTGCAATTCTGAACATGAAGGTAAAGACTGGCTCCATGAATTGCGTAGTTTCTGGAGGCAAGCCCAGAACTATTGTGTAAGACTTAGACATGATGTTAGCTTGTGACTTATAAAAAATTTCTAAGAGGAAAAAAATTAAACGTAAGCATAACATAAAGGTAAACGTTAGTTAAAGCAAAGATACCTAATAACAGTGCAAGGTAAGCTCCTGTGAAGGGAAGTTAGGCTCCAAAATCTAAGCAATGGAAAATTTTTGGAGGGTGGTTGTAGCTGCTGCAACAGTTGCCTATATGAATATGATATCATCTTATACCATTCCACTTGATCCTTGGATTGTATCGGATGAAACTTACATCCATCATTTTGGCAACCGAATGTCACTTAGACTTATCAAGCTTGATTACAAAGCCATCTATTCGACTCGTGCGGTTTGTTTCGATATCTCCTCTTTGATTGATTGGGTTGATCATTCATTGGATTATGGGACATCCTCTGATCTTTTCTCTCGCACATTCCCTACCGATGAGAGTATCATGGAGATCATGATGTCAAACGATGCATTGTGGGACGATCATCACCATCGTTCCTCCTTACCATATTTTGTTGAGGATAATCTCAGTGATCACGAAGTCTATTATGAAAATAACCTATTGAATATCGAAGAGATGATACCTCTCAATATCTCAATTAAATGGGGTATTGTCGAGAATCTACACATTGGTGCATCTTAATCTTTGGATTAGATTAAGACCTACAAATACCTATTCCAAGAGTTTCGAGATGTCTTCGTCTAGTCTTATGAGGAAATGACTGGAATTGATCCAAATATAGTGGCACATGAAATTAAAACTTATCCTGATGCTAAGCCAGTCTTGGAAACTCTTTTGTCCGGTCCATCCTAAGAAGGCTACAGTGATTAAAGATGATGTTGAAAAACTTCTATGTGTTGGTTTCATATACCCAGTTCCTTTGACCGATTGGGTGTCAAATATTGTTCCTGTCATGAAGAAACAAGGAAAAATCCATGTATGCATGAACTATCAGGATATAAATCATGCTTGTCCAAAGGACAATTACTTGACCTCATTCATCGACTATATTATTGATGATTTTTTCGACTGTGAGATATATTCGTTTATGGATGGTTTCTCCAGCTATAATAAAATCAACATTCTCTTGATGAATCAAAGTAAAACTGCATTCATTTGTCCTTGGGGTATTTTTACTTACCGAAAAATCCTTTTTGGATTAAAGAATTTTGGGGCTACGTTTCAGGACGATGCATTATGCCTTCGACAACATCTAACATATTGTGCAACCTTATTTGGATGATCTCCTTGCTCACTCTAAACATCAAGTTGATCACCCGATGCATCCTAGGGCCATATTCTTATGGTGTAGACATTATAATTTTCAACTTAATCCTCACAAATGTGTGTTTTGCATTATTTATGGTCGACTTCTTGGTTTTCTCATTTCAAAACATGGAATTCGTATTGTTCCCTTGAAATTTTAGGAGGTCATTGATTTTCCTACACCTTCTTCCCTCATTGAAATTCAACGACTCCAAGGGAAGGCTAACTTTCTGTGGAGGTTTTTCCCTAAATATGTTGAGTAAATTACCAAAGGATTCACTCATCTGCGTAATAAAGGGGTTCTCTTCCATTGGGACAACGTTACTGAACATGCGTTCAATTCTTTGAAAGATGTACTGGTTTAGGCATCTCTATTATATCCTCCTGATTACCAGTGTGATTGTTTCTTGTATCTTGTTGTTGCAGTTACTACCATAGCAATGGTATTGGTCAAGGAAGCTGATGTAGGGACTGAACATATGATATATTATTTGATTCATAACCTTAATGATACTAAAATCAAGCACACCCATGTAGCAAAGTTAGATTTGGTGACCGTTCAAACCATCCAAAGATTCTATCATTATATATTGCCCCAGAAAACTAAGTTTGTTTCATATTGCAACCCTTTGACATATATTTTGTCACATTAATTGCCAGGGGGAAAATACTGCAAATGGATAGTCATCCTGGAGGAGTTTGATTTGGAATTCATCAAATCTAAGTTTAGGAAATACTTAGTTTTTGCTGAGATAATATGTGATCTTGCCACTGCCGATTATGAATCGAAATCTGAAAATTCAATTCTAAATGAGTCGTTGTTTCTGATATCCTTATCTGACCCCTGGTATGGAGACATCCTTATATATATCTAGACCCAGAATTTTTGGCCTGATACCTCTCGCATTGAAAAATGATGTATTCAATACCAAGAAAATAATTACATCATCATTAATGACACCC
Organism: Pinus albicaulis; assembly: GCA_034641835.2. Classification (NCBI taxonomy): domain Eukaryota; kingdom Viridiplantae; phylum Streptophyta; class Pinopsida; order Pinales; family Pinaceae; genus Pinus; species Pinus albicaulis. The sequence continues at coordinate 1,550,926,604 of CM076582.1, forward strand.
TTTATCGCTATTGTATCGATACAATTTCCAAAATATGCCTCATGCATGAGGAGGCCGAGAAAGTCCTCAATGAATGCCACTCTGGGGAATGTGGTAATTATTTTTCTGATTATGCCACCGCACACAAGATCCTATGTGCTGGTTACTTTTGTCCCACCATATTTCATGATTTCATTCTTGCTTTCCAAAAGTGTCATGCATGCTAGATTTATGATCGTAAGACTCATGCTCCGCCCGCTCCTTTGCATTATGTTATGTCATAGGTCCTTTTACTAAATGGGGTATTGATTTCATGATATCTAACCCTAACTCGGCTAGGGAGCATGGCTATATCATCGTAGCATTATATTATTTTACGAAATTGGCTGAGGTGATGCCTACATTTAACAATATTGGGAAAATGCCTGCATATTTTTTCTTTAATCATGTCATCGCATGATTCGGTGTTTCGCAATCCATAGTCACATACCATGGGAAAAATTTTCACAATCACATGATGCCCGAAATAACTACCAAGCTAGGGCTCTCTCATGAAATTTCCACTCACCAATACCCTCAGGATAATGGGCAAGTTGAGGTTATTAAAAATTTTCTCAGGACAATGCTTCAATGTATGTAGGGATCCAACGGTTGGATTGGAATTTGATTCTTTATGCTTCCTTGTGGAAATAGCAAACCTTTGTTAGGAATGCTACTAGATTTACACTATTCCAATTGGTTTATGGTATAGAAGCAATCATTCCAATTCAATGTGAGATTCCGTCACTGGAACTGGCTATAGAACTTCTTCCTTCAACTTCTGTAGAAGATGAACGTCTCTTACATTTGATGTGCTTGGATGAGACTCAACGAGATACAACCATGGCTAATGAAGCCTATGAGAAATGTGTCAAGGCGCAATATGAAAAAAGTGTCAAGCCTCGTGTCTTCTCAGAAGGAGGCCTTTTCCTTCTATACGACCAAGAGTATGATAAATTAAGTCCAGGAAAGTTCCAACCCATGTGGCTAGGTCCATATATTTTCATTCTGGTTCTTGCTAAAGGGGCTTATGAGATAGTCGATTTTGATGGATTTCTACTCGCACAACCTAGAAATGGTTTGTACCTTAAGAAATATTGTGCTTGAATTTTTTCGTAGTACATAATACACACTATATTTAGGTGCATTGAGTTTGTTTGAAGTGTGTCTCTTAAGAGTTTCCTATGGTTTATGTTGATCCTATATATGTTTGGTTTGCATATGTCGGCATCCCTCGAATCATATGTTGGTTATGCTGATGGTGCTATTCGTAGTACTCAGAATCTATCCTCCGCAGCGTGGGATAAATTTTCTCCAAATGGCAAGTTAGTGAGTCTATGAGGGATTTGTATCATTTTCTCTACCAACAACATCACTAAGTATAGCACAATGGTCGAGCTATTTTCTGATGCTATTTCGCATGGTATCCATCATTTAGTCATAAGAATTGAATCACAACTTGTAGTACTACAATTGATTAATGTTTATTTGGTTAGAATTCCAACCATACTTTGCATGTTTTCAAGGGTTCACCTTCTAGAAATACACTTTTATTTCATCCAATATCAATATATTTCTAGAAATCTAAATACATTGACAGATGCACTAGCTAATCATATTTTAGATAGACATTTTCAACACATGTAAATAAATTTAAATGCACATCAAATCCATTTAAAGCGATAATAGAAACATAAGAAACACTAAAGATAATTTTATATATACAAGTTTGGTTTTACAAAATTTGATCCAGAGACATATATAGCCACACAACCCATAATATCAAAAAATACATGCAAATACAGTTACAATCCTCCCAATAGACTAATCATAGTTCTCATGATAACATGCCACTCCACGAGCTATATTTCACAATAGCTGACCAATATGGCTTGACACTCTAATAGTTTGTTTCTGAAGTCACATAGGAAGTTGGTCGACCGCGGTCTCATCTATGCCATGTATCAACCCTGTTAGTGTCGGTATCTTCATCCCTCCGTCAGAGATCAAATTTCTCTTGTTGCATTGCATTCTTAGGTGTCCCATTCAGTCAGCTGCATTCCATTAGGAGCATGGATCATCTGACGGTAGTGGCTTTTTTCTTATTTCCATCATGTATTATACCTGCTGACCTATTTCTGTTCATTAAAATCATTTACAGTCATTTTTGGTCCTATATTTTGTAAAGAATCATTTTTAGGGTTTTAGTCTCATTAGGTCTAGGGTTTCGTTAATCCAGTCTTCAGAATGCCTAATAATGGTCAGCAGGAACATGAGGGAGTATGAATAAGGTTTCAGTGCAAAACAATTCATCATCATAATGCTTAATAATGATTTTTCTTCAAAACTCTATTTTGAAGAAAAATAGTCTATTTCATCTTTATGTAATAAATCTAATGTGATTTTCAAGTTTTTCAGTTTTAATAACACTCCACTTGCAAAACCTAGTCGCCGTTTCCAAAGCTCCATGCCATCCATTCCCTGCAAGACAGACAAAAAGCTCATCATTCAGTCCAAAAGCAAAAAGGAAGCAAAACAAAGTTTTTGAAAAGTGTCAAAGTTTGCAACATTATAAAGTGGGTTTTTTTTTCAAATGAAAATTTAAATCCTTGGTATATATAAGATCTTTTCAAGTTCAAAACTTCATTTGTATGCCAAAGAGACAGTATTGAGCCAAGGAGAAATCGTGGAGGGCGAAACAAGCGATTTGGGGGCAAACTGTGTTGAAGTTTCAGAGCGCGACGCATTGGGTGACTGTCGTGATGCATCGAGCGAGCACGACGCATTGGGTAAGCTCCTTGCGTGTGAATTTACTCCAGCGCGACGCATTGGCAGAGCGCGGCGCACTGGGTTTGGCGCGCGATTCACATGGCAGAAATCAAGTGTATTTCCATTTCTTCAAAAACTCCAAATCGACTCGGTCTCTCTTGGTCCAAGTAAGTCCATGTGACCTCTTAAATGCCATGAACAAGTGATTGGTGTTGATTATGAGAATTTAAGTACAAAAACTCAAACCCTATTGTCTTGTGGAAAGAGTGCTCCTTTAGGGTTTTAAATTGCTTTGGTGTCAATCCTTCCCATTTCACCCATCTTATTGATCCCTCCTCATTGTTTATATCCTCACAACAGCCTATTTCACTGTTTATCTTATATCCCTAGTTACTTATTCCTATCCCATTCCAATTGTCCCCATCCCACTTGTAAATTTCTCCAAACCCCAAGTTTATCCCAAGAAATTAAGTGGCTGTCCCTACACTTATCAAATCATAGATTTAAAATGGAAAATTTCACTTGATAAAAGTCCATTATTCCCATTACCCTATTCCTCCATAGTCCCTCCCATATTACCACATATTTGGCAATCAAATTAAAAACACCAAAATTCTCATTTTCATCCAAGACAACATAGACCTTGCATAGACCTTGGACATCATGGAGATAGATACTGATACATCTTATGACCGATATAGTGATTCCACCACTGAACTACATGAACCTAGAAGGCCTCATAAGAGTGGCATACATGTGAGGGACGAGCCCACTTCATTGGCTGAGTTGCAGGCATGTCCGCTTGCCATGGCATGTTTTCAACAGTAGTCTTGTTATCAATTTTGTGAAATGGTTGCTAGGGTCCATCATCATCAAGAGCTGGCCCATTTGTTTGTGTTGCATTTACATGATGGTCAGGTCACCCTTACCGGTGTGACATTCACTTTAACACCGGAAACTATCTCTCAAGGAACCGGAATACCAAATGTTGGAGAACAATGGAACAAAAGACAGCAGGTTGACAGAGTGCACTATGAACCATATATCAGGCCTAGCTTTGTGAAACAACTCAGCAGAGTGTTTCCTTTCCGGTTCTTAAAGGATTCCTATGCTCCTCTGATAAAACTTATTATCAGATATTTCAGTTGTGAGGACCGGTTTTCACGTCTCTATGCCTATCATATCAGGTTATTCATGCATTTTACTAGGGTGAGGATGATGAACCTCCCTTATTTCATGTGTCGGAATATTGAGAGGATGACCACTCTCGTGCAAAGGAAAAATCTTGAGCAGCAGTACAACTGTATCTATCACTTTGCGCTTATCAAGATTGTGGTTATGCATCAGCTCAGCTTGTAGGGTATTTCATGGGAGAATTTCATTTCTAATGATTTCTTCATAGCTCCTCATGTTCCTTCAGAGGTTGTTCATGAGGCACGTGAACCTTCATATCAGCATGAAGGTCACGAGACACGGACCACTAGCATGCCGGTGTTTTTTACATATCAGAGAGGCACTAGAGGATTGTTTGCAGCAGCCTGGCGAGTATTATCTCCACCTGGGGTGGAAGGGGTCTCGCTTCCGTCATCAGCAGCACAGGTACAGGTATAGGACAGCGGTAAGAGGCCCATGCAGGATGAGGGGCCTTCAGGAGGCCAGGATACCGATTTCATACTCATTGATGAGTATTTGAGCTCACCAAGCTCAAAGTTGAGGGAGAATATTCAGGAGCAGAAGGCGGAGATAGACACTTTGTCCGTCAAGTTGCAAAGAGCCCAATGGATTATTAACTACCTTGAGCAGCGAAACAAACACTTTCAAAATCAAATCCAACCTCCTTACATATATACCTAGCCTAAAATAGGCCTTTAATTGAGTCATCTCAAGCCTCACTGATCATTTTTTCGCTGAGATTGAAAAGGAGAGAGCCCTCTCCCGATCTAGTAGGGCTAGCTACCAGATTAAGCGTGGTTTGATGTTACCCTAGACTCTGCCTTTCTCAGCCTGAGGTATATTTAGGCAATAACATAGTGGCGACCATACTGGGGAAATAAAAAATGGTTTGCTTGTTAGTGTTATTTGTTTTATAAACTACAGATGGAGCTTGAAGTTATGCCAGGTAGCCTTCGAACTGCACATTGCTTTGCAAGTGCATAAGTAGATAAATGTTGCTTCAATCAATCTTCGGTCTAGTTTTGTAAATGTAACACTTGACTTGCAAACTACCCCAGTACATGTATAAAGTTAGATATGATAGTTGATGGTGGACAACGATCAGACATAGGAAGGCTGAAATCATTCACCTGGCAACTCCAATGTCGAAGAATCCTAAGGTTCAGAATTTTTATGGCAACTCTACTCTTCAAGAATCAGTAGCCTGAGGAATTTCTTGGTGAATTCATTGTTATCAAAATGGTTTCGCTAGATCGAAGGTATGCTCCCATGAGCCGAGATCATATTCCAGGTTTTCCAAATAAAATTCCTAAGGTAGATTGGAAAATGAATTTGCCTACGTTTAAAGCTGATGATAGGAAGGATGATGCTTTACATCTGGTTAGATTTTACATACATATTCACAAGTTGAAGGTTGATTTTCCTGAAGACTACTTGATGAAGATATTCATGGCCACTCTGGAAGGTGAAGCTAGATCTTGGTATGAAAGTTTGTCGCCTGCTTGTATTTACTGTTTAAAGGATTTTCATACCATGTTCTTTGAAAGGTATAAAGAATCTTATCCACCCTTGACTTTAGTTCAGAACTGTTGTAGCCATGTTCAGAGTTTTATTGAAAATCTTGAAAAAGTTTATAAAGATGATGACTTCATGGATGATGAGATCATGGAGGCTCTGTATGAAAATCCATTTCAGCAGCATAAAGAGAACTTAGATGATACTCATCAAGATGCTCAGGAACTTTGCAGCAGGATCAAGATCTTAGTACAATGGAAAATGATGAAAGAGAAGGTTTTATTTCAGATCTGTCCATAGAAGAAGACAATATGCAGGAAAGTCAAGTTTCAATTTCAGAATGTGATAAAGTCAAGTCAGCTATTTCAGATCTAGATTCAGATTGTGATGATCAAGAATACCTTGTGTTGAATCCCATGAAGGAGAGCTCTGCTGTTGAGATCATCTGGAATGAAGAAGATAGAGTTATTGATCCAAATCTTCTCATTTCATTAGAACAAAGCCTTCATGAGGAGGTAATCCAGTCAGTTCATGAAAAACAAGATGAGATCTTTGTTCAATTAAGTGAAAAATATTATTTCAATAACTCAGTGATAAATGATAATTTGATTGCCATGTCATATGAAGATGATCAACAATGTTTTCAAATTTCAGAAGATCAGGGAATTAAGGACTGTCATTCAGGTTTTTCATGTTTTAAAATTTTATTTCATGAAGACAGTCATTGTTTGAGAAAAATAAAACAAAAATCATTATCTCCTTTGTCTAAAGATGAGATAGATCAACTCCTGAAAGGTCATGTTACAGCCCAAGCTAAAGCAGATTTGCAGTGCACACATGGTCAAGAAAGTGTTGGTGAAACTTCTTCCTCTTTTGAAAATGATGACGGTCTTGTAATTAGCTTTATAGATCAGCAAACAGATAATATTTCCTTTCATGAATATGATAAGGCTGTCATGTTTGATAATCTTGAAGATTTTTTTCTGTTTAAGAATGGCCTAGACCATGAAGTTGAGGAATATGAGTTTGAGAGAGACAATATGCTAGAATTTCTCATGGTCAGGGAATTTACAGCTAACACTCAGATGGAAGAAGCTTATACCTCTCTGTGCCTTCCTATCACTCGGCAATCAATTGTTCTTTCAGATTAGAATGAAGGGAGTACTTGTATTTTTGCTGCTGGATCTCAAGACAAGCTAGTGCTTCAGGATTTTCAAGATCCCTTCAGAATTCTTTTGCAAGCATCAGAAAAGATAAATGTTTCCTGGTTCGTTATCATAAGCCTTGGTTTCAGTGGTTATTGTGAGTTGCCTACATGTACATCGTTCTACCTGCTCGAGAAAAGTGAGAGCCAAATTTCGATATGTAGCCATCCGCTAGATTGGTTACATTGGAAGGCTCACTACACATGATTGTACATATTTCATCAGTAGGCAGTTGGTTGTCATCATGATTTGAAGCCCTCAAATCTCGATGGACTGCTGCCATTAAAAATCTTTGAAAGTACTAATTTTAGTTAAGTAGGTCTTGAGTCATTTTTGTTTTAGTCAGTTTCAACATAGTTTCAGTTTGGGGACTGAAATGAAGGCTATAAAACTGAAGGTCTGATTTCAGTTTTGGTGTGTCAGTTGTTTGAGCTTTTGCGAGTCAATTTTCAGTCTTTTTATTAAGTTAGTTTGTGTCGGTTTTCAGTCATGCATTTCGGCTTGAGTTTTTCATTCCATAGCCCAATGGACGAAGGCACTGCTTGCTTTCCCAGAGATATGTAGTTCTTGGCACCTCAAAGGAGCTACCATCCCCATTAGAGCCAATGTTAGTGTCGGTATCTTCATCCCTCTGTCAGAGATCAAATTTCTCTTGTTGCATTGCATTCTTAGGTGTCCCATTCAGTCAGTTGCATTCCATTAGGAGCATGGATCATCTGATGGTAGTGGCTTTTTTCTTATGTCCCTCATGCCGTATACCTGCTGGCCTATTTCTATTCATTAAAATCATTTACAGTCATTTTTGGTCTTATAGTTTGTAAAGAATCATTTTTAGGGTTTTAATCTCATTAGGTCTAGGGTTTCGTTAATCCGGTCTTCAGAATGCCTAATATGGTCAGCAAGCACATGAGGGAGTCTGAATAAGGTTTCAGTGCAAAAAATTTCATCATCATATGTTTAATAATCATTTTTCTTCAAAACTCTGTTTTGAAGAAAAATAGTTGATTTCATCTTTATGTAATAAATCTAATGTGATTTTCAAGTTTTTCAGTTGTAATAACACTCCACTTGCAACCCTGGTCGCCTTTGCCAAAGGTCCATGCCATCCATTCCCTGCAAGACAGATAGAAAGCTCATCATTCAGTCCAAAAGCAAAAAGGAAGCAAAACAGAGTTTTTGAAAAGTGTCAAAGTTTGCAACATTATAAAGTGGGTTTTTTTTTCAAATGAAAATTTAAATCCTTGGAATATATAAGATCTTTTCAAGTTCAAAACTTCATTTGTATGCCAAAGAGACATTATTGAGCCAAGGAGAAATCGTGGAGGGAGAAACAAGCGATTTGGGGGCAGACTGTGTTGAAGTTTCAAAGCGCAACGCGTTGGGTGACTGTCGCGATGCATCGGGCGAGCGTGATGCATTGGGTCGGCTCCCTGCATGTGAATTTACTCCAGCGCGATGCATTGGCAGAGCACGGCGCATTGGGTTTGGCGCGCAAAGCACATGGCAGAAAGCAAGTGTATTTCCATTTCTTCAAAAACTCCAAATAGATTCGGTCTCTCTTGGTCCAAGTAAGTCCATGTGACCTCTTAAATGCCATGAACAAGTGTTTGGTGCTGAGTATGAGAATTTAAGTACAAAAACTCAAACCCTATTGTCTTGTGGAAAGAGTGCTCCTTTAGGGTTTTAAATTGCTTTGGTGTCCAATCCTTCATTTCACCCCATCTTGTTGATCCCTCCTCATTATTTATATCACTCTGTGACCTATTTCACTATTTATCTTATATCCCTAGTTACTTATTCTATCCCATTCCCATTGTCCCCGCCCACTTGTAAATTTCTCCGAACCCCAAGTTTGTCCCCGAAATTAAGTGGTTGTCCCTACACCATCAAATCCAGGATTCCAAAGGAAAATTTCACTTGATAAAAGTCCATTATTCCCACCCTCCCATATTACCACATATTTGGCAATCAAATCAAAAACACCAAAAATCTCATTTTCATCCAAGACAACATAGACCTTGCATAGACCTTGCACATCATGGAGACAGATACTGATACATATTATGACCGATACAATGATTCCACCACTAAATTTCATGCACCTAGAAGGCCTCATAAGCGTGGTAGACATGTGAGGGAGGAGCCCACTTCATTGGCTAAGTTACAGGCCTGTCCTCTTGCCATGACATGTTTTTAACAACAGTCTTGTTATCAATTTTGTGAAATGGTTGCTAGGGTCCATCATCATTAGGATCTGGCCCGTTTGTTTGTATTGCATTTACATGATGGTCAGGTCACCCTTGTCGGTGTGACATTCAATTTAACACCATAAACTATCTCTCAAGCAACCGGAATACCAAATGTTGGAGAAAAATGGAACTAAAGGTAGCAGGTTGGCAGGGTACACTATGAGCCATATATCAGGCCTAGCTTTGTGAAACAACTCAGCAGAGTTTTCCACTTCCGGTTCCTAAAGGATTCCTATGCTCCTTTGATGAAACTTATTATCAGATAGTTCAATTGTGAGGGCCGGTTTTCACGTCTCTATGCCTATCATATCAGGTTATTGATGCATTTTACTAGGGTGAGGATGATGAACCTCCCTTATTTCATGTGCCAGAATATTGAGCGGATTACCACTCTCGTGCAAAGGAAAACTCTTGAGTAGTAGTACAGCAGTATCTATCACTTTGCACTCATCAAGATTGTGGTTATTCATCAACTCAGCTTGTAGGGTATTTCATGGGAGGATTTCATTTCTAATGATTTCTTCACAACTCCTCAGTTTCCTTCGGAGGTTGTTCATGAGGCAGGTGAACCTTCATATCAGCATGAGGGTCAGGAGACAAATACTATTAGTGTGTCGATGTATGTCACTTATCAGAGAGGTACCAGAGGATTATTTGCAGCAGCCCGATGAGTATTATCTCCACCCGGGTTGGAATGGGTCTCACTTCCATCATCAACAACATAGGTACAGGTATAGGACAAGGGTAAGAGGCCCATGCAGGATGAGGGGCCTTCAGCAGGCCAAGATACAAGTTTCATACTCATTGATGAGGATTTGAGCTCACCAAGCTCAAAGTTGAGGGAGAATATTCAAGAGCAAAAGGCGGAGATAGACACTTTGTCCGTCAACAATTACCTTGAGCAGCAAAACAAACAGTTGGAAGATCAGCAAACTATCATGGAGTTGCAAAATATCCGTGAGAACCGGAAAGTTGCCCAAAGAGGCCAAACCGAGATGACATCCATTGAGCGAGAGATTGAGGCTGATCAAGAGACTTGGCTTGAGAGGTTCAATATTCATTTGGAGAAAATTTTGGAGAAGGAAAATAAGGAAAAGAACATGTTGAGGCACATGAAGAATCATTATTGGGCGAGAAATCATGTTTGCAAGGCACGAATCAAGATCCTGAAGGCAAAGTTAAGGAGGGCATTAAAGCGTCGCAAAAGGCATGTTAGAATCCAAATTTTGGCCAAATATTCCTTGGCCCAGCATATCACATTATGGAGGACACTCAGCCCAAATTTCAAGAAATTTGGGACACATTTTGTCAATTTTGAATTTTTTGGCCTTAACACAAATTTTCCTGCCCGACGCGTCGTGCCACTTGGCGCGCACTTATGATTGGGAGCTCCTCTTGGGTAAAACTTTGTATTTTCGGATTTTTTATGAAACTTTATGCATGCCTACCCATTACCCAGATATTTTGACAAGTTTTGGGTTGCCGGAAGGGTCAAAAACACCCTAAAAATGACCTTTCTGCCCCTTTTTGGACACACGGGAAGCAGTGTTGGGAAAACTACTTTTTAGAGGGGAAAATGGAAACCAAATTCATAAATTCCACTTGGGTTGGAAATTATAAAGGCAAATATTTCCAACGAGCTATCCTATGCTCAATTTGGACACCAGGAAGGCCTTCAAAATCGACTCCAAAGTGGTGCGACGCATAAATATTTCAGGCGCGACGCATTGGGGATTTTGGCTCAGTTTTGACTCAGTAACTCTGTTTTTCGCCTAGTTTTGGCCAGTTTGAATTTTTTATCTCCAAATGTAAAGCTCTTGTTTTAATTTTATGTAATTTCATGGCTTTTATGTAATTTCGACAAATTTTTACTCATGTAAGTAGATTCATTCATCAAAAGGTGAATTGTAATTGAATTAATCAGTTTCCTATCTTATAGAGGCAAGCTGTTCCACTGCCTATTTTCTAGTTATTAGTTTATATCTTGTTGAAAAAGCTCCTAAAATAATGATATCGACCCCTAGAGGCATGGGAATGAGTTATTCTTGTCTATATCTTGTATTTTTTCAGTCATTTTTTTCGGGATTGGACACTTGGGATTGCTTTGAGCTTTATTGTACATTTCATCTCTGCATTTTGGCAAAGGAATAGACCCGGGGCTTATTTCTTGGGATGTGTGTGACTCTATGTTTTGATGTTGTGTTCTCTCTATGATTTTAAGTTTCTTGATGTTTCATGTGTATCATTATCTTTTATTTCAACCAAAATGAGTTGGACAGTAATAATGGTGGAATTCATTAGATTTTTGTGCTCTACCTTGAGTTTTGTTTAATTTTCCATGTTTTGACTACTTCAAGGATTCCTAAAATCCTCTTTCCTCTTCAACCCCTCGGCCTCTGAGCTATCCATTCATTCAATTCAAAGCATCAAAACGAGTGGCCTTTCTTGCCCCATTCAGCTCTCTGCAAAATTGATCATTTCCCAGACCCAAAATCTGCCCTTCCCTTTGATCCAACAAACACCTTCAAAATCAAATCAAACTCTTTTACATATATACCTAGCCTAAAATCAGCCTTTATTCAAGTCATCTCAAGCCTCACTGATCATATTTTGTGAGATTGACAAGGAGAGAGCCCTCTCCCGATCTGGTAGGGCTAGCTACCAGATTAAGCGTGGTTTGATGTTACCCTAGACTCTGCCTTCCTTCAGCCTGAGGTAGATTTAGGCCATAACACTTCCTTCCATCATTTTTTTCTGCTCCTCAAACTAAAATTCTTGTCCTCTGTCAACTACATTATACTTCTTGTGTGGTGTTGCTTTCTCCTTGGCATTTGTATCCTATGGTTTTCCTATCTTCTTAACCCACATTACATTATTATTGTTATTACCTTTCCAATATTTGTTAGACTCGGTCTTGCACTTTGATTTCTCGTAACAATTATTCAAATTTCTGATGGCTTCCTCTATCGATCTAGGATAATCAAACTCAATATTGTCTCCAAATGATAATAGAAACCCATTGATGAATCATTGAAACTTTGTTCTCTCCCCATTATGATAAGAGACATACCTCAAAAACTCAAAAAAATGGATAGTATACTCCTCATCTATCATATATGTCATATTCAACTCATAAAACCATTTTTCCCCGTCATCGTAGTATCTTTCGAATCGATACTTCTTCCTCAAAATTATCTCGAATTCACTCCAAGTCAGATCCTCTTTTCAAATATCTCTGATATTATTTACATATTCGCGTAAAATGTGTATTTTTCCCTTAATATTGAAAGTAGTTATCCTAGCTTTCATATACTCTGAGCAATCTTGCAATCTGAAAAACAATTATTCATCCCAACTAACAAACCATCGTCATCCTGAGACTTTTTCATTCTCCATCAAATGTAGAAGGCATTTATTTCTTGAAATCCCATGGTAAGTAATTATTATCTCTCCTCATATATGTATGGTGACGGTCATGATGATGTTGTCTCTCTGAACTAGAACTGGAATAGAACCCATGGTCATTAACCCTCCTATCAAGTGTATTTAAGAACCTACCATCTATAACTATATCATCCTTGTTAAACCTATATCATAATGGAGATCTGTTTCCATATTTATCATTTGTTATTTTCTCTTGTCCATGAATGATCCTAAGTGGTCTCTGTCTCTACAAATTCGATTGACTCTGAAGGATGACTACATTCACCTCTAGCTTATTTTCCTGTGGCCTATCACTTATTTCCTATGACTAAATGATGATTTCATTATCCACTATAAAAATTCTAAAATATGCTTTCAAACTTCTCAATGTATCTATTATGTTAGGGGATAACTCATTACCATGTTCTTCATCTAATTTGTACGGATAATCATGTGAAATTTAGCCCACCACTTTGATTGTCATCTTGATCCCCTACTTCCTTCAAACATATCATGTCACATAACCAATATAAACATGATCAACATACCTTAGTGAAGGTCATGGTAGGTTATCTCATCTACACAATAAATCCAGATTATCCCAACATATCTATGTATATGTATATGTATATGTATATATATATATATATATATATATATATATATATATATATATATATATATATATATATAATGAAATCAATATATCAATCCTATCAACATCAAAATTATCAACCTCATGCTATAACACTACTAAGCAAAAAATGAATATCACAATCCATGCATAACGAACACACTCAAAGGATGAGAAACAATCCCAGGTGCTGAAACCCTGAGTTAGACCACTTCTTGTCTTCCCTCTGTCCTCAACTGCACCGAGAAGCCTACATCCATGCAGTTGCAAACCAATATTTTCAGTTAGGATCATGTAGTCCCCATATATGAGCCTAGATTCTAGGTCATCCTATAGAACACTTCCAAAAACTTCTTATAACTTCTTAGAATCATTAATGACATGGAAACAATTCCAGACATACAAATTTGAAGGGAGAACTTGACCTGAACTTCATAGAGCATAAAATAAATTTCGTCAAACACACGGAAAACATGTAAACTATAGGTCATGAATACATATATGATCATAAAGGTATCAGAATCATATAATAATCAATGAGAAGGCCATATTCCCTCTCGATATAGCTACAATAATATTTATTAGTCCATACATTCATCAAACATTCAATAGCTAAACAATTCATGACATGATCCATACAAGATACACATCACATAAACAACATATAACGATAAAATAACCATCATATAATCCATGAAATCCCAACCATAATATCACCAACACATCACCAATAAATATACATGAATCATAATAGAATAATAGTTCTTATTAACATATGAAATTGGCAACTAAGTCAAGTACTTCCACATACCACACCACCATAAATTGGGCTTAACCAAACTCTCTTTCAGCTAGTCACCCCTGCGCCATATTCGTAACATGAATGTGGGATGTCATGGAATAAACCAGCAAAAACAAACAAGGACTTACATTGGCCACACCACTTAAACTCTCAACCAATAATTCCACCTCACGGTCAGAGATCATGAGCACCAACCATATTGGTCTCTACCCAGGTTGTCAAGGGATCTAGGAAGTAATAGCTCAACCCAAAGCTTTTCAAAGCTCTAGAGAATTTTTCCAACCTGACTCGAGGACTAGTAACTCAACTCACCAAGGGATCATGAGAATTTGTTCTAAATATTCTCTAGTATTAGTCAATAAAACCTAGATTTTCTCGACCTTTCATAGCATTTGTTCCAACCCACAACCATAAGGAATTACAAGCACCAATCAGAAAGAAAAAAGTGGAAAAACCCACAACACCATGGTTATCTAGGAAATGACAATGATAGGCAAAACCCATACCAATTGAGGAAATATTCCATGCCAATGGCAGATCATAACCAAATACTCACATGTATATACCATGCATCCATAAATGAATAATGAAATCATACATGTAGCTTATTACGTGCAAAGAAATCCAGTTTTACTTGTTGATCCCGTTGTCCCCTTATGCTTTCCTTCTTTTTGTTTCCTTCTATATCCAAATCCAATGTATGTTCAAGTTCTCGATGAATTCTCCACAGAAAATATAAGTTTGCAATAGTATGGGAGAGTGATAGAACAGAAGATAGATCCAAGCTAAAATTGACCAAAAATTGTGACCTGATCCTCATAAGCCTTTTTATCATCGGGTCCTATATATTCTCGATTTTCCTTAATTTTCCTTCAATTTTCCTCACATGCAATCCTGTGACCTTTCATCTCCCTTTCTTCATATTTTCCTTTATTTTCATATATAAAATGCTAATTATTTTCACTTTTCCTCTGCCAATGCCTTTTCCATTTTCCCAACGTTCAGCTTGGAATACATGTCCCATCACCTTTGGTTATTAATTTTTTCACATAGGAAATCAACAAGGGGATGCTAAAGGTACTTTAAGGATGCCACTACTATTTTTACGGAAGTAGCTTGCCATTCTTACAGTCCTAGAGTTACAGGACCAAATAAAGGACAACCTTTTTTCCCTGATAAGAGACCATTAGCTAGACCCCATTTTTCTCAAGTATCTTTGCAACCTATTATAATGTGGTTTCATCTATTCATAGATATTTTGAATGATGACAAAATCTCTAATAAATTGTAGAAGGAGTTGAAGGGAGTAATGAGAGATGAACAGTTGTTTGGGTAACCTATGTCTAGAAATCTAACATAATGTAATAGTCAAAGTGTCGGGCATAATAAAAGAACAAGGAATTAATTTGGGACAGATGCTTAGATTTTAGGATATCATATTGAGGACGCCAAGATGTGACTGTAATAGCCTTGGTCAAAAATCCATGTAATAAAGATAGGAAACGAAAAATAATAACTAAGGTCATGGGACATGCATCTCCGTTATCATCCATAACTTTCACTATTTAAAGATGACTAAGTGTGCCATGCTCTAGATTTCAGAAACAAAGCTCTGGCATTGTTAGTCTGAAATCTCACCGCCTTCATTATCCGTAGGATAAATTTTACACTCATTTAATCATCCCATCATGCCAAGCTCAGCTCACCGATCCCAGAAGACCCATCATGGGCTCGTGCCACTCATTATCACTATGTTTCGCCACCTTTTTCCTCAGCCCTCTACTTTTGTTTTGCCTAAACTCCTCCATTGTCTATCTAGGGTTTTTAAGGGTATTTTTCTTGGTTTCATGACCTACATGATTAAATCATCAACAAGGCTTATATCTTGATCCTCTTACACCTCCTTCTATCCTTAAAATACCTCCATAAACACTTCCCATCACTCCTATCCCTTCAATTATTTTCTAAAACCAGTTTATTGCCACGACTGACACTTCTTTAAGACTTGGCCTATGTTTTGACCTTGACCCCTTCCCCTCACTCAATTCCTGAAATTCCACTTTCCCCTACTCCATAGCATTTAACTACTCCTACCAAATTTCCAAGAATTTAGATAACCTTATAAACTATTCTTCCTCTCGTAAGGGGTCTTAGAATGTCAGCTACTAAACCCTAATTTCCTCTTCCAACTAAGCTAGAGTTTGACATGAAAGGGAGGCACAAAAGCAAAGGATTCATTTGATATATCATTTAAGCAATAATAATTCTATACCAACTCATAAAAATCATGCCTCCATCATTTTCCAAGAATTCATTCCAAGAGACAAGCCATGTGTCACACCTAGGGCTAGTTTTGCTTCAAATTGTGTTTCGAACCAAATAGAGATGAATTTGGAAAATGTGGGAGAAATTTTTGTCCATAATAGGGCCAAGAAGAAAAACCTCCTTCATTTTTTACACAGGTATCATGGTTTGATATCAATGTCAAAAATACAGATGTCACAGGAGAAATTCTACACTTCTGGAGTGACCTTGGAAAAATCAATTTTTCTCGGAGCTGGTTTGTCCAAATGACTTGCCTAATAATTCAAATGACAACTATACTTCATTTTATTTCCAATGAGCTATCATGATCTCACTTTGGAATTTAGGAATTCATCCAAATGTGGTCTGCACCAGCACTCTGCATTTCTGCACCAGCATTCAGCACTTTTTGACCATTGTTGGGAGAATCAGTTGTTGGATAGGTAAATGAACACCAAATAGAAAAAAAAAAAGACGTTTTTTAAAGTAGAATCAACCAGATTTCCAATCAGCTATCATGAGCTCAATTTGGAGTTGTGGAAGGCCTACAAAATTTGTCTGCACCAACACTCTGCATTTCTGCACCAGCACTCAGCACTTTTTGACCAGTTATGGGAAAATAAACTTTTAACAAAGAAAATCAACTTCAATCAAGAAACAAATTGTATATTTGGAAGTAGACAAGTTAATATTTTCAACGAGCTATCGCAGAGCTCATTCTGACACCGGGAATGCCTCCAAATTCCCTCTGCAAAATGGTGTTGCGCACAGGAGAAGTTTTTATGTTTTTGAAATTTTGAGGCCCTAGGAGCGCAACACCCTAGGCGCTATGCTCTTTTTTGGGGAATCCTCAGCTGATAAAGTTTACATTTTTTGCTTTTATATTTCTCCAGTAGTCTTCCCAAAAAAATTCAGATCATTTGGAGCACTTTTTCCCCCTCAAAATGTCAAAAAACACCTCAAAAATGACCTTTCTGCCTCCTTTTCAGGCTTGGCGTTGCGCGTTGAGCAGTCATGGGAGATTTGATTTTTGAGCAGGTAAATGGAATACACTCAGAAAAAATCAAGTATTTCTAGAAATTATACTCTTCAATATTTCAAACGAGCCATCACAGGCCCGAATCTAATGCCGGGAAGTGGTCCAAAACTTGGTTTCAAAACAGCCTATTTTCTGCAAAAGTGGCATTGCGCCCCTAGACTGTCTTTTGCCAAAAAGTCAACAAAACACAAAAATTTATGGCAAGATGATTTTTTAATATTTTCTTGGGAAAATCACTCCATATTTGATTGGGGACTTATGTTATGATATTTTTCATTTATTTTCTTATCTCTTATGTTTCTTGGGCCTTGCATGGTCATCAAGCACATTTATGACATTTATGGCCAAATTAGGATTTCTGGAAGCCTCTTAGGGTTTCCACCTCCTCATTTTCTCCATAAAAAGAGCATGAGGATCTTATATATTTTGTTGGATGTTGATGACTAATGCTGAATTAATACATAGTCCCTTGAAGCCTTTGATGAGAAATTGATGTCTTGGAGCTTATGCATGATCTGATTCACTTGTTGATGGAGAAGGATTGTTTACAGGATCCATAGGCCTGGTTGATGGTGAATTTTTCTCTTGTTAATGTTTTCTAAGTTTCTCATATGTTTTCCATCCATCTATGCTACAGTAGGAAAAAATTTAGACTAAGATATGCTTGTTGATGGCACCTTAGATCTGTTTGTTTCCTTCACTGCCTAAATGTTTTCTTCTGCTTAAGATATGTTAAGGAATTCATCTCTTGCTCTCTAATAATTTTTTGGCTTGTCTATTTTCTTGAATTATTTAGATCAGTTAGTATCAATTATGATTTATGGCTAGCCCTGCATATTGTTATATCCGTTAATTGCTCTGAAATCATCTTTCGAAGCAAATTTTCCTATAGTTTGTCAAAGAAGTCTTTTTAACCATGCTCTATTCTTACTTAGCTAAAATTGTCTCAAGGAACTCAGTCAAGCTCGTGGATGTTAGGGTTTGTGTCTTCTTCTATGGTTATAGTTACCCGTGAAACTTAAATGTTTTTCCCGCTCTTGATGATAAAACCCATGAAAGATTAAATGAGTTTTTTTCTTTCTATGTTTTATCTAAATGATGTCTTGGTTGACATTCGTCTGGGTGATGAAATCAAATGGATTAGGTTTTGCTTAAGCCTTTTACTCTCTTGCTATGCTTATAAATATTCTAACTCCCTCAGTTTACAAGTATATAAAGGATTATGTTTCTGCCCTTTATTAGCTTGTTGTTCTCAAGTTTAATGTTCATCTCATGATCCTTCACAACCTTAAAGATCCACCATCCAAGTTAAATTTCCCTGCAAATGCTCTTGAAACCATTGATGAACTCATTCATGACCTTGTTTGACTCCATTGCCCAATGACTTAAAAATCTTCCTTGTTTTCTATCTAAACCCATCTAAGCATCATACCCAACCAAAAACAATAAAAATACCTTGCACTTAATGTCTAGCCTAAAATCAACCCCAATCAGCAAACAAGTTTACATCTTTGCACCTACTAGAGAGATCCCTCTCCGAATCCAGGAAGGCTAGGTCCTAGGATTCCAAATCTTGGTTTGATGTTACCCTGTACCTTTGTATCTCAATCAATCTAGCAAATTACGGGGAGCTAACATAATGGCGATCATGGTGGGACCTTCTGAGTTAGTGGCAAACTAAGTATTCCTTAGATCTCAGAAAACTCACAAACATCCTTAGATTTGTATTTAGTTGTTGATGGTGGACAACAAGAACATCCTTAAAACAGTAAACATCATCCACCTAGTGACTCCACTGGTCTTCAATAGCCCTGTTGACCCCACTAGCTCTCATAGACTCCCCTGGGAATGCATTAAGCAATCCCAATCATGCTGATGGTGGGCGGCAAAGTTGAAACCCTCCACCTGGCGACTCCACACCTCTCAATAGACCTAAAGAATCCACTAGTAGAGAACTCTAGACTGGTTGAAAATATTTAGTGACCATTTTTGATTTACAAACATGGATCCAAGAATACAACGAAGATATGCCCCAATGAGTAAGGATCATATCCCTGGATTCCCACACAAAATGCTTGAAATAAATTCGTTAAAAAACCTACCTATCTTTCAAGATGAAAAAGTTGATAACCCCTTGTTACATCTCATAAATTTTCATATACATGTATGGAGGTTAAAGGTTGAATGCCACAAGGACTACCTCATGAAAATTTTTATGGCAACATTAGAAGGTAAGGCAAGAAAATGGTATGAATGGCTAGAACCCAAAATCTTGTTTTCTTTGAAGGATTTCCACAAGGTATTCTATAAACACTATATAGGGTATTATCCATCTCTATCATTAGCTGAAAATTGTTGTGATCAATTTCAGGATATCATACAACACCTTATAGATAGTGATGATTTAGATAATTTGTATACTGAAGATCTCTTAGCAGCAATTCATGAATTTCATTCCCAAGATAACTATCATGACAGCCTAGATGAGTTAGTTGAGGAAGAAATAAATCAAGGTATAGAAGAAAACCCACAAGATCTCTCTGAAGGTACAAGTGATGATTCATCACCTCTACTAGATGAGGCTCAAGAAGATATCCAACCTCAGAATCAGTCTTCTCTAGAGAAGGAAAACAATTGTTGCCCAATCCAAAGAAAACAGAAAATTCCCCCTCCTTTAACTGAAGAAGAGATAGATCACATGTTGAGAGTACAACCAGCCTTTGAACCTTTATATAAGGAAAATATTCTTGTTTGTCCCGCTCTTGCCTTACCTACTAAAGAAATTTCTCATAAAGAAACAAAGGAACATATTTTTGTTGAGGCTGTAATACCTCCTCAAGAAGACATTCATGCTTGTGAGCAGTCACTAAAGGAAGAGAAGCATCATAGTTCCATCCAAAGAAAGAGAAAGACACCTCCCCTTTTAACAAAATAAGAAAGCAATCAAATCCTAAGCATACAGCCAGCATCCAAATTTTTTTGTAAAGAAGATATGTCTATGTGTTATATTGTTGTCCTATCTACTAATGCATTTTCTCCTATTGAAAGTACAGAACAGATTGATGTTGATGCTAGACTACCTTCTGAAGAAGACCTGGTGCCAGAGAATGGTCCTACTCATCAGGACAATGGCTCACAAACAAAAATCAACTCACTCAATCAAGGCATACTAGGATTGCTTGAAGGTAGCATAACATTGCATTATGAAGCTGCCAAATTAGATAATCATAAAGAGGGAGAAGAGATTCTTTCTCAAAAGAATCCCAAGGTTTGTCAAGTAAAAGAGGGAGCAATCCTAAATGAGGTCTATTTCTCAAATCCTCTAGGCCAGTTATTATTCGAAGACCCCTTTGTTGTTTCCTTAGAGACATTTAAACAGGGATTAAAGCATTCCAAGAACAGTTTGTGGCAGAGCTTAAAGAAAATTTGGGGTGCTACTGTTAAGAAGAGGACAAGGTGGGAGTGGCCTGCCAGCATGCCTAAGAAGTGGAACAAAAAGCAATCATCTAGTCACTTACTTGATTGGCTATACTGGAAAAAAGAATTCACCCAATGTACATCATATGTAAAGTTAGATTAGGATAGATAGGCACAAATAAACTCAGCCTTTGAGCATCATTTGGTTTTAGATTGTTTTGAAAAATCACAGGAAACACAAAAACATAGAAAGAATGAAAAAGAGGGCAGATTTGGAAAGAGGTACAACCCCATACACAAAAAATAGTGATGCTGAAAGTCTGCAAGTCTAAATGCCACTACTTGTTTTTGAAAAAGAAGTCTTGTTCAGTCATCTATCCTAATCATGGGTGAACATGTTTTCAATTTATTTGCTGATAGTTTAGTGAAAGAAAAACTTGTCAAAATCATGTAAACTTGACTTTTCAAAAGAGAATAGATTAGGAATGAAAAGATATTGGTTCCACATGCTCAAAACGGAACCAAAGAGGAAGATGGGGATGCATAAAAAATGATAGATCATAGCCCTTATCTTTCTATTTTACTTTTATGCAAAATAATTTTTGTGTGCAGCTTGTTCTTATGCCACAACTCATGGTATGTCAGATTTTCTAATCCTGATTTAAACCATGCTTTCAATTTCATGTTTATAGCTTATATAATGAAGTTTTTCAAACAACTTAATATTGACAAATGATTAGACTAGGTAGAGAATAAGAGAGTTCATTAGCCTAATCTAAACTCTTGGAAGAAATAAGGGTACATTAGATAGTTTGATTTTTGTTTTCAAAAAAGAAAAATGTCAAGGGTTTTCAAGTTCAAACGCACCCAAGGAAGAAAAAAATGTTAGGCAAGTAGGTTGGGTAGGTAGAGATGATGTTGATGTTAATCATGTTTTTTCATATTACTAAGATCACAGCTTCAAGCAAGCATAAACAAGTGAAAGAGGTAAAAATATCCCCAATGGACGAGGCACTAGTCTTCATAAACCAAGAGATCTGAAAGTTCTGGACACCTCTTGAAAAGGAGCTGCCCTCCCCAAGTGGAGCCACTGTTAGTCATCCATAATTTTCACTATATAAAGATGACTAAGTATCAGTTCTAGATTTCTAGAAACAAAGTTCATGAACATTGTGAGTTCTAAAAATCTCACAGCCTTCATTATCCTTAGAATAAATTTTTCACTATTTCATCATTCTTTCATGCCAAGCTCAGCTCACCCATCCCAGAAGACCCATCATGGGCTCATGCCACTCATTATCACTATTTTTCGCCACCTTTGGCCTCATCCCTCTATTTTTGTTTTGCCTAAACTCCTCCATTGCCTATCTAGGGTTTTTAAGGGCATTTTTCTTGGTTTCATGACCTCCATGATTAAATCATCAACAAGTATTATATATTGATGCTCTTACACCTTCTCCTATCCTTGAAATACCTCTATAAACACTTCCCATCACTCCTATCCCTCAGAATCATCATTTTTCTACAAAACATAGTCTATTGCCACAATTTAACACTTTTTGAGACTAGGCCTATGTTTTGACCTTTTGGACCCATTCCCCTCACTAAATTCTCGAAATTCCACTTTCCCCTACTCCCTAACATCTATCCCTATCCCCCACAATTTCCCCCAAAATTTAGGCAACCCTTAACCCCTTCATTCCCCTCCCTCTACAAGGCAGTCCTAAATCCTCACACCAAACCCTAATTTCCTCTTCCAACTAATCTAGGGATTGAAATGAAAGGGATGCACAAGAGAAAATGATTCATTTGATAGATAATTTAAGCAAGAATAAGTCTATACCAGCTCATAAAAATCATGCCTCCATCATTTTCCAAGAATTCATTCCAAGAGACAAGC
Source organism: Pinus albicaulis (assembly GCA_034641835.2). Classification (NCBI taxonomy): domain Eukaryota; kingdom Viridiplantae; phylum Streptophyta; class Pinopsida; order Pinales; family Pinaceae; genus Pinus; species Pinus albicaulis. The sequence continues at coordinate 1,550,949,052 of CM076582.1, forward strand.
CATGTGTCACACCTAGGGCTAGTTTTGCTTCAAATTGTGTTTTGAACTAAACAGAGATGCATTTGGAAAAAGTGGGAGAGGTTTTTGTCCAAAATAAGGCCAATAAGAAACACATCCTTCAGATTTTACACAGGTATCATGGTTTGAGATCAATGTCAAAAATACAAATGTCACGAGAGAAATTCTGCACTTCTGGAGTGACCTTGGGAAAATCAGTTTTTCTCACCACTGGAGTGTCCCAATGACCTGATTAATAAGTAAAATGACAACTAGACTTCAAGAGATTTACAATGAGATATCATGAGCTCAATTTGGAGTTGTGGAAGGCCTCCAAAAGTTTTCTACACCAACACTTTGCATTTATGCTCTAGCACTCAACACTTTTTGACCAGTTATGGGAAAATCAATTTGAACACCAATGAAAACCAAATAGAAAAAAAAAAATTTAGCAAGGCTTAATCAACTAGCTTTCCAATGAGCTATCATGAGCTCAATTTTGATTTTAAGCCCTCCAAACATTGTCTGCATCCAACACTCAACACTTTTTGACCAGTTATGGGAAAATAAACATTAGAAAAATCAAATAAACTTCAATCAAGAAAAAAATTGTATATTTGGAAAGTAGACAAGTCAATATTTCCAACGAGATATCACAGAGCACATTTTAACACTGGGAAGGCCTCCAAATTCCCTCTACAAAATGGCACTGTGCACAGGAGAAGTTTTTATGTTTTTGAAATTTTGAGGCCCTAGGAGTGCATCACCCTAGGCGCTATGCTCTTTTGGGGCATCCTCAGCTACTGAGGTTTACATGTTTGGGTTTTTTTATGTCTCCAACAGTATGCCAAAAATATTTCAGATCATTTGGAGCATTGTTTCGCCTTCAAAAGGTCAAAAAACACCTCAAAAATGACCTTTCTGCCTCCTTTTTAGGCCTGGCACTGCGCGTTGCGAAGTCATGGGAGGTTTGATTTTTGAGAAGTTAAATGGAATCCTATTAGTAAAAATCATTTTTTCTTGAAATCAGACTCCTCAAGCTTTCCAACGAGCCATCACGGGCCTCAATCCAATCCCGGGAAGTGGTCGAAAACTTGGTTGCAAAACAACCTATTTTCTGCAAAAGTGGCGTTGCGCCCCTAGACTGTCTTTTGCCAAAAAGTCAACAAAACACACAAATTTATGGAAATATGATTTTTTAATATTTTCTTGGGCAAATTACTCCATATTTGATTGGGGAGTTATGTTATGATATTTTTCATTTATTTTCTTATCTCTTATGTGTCTTGGGCCCTGCATGGTCATTAAGCACATTTATGACATTTATGGCCAAATTAGGGTTTCTGGAAGCCTCTTAAGGTTTCCACCTCCTCATTTGCTCCATAAATAGAGCATGAAGATATTGTATATTTTGTTGGATGTTGATGACTTATGTTGAAGTAATACATAGTCCCTTGAAGCCTTTGATGAGAAATTGATGTCTTGGAGCTTATGCATGATCTGATTCACTTGTTGATGGAGAAGGATTGTTTGCAGGATCCATAGGCCTGGTTGATGGTGAATTTTTCTCTTGTTAATGTTTTCTAAGTTTCTCATATGTTTTCCATCCATCTATGCTGCAGTAGGACAAAAAATTTAGACTAAGATATGCTTGTTGATGGCACCTTAGATCTGTTTGTTTCCTTCACTACCTAAATGTTTTCTTCTGCTTAAGATATGTTAGAGAATTCATCTCTTGCTCTCTAATAAGTTTTTGGCTTGCATATTTTCTTGAATGATTTAGATCAGTTAGTATCAATTATGATTTATGGCTAGCCCTGGATATTGTTACCTCTGAAGTACTATGTTCTTGAAATCATCTTTTGAAGCAACTTTGCCTATAGTTTGTCAAAGAAGTCTGTCTTAACCATGCTCTTTGCCTTAGCTAAAATTGTCTCAAGGAACTCTCATAGCTGTCATTGTGGATGCTAGGGTTTGTCTCTTCTTCTATGGTTATAGTTACTTGTGCAACTTAAATGTTTTTCCTTCTCTTGATGATAAAACCCATGAAAGATTAAATGAGTTTTTATCTTTCTATGTTTTGTCTGAATGTTGTCTTGGCTGATTATTTGCTTTTAGTCTAAAATCAAATGGATTAGGTGTTGCTTAAGCCTTTGACTCTCTTTCTATGTTTATAAATATTCTAACTCCCTCAGTTTACAAGTATATAAAGGATTCTGTTTCTGCCCTTTATTAGCTTGTTGTTCTCAAGTTTAATGTCCATCTCATGATCCTTCACAACCTTAAAGATCCACCAACCAAGTTAAATTTCCCTGCAAATGCTCTTGAAACCATTGATGAACTCATTCATGACCTTGTTTGACTACATTGCCCAATGACTTAACAATCTTCCTTGTTTTCTATCTAAACCCATCTAAGCATCATACCCAACCAAAAACAATAAAAATACCTTGCACTTAATGTCTAGCCTAAAATCAACCCCAATCAGCAAACAAGTTTACATCTTTGCACCTACTAGAGAGATCCCTCTCCGAATCCAGGAAGGCTAGGTCCTAGGATTCCAAATCTTGGTTTGATGTTACCCTGTACCTTTGTATCTCAATCAATCTAGACACCAAGGGAGCTAAATACATTCCAAGCTAAATGTTGGGAAAAAACATCCTAGTACTGGTGTTCATATGGTTTATTATGGCTATGGAAATTGGCAAAGGGAATGGCTAACGATTTGGAAAGGAAAGTGGCATTTATTGGCATCTATTTATGTGAATATAGAAAATAGATAAAAATGAAGGTGAAAGGTCACGTGTTGCATGTGAGCGGGAATTTGAAGGAAAAATAATGGAAAATGAAGAAAATAGAGGTCTCTATAATAAAAAGGATTCTAAGAAACAATTCGTAGCTTTATGTGATTTCAATTTTGGTGTTGTCATTCTATTCTCTATCTCCCTCATACTCTTGGACACCTAGTGTTTACTTGGAGCACTCTTGGGTTGAATACCAGTTCTGGAAGCTTTAGTTAGAAAAAAATCTCTGGAGCCCTGGACAGCTTGGCTAGAGGCTAATATGGTGATGGTTATTGATGTATGACCGTGAGGTAGAATCATTGGTTTAGGTCTGAGGTGATTTGGCCTCTATAATCCCTAATTTGGTTTTATTCCATGAGATATCACCCTCATTATTTGAATATGGTTTGGGTGTGATTGGTTGAAGAAAAAGAGAGATTTGGGTTCATCAATGTAAAGTCTGTCACGAATATTGATTATAATGATGGATAGTGACCGTCACCATTTCATATGAACAACAACAATTTTTTGTGATGGACCTTTCATGGCCGTCACTATTGGTGCATATATATGGTGACGTTCATTGACCGTCACCATAAAATCATTGGTGACATCAAGATCCGTCACGAATAATGACTATAATGACAAACATTGACCCTCACCATTTCATATCAACAACAACGATTTATGGTGATGGACCTTTAATGGTCGTCACTATTGATGCGTATATATGGTGGCGTTCATTGACCGTCACCATTTCATATTTTGGTGAGGGTCGAAAAATGTCACCATAAGCTCATTGGTGATGGTCAAAAGAGCATCCGTCACCAAAAACTGATCTTCGTCATAAACATCATTGTAATTTTATATAGTGATGGTCCTTTAAGGTCCGTCACCAAAGCCATTTTCAATTACACTTTTGGTGAGGGTCGTTAAAGACCCATCACTAATTCTCTGTTTGGTTACACTTATAGTGACGAAACTTTAATGACCCTCACTGATGCTCTTTTTGTTACTTTTGGTGATGGTCAAAAAATGTTCATCATCATTGATCATTCCAATGAGTTTCTTATGACGTTATGTGATTATTAATATATTTTTGTCAAAAGATAATGATTTAATGCCATTATTGTGGAGTACTTTTTATAATATTTCCAAGGCCATAGTGGTTAGAGTTAGTGAATTTTTTAAGATGTAATTAGTGTATATCATTTCCCTCAAGTAATGACAAGTGGAATAGTATTTTCCTATGAGTCAACACATGATTCATATCCATTAATTTTATTATTTAGAAAATTCCCTCTAGATAAAGTCCCACTAGTGTGTGTAGGAAATATATTATTTAATACATAATGAAACTCTGTCAATTTTATTAATGAGAAAGACCTAACACTCCTCAACAATCCGGGCACACCTTAAATTAATTCTTTGGAACACAATAACATTTCTTAGCACTTCGCATGTCTTGGAACATCTTTGTAACTAGAACATCTTTTCATGACAATGATGCCCAAGCACATGGTGGCATGCGCTAGGACAATGTAGAACTCTCCTAACACGTGTTGGCATGCATGTAGTACCTAGCATGCCCTAGAACACCTTGGTTGAATGCATTGAGATACATTAGCACTTGGCAGACAATGCCACTTTGCATGTATTGGGACCTATTATTAGTGTGGCTACCATGTCATTTTTCAAAAGTCTCGACTTATTAACCCTCTTATTGTTTCTTCCTTTTTTTTCCTTGAGACTTCTTGACACATATTGACATACCCTCGAACCTTGCACATCCTTAGCACTTGCCATGTATTGGCATATACTGACACTATTTGGCACACATAATTAGCACACCTTGGAACTCTGAAGCACAATTTGAGACTTCTTGGCATGCCTTGATATTTCCTAGCATACCTTACCAATCCTTAGCATACCTTATCACTCCATCCTTGACATAACAACTATCACCCATTTACACTATTCCATGGCACACGTTCCTCATATTCATTAAATTCCATGAATTTTGACCTAGCGGTCCCTTAATGTTTTGTCCTAGTACTCCTTAACACTCGTCAATATGAATTAGCACTTTGTAGCACACCTTAGAACTCTTCAACATGCCCTTCCACTTCATAGCATGCATAACAATCTGTGACACATATTGGCACTTGGCATGTGTTGGCTCTTGGAAAGTCTTAGCATGTATGGAATACGTTGACATGCCTTGGTATGATTTGGCATGATTTAATATTAAATTTATTTGAGATCAATTGTTGGAAAGTATATGAGAAGAAAAAAAGGAATAATTTGGAACTTAGAATGCACTAATACTTTGCACTTGTCACATATTGGTACCTAGTGTTGGTGTGCCTAGCAAGCCCCTCTTGGAAAAGGTAAATTGATGACTTATTAACCCTCTTAACTAGCACGCATTGGCACACCCTTGCACATCTTGGCATGCCTTATCACTTGGCACATATTATCATGTTTGACATTCCTTTGCACTATCTGACACATCTTATCATTCCCTAGCACACCTTAGCACTCATATCCTCATAGCCAGCCTTTACAAATTTTCACAACTTGGAAACCCAATCAATTCCTTAGCTAATGCAGTTCATGTGACAATGTTGGCTTGCTTCAATCGAATCAAATTGACCAAATGCACCTACTACAAGCAGATTGTGCCTTGTTCACCTAATAACTCCCTATAACTCATCTTCTACCACTCATGTCCAACCTCAACTTGTCCCACTTAACTAGTTACCAAGACAATGATCACATGATCTACCCATGGCCATAAAACAACTAAGCAACATATCTTACAGAGGAAATATTTCATATGTATGTTCATTTCATATAAATAGTATAACATTAACTAAGAGTTTTCAAGAACCACAAGATGCACAAGGCACACAAGATATAAGCCAACACAAGTCGATTGCCCCATAAATTATACACAACAATGTACAATATGAGATTATATAGAATATTTTAAAACATGAGCATGTAGACAAAGTGTGGCACATCCCATATAAAACAAATAGTTAAAGGAAAAACAATGTTGTGCCTTGCACAAACTGATCTCCCTTTGTCTAAAACTGCTATGTCAAGCCACATATAAAAACTGTAGGCTTGACTCTTGTAAATCCTATTCTTAACTTCTCCTAACACACTTCGTCCGTAGCACACTTGAATTTGCTGACACTGCTTGGGACACACTCTTATTCCTTCCTTTCCATGCATTTTGACCTAGTTATACCTTGATATGGCCCAACACTCCCTAACACTCTTCAACAAGCATTGACATTGTCTGACATGTGTTAGCATGCCTTTTCATTCCTAATGTGCATGCTCTCATCCTCCCTAGCTATCAGGGCCTCAAAACTACACTTTCTTAATTTTCAACTTGGGTACCCAACCAAGCCCTCGCTTGACTACAAGACCTTGACCAAGTTACAGTTACTACAACTAGACTATGTTGTTGAATTTTGTAGCTTATGAGGTACTCCACAAGCCTAGTGATATTGGTTTGTGTGAGTTTGGTCACAAAAGGCTATGTCGGAGAAGAAGCCAAGAAAAGGGATTTTGGACCCAAGATGGGGTTTAAAATATAAAATAAAATTAAAAAGGAAAATTAATATTTCCTAAGGTCTAAGTGGATACAACCCATAAGTTCTATAGGGTTCCTAATAGGTCTAGGAAAAACTATTTAAGGAGGCCTTAGGATGAAGGAAATAGCAACAATTGAGAAGGATTTCATTTTATCAAGGGGGAAAAGAGAGATTATACCTAAAGTAGGTCGAGTAAGAGGGCTGAGTAAGGGTTTCTAAAGAGAGGCCATGATCATCCTCCAAGAGCAAGATCATCACGTGAGGGTTCACAAGAATGTTGCATACCTTAATGGTTGGTTTGAGCTAGGAAGTAGGATGGCATATTTTTGGTTCTCTTATGGAATATCGAGCTTAACAGTGGTTTCTCATGAGAATCTAGGCATGTGATTTTAATGGTGTCTTTATGTGAAGGCCCCATCAAATTCTGAAATGTTGAAATTTGCGACAAGAAACATTGAAATTGGAAACTAGAAAGGAAAAAAAAATGCACCCACACTAATGAGGGATTTTAATGCACTACAAGTGAGGAATGTGGGGCATCTAATTTATTTTCCCCTTAAAAAAATTGCACAATAAATTGTAATTTCATCTCATAACAACTTATGTCAGTTAACTAAGTCATGATGACTCAGTTAGCTCAAGAAATTTGAGTTGAGGGTCTAAGATGAGGCATGTAGAGGCACTAATCTAATATTTTTGGGGTCCAGTTGCACTTGATGCAATAGTGGGGTGCATGTGTGAATTAGTTAACTCAATTAAATGAGCTAAAATAAGTTCAAATAGTGCTAAATAAGTGATGAGATAGTGAGAGGTCGACCAATGAATTAAATTAGATTTAATTCACAATGAGTTATCAATCATATAGCTGATAATTACCTATTAATAGTTGCATGCATGTGAGTTTCAAGGAACACCCAGTTGAGACAGAGGTTAAAGGGAACATAAATATCAGTTGTATTTATAAAAAAGTTCCCATGTGAAATTATAAAGTCATTTGGACGCCATGATGGATTGAGAAATCAAGGAAGTCTGATCTTCCTAATTAACAGGGAGCTAATTCCCTAGGAATTGCATGAGCAAGTCAGGCTGAATGAAGGCTGAGAATTGGCTAAGTACTAGTCCGAGTTTTGCTAGAAAAACGGGAGAAAATTGGCAGAGTGTTGGAGAATCTCATGAGAGATTAAGCATTGTATTGTTTCGTGATTCCTTGAATTAATACAAAATAGAGATAGAGCGGTTTTAAGAAGTTGATTTCCCCAGATACATCTTGTGTTTTATTTATATTACTTTTATGTGATTGTGCGATCGTGTTTTTCCTTTGAAAAATTGTAGGAAGGATTCAGCATCGTGTTTTAGTACATTACAAGGTCAGACTGAATCTCGTTGGTTATATTTTCTACATGGTATCAAAGAATAATTTTTTTGGGCGGTGAGTTTACAGAGAATATCTGAATATTTTGGTGAAAAAAAAAAGCATATTTGGATTCCTTGCAAAAAACCACCCAAATGGAAAATCAATTTGGAGCTCATATGAGGGAGATATTGTTGATTTAGAATAAACCTTTTTTTTAAGAAACTTTTGTAACAGAAGAATAATTACAATGTGCATGATTCAACAACCTATATGTGCTTGAGGTACTATATGCATCGAAAGCTTTTAGGAGAAGAGCAGAGGTTAGAGACTTGGTTGTTGAGAGGGAGTACAAATTACCTCTCAACATGCAACCTTAAAATCAGTCTCAGAAGGTTGTGGAGTAGCCACAATTGGAGAAGCAGAGAGGAGATTGAGTGGAAGTGTCCATTCAAGTAGAGACCTCCATGAGGGGTAAAATTTGAGCCAGATGGGTAGAGGGAGCACATGAAACCATACCTCCAAGTGAAAGGTGGGGTGACATGTAGACATAATCTGAAGATAAGAAATTTGGATAGGTTCCATTGAGATGGTATGTCTCATGGATTGAACCTAGCTACGAGGAGTCGACAATACAAAAGTAGCAAGAAGGATCAATTATATGGATGAAGTCATATGTCAGGAAGACATAAATGGGAGTGATAGATGTTAGATACTAGAGCGCAAATCATAGTTGGAAATAATGTAAAGGGCACATATGCAGATGTCAGCAGCAACATAGAGAGTCCATTAGACAGGTGCAATAGCTAGCAGTAGTCATAAGACTTTGATGAAAAATGTATTATATTGATTACGTAGTTCAGATGCTATTCAAATTTAGTATTTTCAGGTGCAAACAACACTAGAGAAGTGTTGCATGCAGAATTCCAAAGGTACCAGATTAGGATAGATTGAATTCCTTTCTTGTTGAGAGGGAGTGTTTAAATTTGCAACAAGAAATAGTGAAGTTGGAAACCAAAAAGGACAAAAACAAATGCACCCACACTAGTGAGTAATTTTGATGTACCAGGAGTGAGGAATGTGAGGCGCCTAATTTCTTTTTCCCTAAAATAAATTGGACAATTAATTGTAAGTTCATCTCATAACAAATGAGGTCAGTTGAATAATTCATGATGACTAAGTTAGCTCAATAAATTTGAGTTTAGGTGATCAATGTGGATATTGGTGGCAACCCGCCTATTCCACTCGGGCCCTCACCATTGTCTCTCTTCATTTGTTCAGTTTCCTTAATTATTGCACAATTTACTATTTTTGTCAGTTTTTTGGCTCCCGAAATTCCATATCTTTTTTTAGAGAGATATTTCCAACAAGGTATCATGTGTGTCAAACAAAGATCATATGACCAATTTATGACCCCGATAATTTGTAATATTCCCAAATGGGAAAACTAGGAATATAGTGCATAAACATGGAAATAACAGTGTAGATCAATGCATAAATGTGATAAACCAGTATCAAGCTTCTTTATTCATCATATCAGTAGAAAAAATGTATAAAATAATGGGCCACAAACCATACAACGTTAATCAATAAGCCTCCAATAGATAAATCCCTCAAAAATGAGGTGTTGATACTATATCAAAATGCCGGAAGACTGCTACAGCGCAATCATATGAGCACTTCTACAACAAATGAATACACGAAACATAAAATGGCTAATATATGCCTCAAAGATAATGTACAATGAATATCAAGGCTCTATACAACCTCCAATAAAGAACCTAATATGGTTTTCAAAAATACACCAATATAGAAGAAATGAATCAAAGCCCTAGGGTTGAAGATTCACTACAACAATAAAGATGGAAAGATGTAGCTGATCTGATATGAAAAATAATTTAGCCTCATCCAATATAATTTATAGATGAAAGGTTGATCCCTTCACTAGAAAACCTCCTCCCCAGATGATGTACTGAAACCGCCCCTGCAACTCCTCCCTAAAATAACGCAGTCCAAGATAGAAACTGCGTTGTAGGGGAAAATGATAGTGTGGCGTGGTGCCAAATGCTGCATTAGGGCTCAAGGGCCTTCCTGAATAGCTTACCAATGGAAGGAAGCCTTCCTCCACTGACAAATAGCTCAGAAATCACCCAAATCAACTCTCCACAACTTCTTCCCTACAACACAAGACAACCTCAACAAGAACTACATTGTACCATACGACTGAAGCTTTCGCCTCATGCTGGAATGTGGAAATGAAGTGCAATCAATTCTCCTAATTAGGAACTCGAAGTCCCCCAAGGATGAAGGTGGGATTCTCATTCGGGAACACCCTGTGCTAAACAGCACTGCAATCTTAGCTAAACAACTGAAGAGAGCAAACAAGTCTTAAGAGACGACATCAAAATAATAATCAACAACATATCCCCTATGGATTCCATCCCCTTACTTATATAGGTTGTGAGCTTCCTCAACATTGGCCCCACTCATTAAAGCCACTACTTCAATGCATGGAGTCTCCCTCCAAAACTGTGTTGTCCCATAATGAATGTCACTGCTCCATGACCGTGTTGTTGATTTGGTCAAAGTTCACCTAGTCTATGTGCTCCAGCCCCTTTTCACACATAATGGTGCTTTATCAAGCCACTAAAGTGATCTCCTTACACATTAGCAATGATTTTATTTCTACTAAGGAGATTTATGGGTATCCATACCCTCTTATTCATCAAGCAAAGAAGAAAAAAATAATAATATTCCAACTAGCTCATGTCTAATTGGGAAAATTACAGAAGTTGGTTTCCTAGCTACCCTCAATGGGGCCCATAAGCTCTTGGTGTTACATCTCTTTGGGTTAGGGTTTCTCTTATTTTTCAATAATGAAAATTCCCTTGAGCCTTATTGCAACACAGTTCAAAGGCATGTCATCACCACATCTCTTCTCAAAGATAAGCTACCATCACCCAAGCTATTTTGTTTTCCATTATGTCTGTAAGCATTTTTCAATATTTGATATTAATGAAATGGAGTGTTATTCCTACTGCATATCTTTGTTTACGTTTATTTATGTATTTTATTATGTTCCTCCATATGTTTGGATCATGAGGGTCTAAGATGAGGCATGTATAGGGATTCTAATATTTTGGGGTCTAGTTGTAGTTCATGCATTAGTGGGGTGTAGGTGTGAATTAGTTAACTCAATTTTAATCAAGTTAAAATCAATTTAACTGGTTCAACTTCAGTGGTGAGCTAGTGATAGGTCCACTGAATCAAATTAGTTTTAATTTAGAATGAGTGATCAATCAGGTAATCGATAATTCACTACTGATAGTTGGATGCATGTCAGTTCCAAGGAAGACCCAGTGAGACAAAGGTTAAAGGGAACATAACTATCAGTTGTATTTATAAAAATTTCCCATGTGCAATTATAAAGTCATTGGGATTCCATGGTGAATTTCACAATCAAGGAAGGCTTATTTTCCTAATTAATAGGGAGCTAATTCCATAGAAATTGTTTGAGGAAGACAGGCTGAAGGAAGGTTGAGAATTGGCCAAGTACTAGACCGATTTTGCCTAGATTAGTAGGAGAAATTTGACAAAGTGTTGGAGAATCTCATGAGAGATTAAGCATTGTATTGTTTCATGATTTCTTGACTTAATACACAATAGAGATAGAGGGGTATTGAGTAGTTTCTTTCCCTAGATACATCTTGTGTTGTGTGATTGATAATTTCTTTCTTTTACTTATATGTGATTGTGCGACCATGTTTTGTTTTCGTAAATTGTATGAAGGATTCAGTGTCTTGTTTTAGTACATTACAAGATTAGATTTAATCCCGTTGGTTAGATTTTTAAAATGAAGTAGAAGAGATTGTTGATATTATCTTGTCTTCTGGTTGTTAGTAGGCCACAAGGTCTGTGATGAATACCAACATAAATGGATGAGGACTTTCACTCTAATTTAGAGCTAGAAAAGAAGTAGGCATAGGTGTAATATTGACTAAGGTAACCCTAGTTTGAGGGTTGACATTAAGATCTGAAGTTCATGTGAAGATTCAGTCAAAGAAATGCCCAGAATCTATGGATCCATATGAACTAGGTCGAGTCTTTGATGGAGGCAAGAGTCGTGGTTTTTTCTATGGGTGGATAGGGTTTGTTCTACAACAATTAGAAGTACATAAGTATAGTTCCCTAGTTAGGAAAATTTCCTAGAATTTTTAGTTCATAAGGTATTCCCTTAAGTCTGTTACAAATTTGCGTAGAAGAAGAGCGGTTATGACCGTTAAGGCGATGTTTATTTCTACAATATAGACCACATATCTGGAAGACGGTTCACAAATTTAGTATGTGTGGAGATAGCAGATCCAAAGGAGGGTGGAACCTGAGCAGATTATTCAACATGCAGAAGAAATGTGCCATATGAATAATGGATTGAAATGTACAAGAGTTGATTTTGGTGGAGTATCCATAGAGTTTTAGACAAAGATCTAAATCAAACTATAAAAAGTTATTGAATGGACTGTTAGTGGTTGATTTGTGACCATAGTTGAGTCATATACATATTTTTACAAGGATAATAAGAGGAGTAGTTCATATTTTTTCATAGATTGGACAACAAATACTAAATTGTTGATACACAAGAAAAACTATTTTTAGATGACTCAAACCATTATTAGGTGGAAGATTTGGAAAGCCCTAGATGAAGACAATATTGTGGGCCCTATATCAGTAAAAATAATTGACTATGGATAGGAATATTGATGGTATTCCAAGTACAGTTGGATGGTTGTTAGGTGACTGTCAAAGAATATACCTAACTCCTGTACTTGTGAAGGACAACAATATTGGTAGAAGGGCAGGTGTATAGGGCGTAAGGATGTGCAACCTTTGAAGGACTAAAGTAGCAATCAAGTGGGCCAGCCAACTAGACCTAGTTCCCTATATTGTAGAGGATTAATTCAGTGAGAAGAAGGGAAACCTCTGTAGCCCTATACTTCTCATATTGGAGCCATAATATGAAAAAGTGGTTATACCAAAGATTTGTTCGCAAATGGATTTATGAACAACTTATTACCACTTAAACTAGTGGTGGACATAAAAGGAGTTCCTAAGAGGGAAACTGTTGGGACAAGGGAAACAGTGGAGGTTTAGCACATTCTCACCACAACTAGGGCTCCTTGCTCTTCACAAAATTTCACTAATGGGAGGATTCTAAATAGTTTAGTAAGTCACTTGCAGAGTAGAGTATAGGTCAATGAATAGGTGGGATGTGAACGTAGAAACTATTTCCTTAAGATAGAATAAAGAGTTGGACTTGCTTTCCTTTCAAGAAAGGGACTTGATCTTCTAGGGATAGAGGAGGGGGATTGAAAGGTTGAGGGAGAAGAATAAGAATTACGAAGGAAGTTCTCAATCCATAAAATCCTTTGGGAACTTATATTCCTTCTAGGTGTATGGGGCCTTTGACACCAAATGGCACCACCTAGGGCCAAGTGGACCCAACCCAGGTTCGGGGATGGTATTTAGCAACCAATGATGTTCTTATCCTGGGAAATGTGAGGGGAAAGGATCAGGTAATATTTTTTACTTCGATGGGTCAAATTTATCCTACTAGGTTCTAGCCTCGTGAACACCTAGGCAAAACTTGATCCTAGAGCTAGGGCTTGAGGTATTCAGAGATTCTGCAATCGTAATTGGCCCAAATTTTGAGGAGAGTGAGGGGACCCATCAACGTAGTTTCCTCTAGGAGATCAAATTTTTCCTATGGTTATATTCTTGGGAAATTGATGCCTTAGGTGACCTAATGGGGCTAGATCTAGGGAAAAATGGAAAATTGTGAAAAAATTGGGGGAAATCATCACCCTTTTTGAGGTACTAGTGCCTAATTCACATAGGGATATGGATTCGGGGATGATAAAGAAAAATAATTCAGTTTCATGATCAAGGAGGCCCAAAATTTCAACTTCGTCCAATGTTAGAGGAAAACAAAAAGTGACCTTCAAGAAATTATACTCCATAAAAATGGTGCAATATTATCGAGATAAAATGATCTCTAAGGCATTTCATTCATCTAACAATTTCCCATACATTAAATAAGCTAAATAGGCACATAATTCCACATTTCCATCATGCAACAATTAGCCCTAATTATAGCAAAATTTGATAGTATACAACAACAATAAGAATAGCGGTAAATTTTCACTCACAATGTTAGAGAGTATATCCAACTAGCTTCACATTTGAAAAAACAAATCTCCAAGATAAAAATATCCCAAATCCATACATCAAAATGCATCCATCATCCAAAATAGTCCTCCAAGGAAAAATGTGAATTTCTCTAAAGATAGAGAGATCCCAAGTCAAGTGATGATACAAATGAATCCAACTAAATCCTATTTATACATTTATTAGGAGTTTATCAAATTAGCTTATGGGCCTAAATTAGCCCCTAAACATAAAATAATATGCAAGTAACCCTAAATTTTGGTGACAATCCCACCAAACTATCTCATACATGGAATAATAAGTCTCATAAGAGGTCAAATGATGTCCTAGCGACTTCTAGGAGGCATAATAGGGTCCATGAGTGCCATAATGATGCATGGGACCCGCCAAAAGTGTTGGAAAACTGGGTGGACACTTGTTCTCCAAACAATAAACATGTGGTGCTCTCATTAAACCTGTGGATTGATAGTGTTCTATGTGGCCACCATCAGCAATTAGGTCAAGTGTTGTCTTGTTTATGATATATTTTTTGTCTAAGGATTAAAACCAAGCCCTAGTCTTATTCCTTGTATCAATGTGATTGTAAAGGTTCATGATCCATGGTACAGGAGCTCTAGCGTGTTGTATTGTAGTTTTTAATATAATGAAGAAGGGTTTGAAAAAGGTAAAATTATCACGTGGACTAGTTGATTCGTTGATTTGTGTATATTTTATTGTGCATTAAACTAGATGTGTTATGGCGCTTGAGTGTGTTTTCATCAAATATTCTAAGACAAAATCCAGATTCTCATGTGTTGTGGAAATTGAACATATACCTTGTTCACCTAAGAACTACCTATAACTCATCTTATGCTACTCATGCCCAATCTCAACTCATCCAACCAGGGAAAATTTTAAGGATCGAAACTTATCTTAAATATTAGAAACCTTGGCGAATCTTACTAATCCATAATATGCAAACTATAAAATGATTACTGATATTTTAGTAGAAATATTAAAATTTCTAGTGATTTTATATAGTCTTTATAGAATTTTGGAAATTTTTAAGGTAAAATAATATTTTCTTATAAAATTTGGGCGAATCACTTGGAGGGAAAAATGGGAATTGGAGAATCTTTTTTTGGAAAAAACATGGAAAATTATCCCCTATACGAATATTAGACCCTAAAATTTTCCATACATCCAACTTAACAAGTTACTAAGACAAGGTTCACATCCAACCATGGAAGTAAAACAACCAAGCAACACAGTTTACATCTTAACATCCCATATTACCTTGCATGTCTTAGAATGCATTGGCATTATCTGGCACATGTTAGCATCCATTGCATTACTTAGAATTCTTTGGAAATCCCTAGCACACACTAACACACCCTGACATGCCCTGGCACTCTAGCATGCCTTGGAATTTCCTAACATATAACCTTGCTACTCCCTCCTTAGCACACCTGAAACTCACTAACGCTCCCTTTCACACACTCGTATTCATTCATTTCCATGCATTTTGAATGATTTCTCCCTTGTGTTTCCATGTCACTCCCTAGCACACATTAACCCACCGTGACAGTTGGAAAATCCTAGCATGTCACCCTGGAACTCTAGCATTACCTGGCACTACCTAGAATACATTTTCACTTCCTCCTTAGCACACCTAGAACTCGTTGATTCTCACTGTCACACACTCTTATTCATTCATTTCCATGCATTTGAGACTAGTTCTCCCTTTTTTTTCCTTGGCACTCCCAAACCCTCTGGCCTGGAATGCATTGGCACACTTTGGCGCTTGGCACATATTAGCATGTTTCTCTTGCATATAGCATTCCTTAACACTACCTAGTATGCCTTGACATCACTCCCTCCTTGTCACACCTGAAGCTCACTAACACTTCCTGTCACAAACTCTTATTCATTCATTTTTAAATATAGTTTTATCAGCTTTTTCATGATGAACTCTCTAGTGGAATATCCATTATAGCTTATGGATCACACCAACATCTATCCTTTATTAAAGTCATATAATGATATTTCTTCACACTTATTTATCGCTAGTTCACCCAACAAAGTGTTGGTCATCACCACCACCCCTTGAAAATTTGAAAATAATAGGCTTGTGGTCCTATCTAAGCTTGGAAGAAAATTTCAAAACTTAGTTACACAACATGATGGAAGATTATTATAAAGTTTTCCCATTCATTCTAATCAGCAATATCTTGTGGTATTGGAACAAAAACACATTTTTTTCATGAGAGATATCCATGATATTTTATGAATCACCCCAACATCTATCCTTTATGCAGGTCATATGATGATATTTCCTCAGGCTTATTTATCTCTTGTCACAACACGGTGCAGGTCATCACCACCACCTTGAAAATTTGAACATGATAGGCTCGTGGTCCTATCTAAGCTTGGAATATAATTTCAAACCTTAGTTACAAAACATCATGGAAGATTATTATAAAGGTTTCCCATGCATTCTAATCAACTATATTTCAAGGTGGGATTGGAACAACCACACATTTTGTTCATGAGAAATATCCTTGATAGTTTATGAATCACCCTAACATCTATCCTTTATGCAAGTCATATGATGATATTTCTTCACACTTATTTATCTCTTGTCCAAAGACAGTGCAGACCATCACCACCACCCTTGAAAAAATGAACATGATAGGCTCGTGGTCCTATCTAAGCTTGGAATAAAATTTCAAAACTTAGTTACTCAACATCATGGAAGATTATTATAAAGGTTTCCCATGTATTCTAATAAACAATATCTGGTGGGATTGGAAAAAAAACACATTTTTTTCACAAGAAATATCCATTATAGTTTACGAATAACCCCAACATGTATCATTTATACAATTCATATGGTGATATTTATTCAAACTTATTTATATCTTGTCCCAACACAGTGCGGGTCATCACCACAACCCTTGCAAAATTGAACATGATATGTTTGTGGTCCTATCTAATCTTGGAAGAGATTTTGAAACATTAGTTACAAAAAATCATGGAAGATTATTAAAAAGGTTTCCCATGCATTATAATCAACAATATCTGATGCGATTGGAATAGAAACACATTTTTCTAACGAGAAATATCCATGATAGTTTACGAATCACCCCAACATTTATCATTTATGCAAGTCATATGATGATATTTATTCACACTTATTTATCTCTGGTCCCAACATAGTGCAGTTCATCACCACCACCCTTGAAAAATTGAACATGATAGGCTCATGGTCTTATCTAATCTTGGAAGAAAATTTCAAAACTTAGTTACTCAATATCAGGGAAGATTATTAAAAAGGTTTCCCATGCATTCTAATCAGCAATATCTGGTGGGATCGGAATAACAACACATTTTGTTCACAATAAATATCCATGATAGTTTACGAATCACCCCAACATCTATCCTTTATGCAAGTCATATGATGATATTTCTTCACACTTATTTATCTCTTGTCCCAACACAATTCAGGTCATCATCACCACCCTTGAAAAATTTAAAATGATAGGCTCGTGGTCCTATCTAATCTTGGAAGAAAATTTCAAAACTTAGTTACTCAACATCATGGAAGATTATTATAAAGGTTTCCCATGCATTCTAATCATCAATGTCTAGTGGGATTGGAACAAAAATAAATTTTGTTCACGAGAAATTCTAATAAAGATCACAATTGAATTGGTATTAAATAGTGTTTGGAAGACAAGGTTCATCCTAAACCACAAAAATAATGGATTCTGGAAATTCCTCCACTCCCTCTTGGATGCCCCTGTGACTTCTTTGATGGTGTTGCAAAAGTTATCGCACCTAGCTACAAAGTGGGTGTGGTCCTCTTCCTCTCCCAGTCTTATAGCGAGAAAGTAATATATACCCAAAGTTAAGGTTCCAACAACTGATTTGATTCCATCGCCCTTTGTACCCTTCTGGAAATTGCATCCATAAAATGAGTCAAATCCCTATATATCATGGGGGATTAAAAAAACATGATCAACTGGGTCAATAATTCATGATAGAAAACATCTACCTACATCCCATCCTACAGGATATCATAGATTCCCCCAACTCTTTGGACGAGCTATCTTTCAGACACATTCTCAAGGAGCTAAATACCACAACACACAAGCTTTCAAAAGAACCTCTCAAACTTCCCATTGATACTTTTGTATATCTGACTCCATAGATAGGATGGAGTATGACCAAATGATTATTCATGTCTAAGCTCAAAAAACAAGACAATGGAGATTGATGCATGCACATTCCAATCATGACAATCAATTTCTACATATTCTCAATAGAAAAACAAGTAATATTATTTTTGTGTTCACTACACAACATAAACAACAATTTTACCCATAATGTTAGGATATGTTTAGTAGTATGAACAAAATGGTGGGAGGATTATTTTGTGGTGTATTGAATAGGACTAGGGGACACATGTGTAGCATGGATGGGCAGGAGTGGGATGTCCAAGGATGGTTTACTAAGATCTATAATCCTCACATTAGAGAGTGGAAAGGGGGATTGAGATCTAATGTCATAGGGGCTAGGGGGCCTAGAGGGAAGGTAACAAGAGAAATTGAAAGGGGAGCCTCCGATAGTGGTGATAAGGGGATTAGGGGCCCCATTATCACAACCAATAATCCATCAATACATAGCCACTAAATTCCATATCCCTTAATCCCAAAGCCATATTCCCTTAACCCCTACACTCATAACTCATAATCCATAAACCCCTTAATGCATTAAACCTTAAGCCAATAACTCCTAACCTAGAATACATGAACCTCCTAAGCACTAACCCCTTATTCTCTTAACTTTTGACCCTTAAACTTTAATCGATAACCCCTAAACACCTTAAAACCATATTCCTTAACCTCTAACACCTAAATCCCTTAAATATTAAGCCCTTAACCCCTAAATCCCTTCCCCAGAAGCCCTTGGCCCTTAACTCTTAACTCTTGAAGCCCTTAACCACTTAGTATCCAAGGGAAAAAACAACACTTAAAACCAAAAAAATTACTTGTTAGGAGAATCCTTCACCTCTAACTAAGAATATTGGTACCATTTTATTTTTGGACAAATAGGTAATGGTCTCGAGAGTGTGTGTTTGTGGGTAATGCCCTTATTAACATGTATACCAAATGTAGAACAACTGGATAATTTACAAAACCTTAATAAGAATTTCTCAGAATGTCTAAACTTCATGTTGACATGGAGCTTGCAGTGCTCTCCCACATAAGGAGTTGGAAATGAATAGATCACTCCATAAAGACAAGGCTCTGTTCAAGCCCTAATGCACAAGGAGCGAACCCTCAATATAAATATTTTGTTTGTTAAACAAAACTTAATTGTGTCAATGTAGAATACTATACATAAGAGAAAATAAAATGATATTATCCACATCATTTCTTGAAATAACCTCAAATTAGCCATGGGTAGTGAGCCAAAGGGGTGAATGTGGGGCACTATTAAAGTTACATCATGTTTAAATTCCTTTTTACATTGTGAGGTTGTTCTCCAATAGGGTTGAAGCATCATCACAAGGAAGCATGGCACAATTTTGTTGGGGAGCGATTAAAGTTGTAACACAATTCAAGTGATTTACATCTCAAATGTAAATGACATCATTATATGTTTGTGTTAGGTTGTTAGAGAGGTTATTTATAGACAATACATTCAATGTACTTGGACTTCATCTTTTAGTGCCTCAACCGTAACATGGATTTGTATCAGAACACTTCATGCAAATGAAAGGGGGGCTTTTTTGTTTAACCACATACACTCAGAGAGCATCGATGTTGCTCTTCATATCTCCCTTGGTGCGTTCAAAGTGGGTTTACATTCACATCAAGTTGAAATGAATCATAATGACCTTCCTCTTCTTAATAACATCTGCTAGCGTTTCCATTTTTAGATGCCCCCATTTATTATGAGATTCAAGGGATGTTCTATTGCCTTTATCAACATTTGGACGAGTCATTATCTACATTCTTTAAATACATGTCTAGAACTTTTTATGAGGGAGGTACTTGGATTTATATCTTTATATAAGGCCTTATGTGCCCTTCCCCTTTAGAACTCTTCCAAGTCACCTCCTCTCATATTTGCTGCCTACTTAGGGCCAAATTGACAAACCAAGATTTAAACTTCTTCAACTACCAAATTAGTGAGGCATTGTATCTCTTCTTGACCTAGAACCCCTAACGAGATACCAAATTAGTGAGGAATTGTACCTCTTCTTGACCTAGACCCCAACGAGAAATCTTTCTTCAAATATACTTTAAGGATTTCCCACCATATATCACAAGTTGGATGTCATAGGATATGTTACCCCATTTTCTATATGGGATTTTAGATGGATATTTTAAAATTTGATTGTCATCTCAACCCCTACGATTCCTGTCACATTGATCATTTTTCATCTAAGGTATATGGATCTATATGTAATTCATGAATGTATCATTGGTTTGATGACACCTTGCCTTAGCCATCTAGGACACTATGTGTAAGAATAGTTACTTTAGCTACCACATTTAGTCGGATATGTATGATCCATGTATATATCTCTAATTTTTATTGCTTTTATTGATCCTTAAAGACTCTATTCTAACTCTTAAATGTTTGTCATAAATTCTATGCTTAATTGTTCCATGGCGTTCATAATTTTACTCATAAAAATGTATCATATTGATAGTTTAAATATATAAATGGTGGTTTGTTTCATAATTCCAACAAGCCAATGTAAATTAATATATACATTCCAATGATGACAATCAATTTTCTATTTCTATATCTTGGGTTTTTCTTTTTACAATATAAACACCAATTTCACCCATATTGGTAGATAAGGTTAATGATAAATATCAAAAATACTTTTAATTTGAAAAAAATAAACTAAAATGACTTTTAATTTATTAAATTTTTTATTTTTAATATAAAAAAAAATTAATTATTGAAAATATAAATATTTAAAAAAAATGAAAATGAAAATCTTGACTCATGACTTTTAACTAAACCCAACCCAAAACAAAATAAAAAAAATTGCCAAACTGAATTTTAGCGGAACTTAACAAATATTTAAGGCTGGCTGAGAGATTATAAAAACCCTTTTTTATTTACATTTTAGGAGCTTTGGATGTTTAGTTATTTTGGGAACGATTAAATGAGAGGACCATCTCTTTGCCTCGGGGGATTGGATCTTTCAAAAATTTTAGAGTGTGTTTTTTCGATATACTTAGATAACAAAATTACGAAAAAAATACTAACCTTTCCAAGTCTTCAATGTCGGGTACATGATTGTGTTTTCTTAAATGTAGTACATGCCAATTTATAGTCTATTAAGAGGTAAGTTGAATTGAATTTATCAATATGGTAATTTTAGTAGGTTCTAGTAGCTAGTTATATTATACTGGGAAATCTAGATGTTTATGGTTGCTATTCGGTGCTACATCTAATATATATTTATTTCAATTTGCGGTGCGAGTTTGTAATAGTAATTTATATGCTAATTTATATATTGAGAAAAATAATGACTCTTATTAGCTCCTGCGAAAAAAAAAAAAAAAATTAAGGGGTTTTGCTGATTCGGAGGAAAGACGATCCATTCTTCTCCATAGTTTTAGGTTTCTTGCGATGGAACTTGAAATATTCTCTCTTATCGATTTAAGTTCATTTCATTTATTATAAATTAAACCGGGATTTTTCCCTCTATATCGGATTATAG
Source organism: Pinus albicaulis (assembly GCA_034641835.2). Taxonomy (NCBI): domain Eukaryota; kingdom Viridiplantae; phylum Streptophyta; class Pinopsida; order Pinales; family Pinaceae; genus Pinus; species Pinus albicaulis. The sequence goes on from CM076582.1 coordinate 1,550,970,751, forward strand.
AAGCGGGTCGGATTCGGATCGTTGTAGTTCATTTTCATTTTTTCTAGGATGTCATTTGGGAGAAAATGCGCGAAAGAAAGAGTGGAGAGTCGTGGAGGCCGAGAGCAAAGCGAAGGTGCAGGTCAAAGGCGAGACGAGGTCGGGGAAGAGCGGAGAGTAGGGGTTCGACGGATCAACCAGGGGTCTCAGCTTAGAGAAAATATTTCTATTCGTACAGACGTGCAGTTTCAAATGAGCAATCATAATATCGGTGCTAAGAGCCTTACATCCCTACGCAGAAGTTACCTCCACTGCAATTTCCGAAGCCCGGTGTTAGACATACGATGACTTATGCGAAGGAGTTTGCCGGGCAATTTAGCGGGTGTCAAATGCCTTAAAAATTTGTTTGATAATGGATACGGGACATAAAATGGGTCGATTTCACATCTTCATTGTCTATAATGAATTGCACCATGTTGTTCACGGCTTGCTGCAACCTTTACGCGGGCAGCGCGTCAACTTTCGAGCTCTTTAGCTTATGGCTCGTTTAACACCGTCTCCTGAGTGCCCATGACAAGCTCTTCCCGTCACTAGGATTATTTAAACACAATGATGTAACTATTAGCTTCTCGATGGCATATCAACGAGACACACGATAAAAACAGATAAATAAAATGCAATACGGGATTTTAGTGGCCGAAAGTTATTACATCAACACCAAGGCATTGCATTCATTATAGCGGGAAATTGCTATGTCCATCACATTTATAACGATCAAAATTTTCACGAGCCTAATCTTGGACTTTGGATTTTCCTTCATTGCTCATTTATTACTACCAATAAATTTCTTTTATGATCAGTTCACTTTTCCCATTTTCTCTAGTAGAGAAAGGTAAATTTTGGAATCTCATGAATTAAGTTAATTTTATATTTTCGTCACAAAGAAGTAGAGGGCAAAAATATTTACGCCATAAAGCGTTATTATTTGAAAACAACTTTGCTGATGTGCAGCTGATTTCATAGTATGACACTTAGATTGGATGTTAAGCGATTAAAACTGTTTTCCAACCCTAGATGGAAACGGAGAGCGATTCTGACGGGGTTCTTGAATTTTCTGTATTCTGCATGTATCCTATCTTAGAGGCTCCGTGCAGCAGCTGGGACAACATGGGACAGAAGTAAGTGGGGAAGGTGGCCTCGGACAAAGAATACAGAGATAGTATTGTCTTGGGGATTATTCGCATGGCAGGCTGAGAATGGCGGCAGCGGGCTGTTTGCATCTTGTGATTCAAGTAATTTCTCTGCTCTTGGTCCTCTACGCAACCTTTTTGTTCCTTCCCATTAACTTTCTTCTTAATAAATATTTGCATATCAGCGAGAAGGAGAATAGGCAATTCATACGTCATTCACCAAGACATGACTAAAGGTGCATCACAGATGACTCCAATCAGTTCTATTTTGTATGGCTTTCTTGACTGTCCACTTTCCAACACTGGTTCTTGAGTGTCACTGGCTTTTCCTGACAAAGGGCCTTCCATCATGCTTTGTTTAAGACTCTCTCCATCAGACACTGAATCATACTCCTCAACTACTTCCCAGTACTTTTCATGCTCAACACCATTACTGTCTACATGATATCCTGGACCCATCCTATAACGTCTACGGTGCACGTCTCGCACCATTGCAATTGTTTGCTGCACAAATGACTTCCATGACATAGTTCCGTCAAATATGATATTTCGACCTCCATTCAGGGCAGTCACAAGGAGGGATGATGCTGCATCAGTGGAAGCTTTATGTAGCTATTTTATACATATTTTACTATGTTAGAAACAATCTCTACTGACAATTTTCAACTCAATACCCACTCCAACGAACACAATCTTTGCAGCGACAGTTTAGCAAGTTGATACTCACAATTTCTGCAGTTTCCAACATTTCTCTATAGCCATTAGAACTCAGAGCTTGATATATTGAATCTGTGTCCTTAAATGCATCTGCTTCCACTAGAACTGCCTTTTTTTCTACATGTGACCAAAATGGATTGTACAAAAATTCAGTTTCGTTACAATGTGACTTTTACAGTGAAAATAGAAAATTCATAAATTTCGAAGTGTCACAGTGCAGTCAAATATATAACTCATCAGATATTATTTGATTTAGTTTTTTAGGAATCTAGATTTTTTCCTGAGATACAAATGATGATGATAACTGACATTGTAAACAAGCTCTTTTGTGGAGAACACAACTACTCTCTAAATTGAATGTTTCATCTAGGGATACTTCTTTAAGGATACAATCAATATGGAATGCATGTAGGAGCTTCACCATTTCACTGCGTCTTTGACAACATAACTCTTACCAGCACCCATTCCACCTCCAACAAGAAGTATCACCGGACTTCCCATATTGGCATTAGCTGGGTCAACTATGTTGTTTGGCTCATGAAGGGGTGGGTAGCTACCAATGGCCTTCAGCTGTTCCATTAAAGTTGAAAAAACATTCTTTGTCCTCAGAGTCTTCATTGCTCTGATCAATAATAGCTGAGGAATGGTCCCAATGAAAGGAAAAATAGCCAAGCATGCAAGCCTCAAACTCTCTAACAAGTTCTACATAGAGAGACTCAATCTCGTTGTCTAAGAGTAGAATGGTAAGATGCACAAAGATATTTTCCTGACCCCCATCAGAATTGCTCCTGTTTAACCTCAAGAAATCATCTGCAAGCTTCAAGAGCCAATGGCATGTATTGTCCTCCTTTAATCCCAGTTGCTGGACTGTGGCAGCATCACCATTGATATCAGTTCTTTATTCATTCCTTCTGTGTCTTCATAAATGTAAAAGAAGACAAATATACCCAACAGAGGCATATATAAATAGATTTAATAAAAATAAGACTTTTATCTTCTCATGAAGAATGGATATTTTGTCACTGTGACATGGATAATGGTTTTGGGCACCACCTTCATTTTCCTTTGTAGCACTTACTATAATAAAGAAAATACTTGACAATAGGCAGGATTTGTCTCATATGCGAATTTATTTAAGGAGTTTTCTAGGGTATTGTTCTCTTACAATTCTCAAGTGGATTGCTCCTGTATTTTGTAAGTAACTAGCTGCAAAACCCACATCGATTTTCTGTCTGTAATCGATATTATGTTGTGATTTATTCAGCATATCTGATATCCATGATGTATGAAACAAGAATTTTTTATTTGTTTCTGTAAATGTGTTGTCATATTTTATTGATGGTCTCATATGCCTACAGATTTGTGATTGGATCTCCATCTTGCGAACATGGATTTCCTATTGATAAATTCGTAACTCTTAATCTGTGTGTTAGAGGGAGGGTTGGGAAGGCATATAGGGTGTTGGACATGGTTTTGATGTTTATCAGAGTCTGTATCCGTGGGTGTTCATGATTATGTGTGTACATCAGTCTGGTTGAAATTTGATAGTAATATGCAGTGGGTTGCTTTCCTGCATATCCTTTGTCACAGATATGGCCATATCTGGTTCAGAATGGTTAGTGGGGTTTGTTCAATTGAAATCCATATCTGGTTCAAATAGCTTGAATTCTTGAATAATATACGCTATATGGTACATCACTTCATATGTATCTAGATAGTTAATTTGTAGTGAATAGTGATATTTATGAACTTATCCTGATTGTACTATTAGGTTCTACAAGGAATTCCTCAACCAAGGAAGAAACTCAGGAATGCTGTACTCTCTACTACAAGGTGAATTTTTTTATCAGAAAACATGCACTTATCTAGTTGTCTGAATATAGTTTAAACTTTATCTGATATAAAGCCTGAAATTCAATGCCTGATATACAACATATGAAATTGACCTTGACTTAGAACAGGAAACACCGTCTTGAAAGAGCAATGAAGACTCTGAGGACAAAGAATGTTTTTTCAACTTTAATGGAACAAATGAAGGCCATTGGTAGCTATCCACCCCTTCATGAGCCAAACAACATAGTTGACCCAGCTAATGCCAATATGGGAAGTCCGGTGATACTTCTTGTTGGAGGTGGAATGGGTGCTGGCAAGAGTTCTGTTGTCAAAGACGCAGTGAAATGGTGAAGCTCCTACATGCATTCCATATTGATTTTATCCTCAAAGAAGTATCCCTAGATGAAACATTCAATTTAGAGAGTAAATTTATGTTGTACAAAAGAAACTTGTTTACAATGTCAATTATCATCATCATTTGTATCTCTCATAAACGTGTCTGGATTCCTAAAAACCTAAATCGAACAATGTCTACGATGGGTTATGTTTAGTGCTTGTGACGAGTTGAAAAATATGAATTTTCTTTTCTTTGTAAAAGTCACATTATGTGGCAAAAGCTGAATTTTGTACGAGTCCATTTTGGTCACTTGCAAAAAAAAGGGGTTCCTGGTGGAAGCAGATGCATTTGGAGACACAGATTCAATATATCAAGCTTTGAGTTCTAATGGCTATAGAGAAATGTTGGAAACTGGAGAAATTGTGAGTATCAACTTGCTAAACTGTTGCTGCAAAGATTGTGTTCGTTGGAGTGGGTATTGAGTTGAAAATTGTCAGCAGAGATTGTTTGTAACATAGTAAAATCTGTATAAAATAGCTACATAAAGCTTCCACTAATGCAGCATCATCCCTCCTTGTGACTGCCCTGAATGGAGGTCGAAATATCATATTTGACGGAACTAAGTCATGGAAGTCATTTGTGCAGCAAACAATTGCAATGGTGCGAGACATGCACCGTAGACGTTATAGGATGGGTCCAGGATATCATGTAGACAGTAATGGTGTTGAGCATGAAAAGTACTGGGAAGTAGTTGAGGAGTATGATTCAGTGTCTGATGGAGAGAGTCTTAAACAGATCATGATGGAAGGCCCTTTGTCAGGAAAAGCCAGTGACACTCAAGAACTAGTGTTGGAAAGTGGACAGTCAAGAAAGCCATACAAAATAGAACTGATTGGAGTCATCTGTGATGCACCTTTAGCTGTTGCCTGAGGAATGAGGTACGCATTGCCTTGTCTTCCTTCTCAGTTGATATGCAAATATTTATTAAGAAGCAAGTTAATGGGGATTGATCAGGTAATTTCTCTACTCTGGTCCTCTCTGCAAGGATGTTTGTTCCTTTCCATCCCTTTTGTAATAAATGGGCCTCATTATATCTATAAACGTTTTGATCCCCTCCCAAAGCATTAAATTTTCACCATGTCAAGGATAAATCTCCTTTAAACAAATCCAATCTCAAGGCCATACCTCAGGGATATCTTGTTCATAAATTGTGATCAATAGGGCACATGGACGTGACTATACTAGGGGTGATCCATGTGAAAATGAATGCTGGGACATCTCTTGATCCAATTGGCATCCATCACAGGGCTTATTAGTCCCCAAAAGAGATTAAAAGGAAGGATATTTGTTCCTGTGACTCTTCTAAGGCTGTAGGGAGCTCAAGAAAATACTTAGATGATCACAAGAAAAGGTTGAAAGGATGGGGACTATGCAATATGAATCTGCTGCATGGGCTTCAAGGCCTTCAAGGCTGTCAAACATTGAGGAAAAAAATGATTGTCGGGGCTAAGATGTGCCTGCAACTCTCTTAGTCAATGAAGAGTGTCCAATAAACAGAGCAATCACTAGAGAAAATGTAAGGAAGAAAACCAGAATCGGTAAAAATAGCTTTGACATATGACAGTCAATGTCTAAATTATCATTGCCTACCGAATAATATTGACAGAGCAATGTCAAAGATTTATCAAATTCGGCAAAAACCTCAAACTTTTCCTCTGTCACTAGAGCAAAAGCAATTTTCAAGCTACTTTTACTTTCCATACTCCAATAATTTCCAGCAATCACTGTCCCAGCGTAGTAAGTCTGCACAGTTGTTATGGGATGGCAGCCTGCGATGTACACTACTGATTTTAGAAATTAACAATCCCCCAGTGGATAGAATGATAACCTTCATATCTGCCAACAGAGTTTTCCAATCCACTCTCCATCTAAAACTTCTGAACTACTGCCTTTACTCTTACTCCTGCTACCTTTGCTACTCCTATCCCAAATGCTGCTCAAAGTTTTTCGCCTGCACTTCCTCGTACCGGTGCTACTCCATCTGCTACTCGTGCATCTCGGGCTCCATATCGAAGGGATACTATTTATTAATTTTTTTAATTGTGCATGTTCATGTTCATATTATATAATTCTTATATATTTTTTTGGGAATGGTATGCTTGATGATGCAGAAAATTCAAGAAGGAATTGGTCCAGTAGGAGAGCTGCAGTATCCTTCTTATGCTGAGAGTTAATGGTACATGGAAATTTCCTTGGATTGGAGCTTTTCAATGGTATGACAAGGTATGGATCGAATTTGGAAGTATAACATTATACTATGTTGAGATTTTAGATCCTTTAATGATCATTATGTTTCGTATGTATCCTTGCAGCGTATGTTGGCTAACCTTAAAGCCACAGCTGAAACTACTGGTAAGAAAGAATGGGGTTATGGAGGGC